>PIJE02000395.1:5940-65940 GCA_002895965.2 Coryphaenoides rupestris | reverse complement strand
CATTAAACTGGGAGGGGGGCCGGGGGTTGAAGTCTGTCAGCTTAGCAGCCACATTTAAGAGAGGATCTTTATTAGCAATGCGCCGTGGACGACAACGCTAGGGTTACTGCATTCTTATTGCGCACTGAAGCAGACTTTTATGAAGGGGATTCAAAACCGCAAAGGAACTTGCGCACACACACACGGTTTAAAGATGCCGGCACACACACACGTGCACACATGCACACATGCACAACAGACACACGCACGCACAACAGACACACACAGTGATTTTAACGGGAATTCCAACTCTGCACACTTTCCACGCTCACTTCAGTAAAGGCGGATTGCAAAGCACACTGTGGCCAGTAAAGCAAACCTTGTAAAGCATGGCTATGGGTGTGCAGGTGTGTGTGTCCGTGTGTGTGTGCATGTGTGCGCATGTGTGTGTGCATACGTGTGTCTAAATACATTTTAAAGAACACCTAGCCAACATGTCATAGCATCACAGTGAAAGTATATATATATATATTCATATTTCTTTACAAGAGACCTACTTTCTCCCAAAATAAATGCAATATCTGACAGTTTGTGTGTGTGTGTGCGCGTGCGTGCGTGCAGGTATTGATGGAGCCAGCTTTCTAACCTCACCACGGCTGTGTCTAACTATAGTTGACACATTTAGTGCATTGCTAACCCAAAAATAAGCAGCAACACAATGGCCCTTGACAAATAAGGTAATGCAACCTCTGCCAGCCGTCGCCATATATGGACGCAATTTCCTGAACAACCACCATAAATTAATTATTTCAATGGTTGTTGTTATTACAGTTACACAGATCCAATATCAGTCACATAAATCCTCCAAAAAGATTGAACAGATGTGAGAATTACAGAAAAGAAATATGTTTACACTGAGCAGATCTTTTGATAAACTTGAACTCATGTGACAAATATGGAAAATGATTGTGTTTCAAGTGACCTGTTTAGATAATTTTATTATAATGTCTTTCCTTCTTTGGTTGCTCTGTGGCTTTTATGGTTTGTGTTTTGACAACCATTTTGTACAACCATCATTTGAATACATTATGGTTGTAATCAGAGCCTCACTCCCCCCCATCCGGACTTCAAGAACAGAATCAATCTCTTAGGTTTCTGTCCATCATCTCCTCCCCTAGCCCATGACTCTCTCTACAGAGCATCACTGAGAGAGATGAGAAAAGAGAGAGATAGAGAAGAGAGAGGAGAGAGAGAAAAGAGAAAGAGAGAGAGAGAGGAAGAGAGAGAAAGAGAAGAGAGAGAGAGGAGAGAGAGAGAGAGGAAGAGAGAGAGTGGAAGAGAGAGTGGAAGAGAGAGCAGTGAGAGAGAGCAGTGAGAGAGAGTGACAGAGCGAGGGATAGAGAGGGAGAGAGAGAGCGGGAGAGAGGGACAGAGAGTGAAAGAGAGGGAGACAGAGAGACAGAGAGAGATATGGAGAAAGAGAGAGAGAATGAAGAGATATGGAGAGAGGCACAGAGAGAGAAAGAGAGAGGCACAGAGAGAGAGAGAGAGAGAGAGAGAGAGACAGAAAGACATATGGAGAGAGGCACAGAGAGAGAGAGTGAGGCACAGAGAGAGAGAGAGACAACACAGAGAGATATGGAGACAGAAAGAGATATGGAGAGAGGCACAGAGAGAGAGAGCGAGGCACAGAGAGAGAAGAGAGACACAGAGAGAGATATGGAGACAGAAAGAGATATGGAGAGAGGCACAGAGAGAGAGAGCGAGCAAGAGAGAGCGAGCGAGAGTGAGAGAGAGAAGACTTTCATCAGCTTATCCTCGTCTGCCCCCTGCCTCTCCTCCAGTGGTGCTGGTCCATTAGCAACACATACACGCTTGCATGGTAAATGGGTTAATGGTCGACATGGGCACCCTCCTCCTCCTCCTCCTCTCTCTCTCTCTCAATCTCAGTCTGTCTCTCTCTCTCTCCTCCATCTTCCTCCCTTCCATCTCCCTCTTGCAGGTCAAGAAAGCCATCATCCATAGACCAGTCACCCTCTCCCTGCTGACTCACGCCTACACATGACAGGACCCGGGGTCAAACGGCGGTAGTCCACAAAACACGCGCTGCCAATCGGAGAGGCATCATATTATTGGACGGAGATTGGGTCACGTGACTCACAAGGCTTATGCGTGTGTGTGTGTGTGTGTGTGGATTGTGAGGGGGTGGGGGGGTGGGTAGGGTAGGGCCGTGGGGGGGGGGGTCAAATGTTCTGTTTCCCAGCAAGCACTTAGCCCCTGGACCTTGGGCTGATCTCACCCCAGCACCAGCACCACCAGCAGCAGGCAAGCAATGCGTAATAATTCCCCGCAGGGCCTAAAGAGATTCTTCCATCACTCCGCCACCCCCCCTCCCTCCACCCTCCCTCCCCTGTGCATGTGTTGTGCGTGTGTGTGCGCGTGTCTCCAGTGTGTGTGTTTCATCTCGAGTCGTGTGTGTATTTATGCGAGGAGGAGCAAGAGGAGGAGGGTGATTTATTATGAAGGCCTGCAGCCTGTGTAGCTCGCGAGACGTTGTCTCGGTTACACAGTAGATAGAGTATAGGATGTGGGGTCTGGGGGTTGGGGGGGTTCCCAATCCATTATTAATGCGCTCTGTCTCGTTCGCTCGGCTGCAGAACCCACATGACTGCGCCTACACATCTACCACTGCTTACCTTGCACTTAAAATGCACCGTTAAAAACACACTTAACATGAGGACATGGAAGACTGGTGTCCACTTCCTTAAAAGTTTTGTATCATTTCAATGTGGGCTGTATATTATTATGCAAATTAACAATGTTCCTGTTCCTGTTGCTTTGGCCCAACCAATGACCTAATCTGATTACCCCAACTCCATCAGTAACTCTGTAATGACAGAGTTGGGGGGAGAATTTGCATCTGCATCACTAAGGCCCACTCTTTAATGAATATCTCTCTCTCTCTCTCCGTCCCTATTTCTATGTTCCTGGCTTCAAAACATCATGGGACTTCAGTTTGCCACACTCAAAATATCCCCCCCAACCTCACACACACAAAGAGATCATTCATCTGTGTGTGTGCGCGTGTGTGAGTGTGTGTGTGTGTGTGTGCACAAATACAAAAAGTTGTGTGTCTTGTGTGCCGTGTTTTTACCGCCGTTTTTCTCACCTACTTTAAACATCTAACATTACCGATCATCGCCACTTGGCCCCCGAGGTTAAACTGGCACAATTCTGCCCTACGACAGTAGGCCAAAGAGATGAAGAGCTGCAAATATTATAATGCCATCTCATATATCCATAGAGGCTAGCTAACGCAGCTAAAAAGAATGAGGGGAAAAAAAATCTGCTTCTCTGTTATCAGCAAGTCTTGCCTTGAGGCCACGCTCTGTCGCTCTGGGATCATCTAGTCTCGTCTAAAGGGGCGACTCCCATCATTATTGATTGACTTTTTTACAGTGGCAGAAAAGTCGACAGTTCACTGCTAACCAGAGACATAGTGAGGCACCGATGGGCCAGATTTGGATTCCTTCAGTTAATTGACGAGGAGATGTGGGATGGACTTGATTCATCCCAGACCGGGGTGGGATCTCTGGGAAAGCACCCCCTCATAGACACACACACCCCCCACACACACACCCCACCCCACCCAGTCTCATCTGTAAAGCGTGTGTGTGTGTGGTCTCGGAGCATCCGTGGTTGATCGGAATCACAACGGCAGCATTCAGGGAGTAGCACACATTGCTACACACACACACACACAGGTCGGGTCTTGCGTAAGAAGAAGGCAGAAGAGGTTTCTTCGACCTCAAAGCCACCCTCGATAGGTTGAGACCCTCGATTTCCCCCTCTTCAGGCAAACGGGACTATTTGCACACTAAAAAAGGAGTTTGGTGTGTTGTGTGTACACAAGGCAGGCAGGCGGGAAAAAAACCAAAAAACGCCATCTTTTTTTTATTTAAAGCAAACATATGTCCATTTCTAAGAAATACGCAAAACAGAAACTTATCTGTTGACATATACGTTTGGCCAATATTTACAGGGGCCCTATTCTACACCTTGAATGGCCTTTGAGTTTTCAAATACGGCCGTTCACACACACACACACACACACACACGGATGATGGGGGAGAGAGAGAGAGAGGGGGAGAGAGAGAGAGGAGGAGATATATCTCATGCATGTCCGCCTGCCTTGGGTTTCAGGGAGGGAGGTAGGGGGGAGAGAGAGAGAGAAAGCTTCAACACTTATAAATCCCTCCTTCCCTGTTCTCTCTCTCTTTCTTGCTCAGCCCGGCTCTATAGTATTTTCATTATCAGCCTCTCCCTCTTCCTAACAGACTTATCCACTTATTCACTGAAACCCAAGTCTCTCTCTCTCTCTCTCTCTCTCTCTCTCTCTCTCTCTCTCTCTCTCTCCTCTCTCTCTCTCTCTCTCTCTCTCTCTCTCTCTCTTTCTCTCTCTCTCTCTCTCTCTCTCTCTCTCTCTCTCTCTCTCTCTCTCGTTAGGTGTTTTTTGGTTTCCCATCAATCACCGCTCTACATATTGCAGTAACCAGGGACATGTGTCTGTGACTGCATTCATGTATGTGTGTGTGTGTGTGTGTGTTCATGTGTGTACCTGTGTGTGTGTGTGTGTGTCTGTGCTCATTTGTCTGTCTGTGTTCGTGTGTGTGACTATGCGCGTGTGTGTGTGTGTGTACTGTGTGTGCGTATCTGTGTGGTGTGCGCGCGCATGTGTGTGAGCGCATGCGTGTGTGTGCGTGCGCGTGTTTTGAAACCCAACCTCGTTTTTAATCGCTGGAAGTCGGCTTGGTCATGGTGTGTGCAGCGCAACATGCTACATACATACATAACACACAACGTGGTTCTGCTTTAGCGCCGCTCACCGCTATGAACAGGAACGTTAGCTTCTTCTCTGCACCGATCCACGACTGAAGCAGACCGGTTGGTGTGCGATCATGTGATCATCATCACAACACAAAGAACAGGCGGGTTTGTTTCCGCGTTGACAATCGCCATCATACGCGGGCTAGCATCTTGTGAAGGTGGAGACGTTTCATGTGGTCCATGTCGATGCATCAAGGGCCCATATAACACTGAGATCACCAACTAGGAATTTAGCCAACGAAGAGTCCCAAAACGCAAAAGCACATTCGGTATGTTTGAAATTGATCCAAACTTTATTCTGCAGGGTGGAAAAAAAATGGGGAGAACGAACGAAAGAATGGGGCATTGTGGATTGTTTTCACCGTTGACAATCGAATCCGTTCTTTCGGACGGTGTTGGTAATATCCATGTGAGTGTCTCTGAGCGCCGTGGTGTCAACGGGAACAATAGATGCCATCTCTGGCTATCACTGTATCACCCACACACACACAGACACACACACACACACAGCGTGACTAGCATGAGGTAACGGCAGCCATTTTGTTCCGATCTATGCGGCCTGCTAATCGTAGATTCGCATTCCGCATGACATCCCGCCAAATCCATCCAAACTTCTGTTCATCCGATCATCACTCTTCCGATGGTCTCACCACGACCCTTCACCTCTTCATCATGCCATCTCTTTTGACCGATCCTCGCCGTAATGTGGGTCGCTTTGCAAAGAAAGAGAGAGAAAGAAACAGAGAGAGAAAGAAACAGCGAGAATCCCACGAAGGTAAACATCACGTGCACGCCACCATGCAGCCAGCCAGTCCGGCGGTAGGATAACGGTAATCGGAGGAAATCTGGGGGGGGGGGGGGGGGGGGATAATGACTCCGCCCCCGTGTCAAGTGTCCCTCCCTCCCACCACAGCGGTAATCCGCTAACATGGAGAGAGAGAGAGAGAGAGATAATCCCAACCCCCCTTTAACAAGCACCCCGGTTTGGTTGTATATCGACCTGGCTGGACAAAGCCTCTTAGTGCTGCTGCTGCTGCTAGTGCTGCTGCTGCAGAAGTTCAGCTCCCGGTCTGACTCTGAGGTGAACGCTACACAATGCTGCTGAGTCACACACACACACACGCCAGTACACAAAGTGTGGCCATGCACACACACAAAACAGATCACTATACCAAGGCAGACACGCTGACCTGCAAGTGCCCCGTGTGGACTACCTATGATCATACGCACACACACATGAAGAACAACCCACATAGGCTCAAGAAACCGATCACGTTATCAATTAAGTTAGAATTAAGCCAAAATCGGCAGCACGGCACAGTTACAGTAGCAGGGGGGGAAATCGAGCGCTCAGCACTTTGTTAGCATCCTGTTAATAAGGATGTCCCCCCTTCTAATCACCTAGCCATTGTGCTAATAATACAGACTTACAGCTAATTATTGTTATCCGAATTCCAGGTCAGGCCAGCTCACCGTTCTCCCCCCATCCCCCCTGTAAAGACAGCAAGAAAGACCTATTCATTCACCGATTGTGTGTGTGTGTGTGTGTGTGTGTGTGTGGGGGGGGGTTTCGATGGAAACAATTAGGAGTGCATTATACTTTTGTAACAATGGCCGCCTGTGTGGCTAAGTTCGAATACAAGGAATTCAATAAAAGCACATTATCCATGCGGGGAGGCGAGGCAAAAGAGGCCGTGGGCAGGAGAGCATTTCCCAATCACAGAGAGAGAGAATGAACGGGTTACAAGCAGAAACCTCCAAATACAACAAATAGAAAATAGCCACAATAAAAAAAGACCCCATGCTAAAGGAAACACATGTGTGTATCCAGGAGAATATGGGAGGTGGGGGGTTGGCGCATTAAAATATTTTTCTACACCTTCATATCCATTAGGATTAACGTCTCCTCAGCATGAAATTTGCGTGACTCAGAGACATTAGCAAGTTATGGTTAGCCTTACGCTGATGCATAGGGTGGCGAGACTGAGACTACCTTTGAACTGCGACTCGGGATTAATTGAAACCTGAGAGTTCCCGAGATGACGTTGAACATAAATCTCATCCTAACCCCCCCAACGGACCTACCGGAGATGGATGGGAAGGTCTTTGAAAGCAGACGGATTGAACCCCCTGTCCCCTTTAAGGCAGGCCCTCACCACCTCACCACAGTGATTGATGCAGGCCCATATAACTTGGTGATATGGTACCAAATCATGGTTAAGGTCATCCAACACACACCCTGAAAACCGCTTAGTAGTCCAAAGCTAAATTACCTAAATGGCCCTTCATTTTAGGATTTAGGACAATGAGGCTCACCACGTAATTTGGTAAATAGGCTAAATAACGTAATCATCTTATGATCCATTGACGCTTCAATTGCCTTTGCCTGTGTTTTCACGCATCCGTGTGTGTGCGTGTGCGCGTGCGCGTGCGTGTGTGCGCGCTAGGCAGCCCAGTCTATCAACACGTCAATAGAAGTCGTTCACGGTCGGGCTCAATTGAAAAATGTCAAAACTCTATGGCCGGTGAGCCAGCTCAATGGTTCGTCATTATCATCATCACACAAACAGTATCGGCTTCATGTCAGAATAATGCGCAATAACTACTTTCGGGGATTTCCACAGACAGGTTTCTGCGTTATCAGTCAGATGTGTACACCCCACTCTTGACTGGAAGTGAGTCAGGACTGGTGTGCAGACTGACAGGAAGATGTTGTGTGGTAAGTTGTGTCCTTTCCTATATATATATATATATATATATATATATATATATATTTTTTTATAATATATAAAGAAAAAATACAAATTGGAGAAATGTGTGTGTGTGTGTGTGTGTGTGTGTGTGTGTGTGTGGTTGGTGACTCGGGCCTCACCTGGCCCGAGTCAGGCTGATAAGAGTCTGGGGCGAGGCTGCACACCTGTGGTGCATTGTGGTGTGTGTGTGTGTGTGTGTGTGTGTGTGTGTGTGTGTGTGTGTGTGTGTGTGTGTGTGTGTGTGTGTGTGTGTGTGTGTGTGTGTGCGTGTGTGTATGCTGGGGTGTGTGGGGGCCATATAGCGATAGCATGACACCATTTGGAGTCTCTGGGAATCTAAAAGCAGGCTTTGGCTGGTGTTAACAGCTTCGCCCGAACCCCCCCCTCCCCCCTACCCCTCACCCCCCTATTTCTCCCTGGACCACATGTCCCGGTTACATAATCTAGGGCGGGTGGGGGGGGGGGTTAGCGTCAAGGTGGAGGTGGAGGAGGAGGGGGTGGTGTATCCCTTTACACGCCAGTAAAAGCAAGGGCTATAACAGTTAATATGCCATATACACATGCTTCACCACATTGACCCACATTGACTTTAACAAGGCCACAACACAGAACTATAGTGGCTTTACAGTTTATATTATTATTATTATTAAATCCACAAATGGATTGCATTTATATTGCACTTTTATCCAACAAGCTTTACAGTATTGCCTGTTAACAACCAACACGTCAGGAGCAGTTAGGGTTAGGTTGTGTCTTGCTCACCGACACCTCGACACTTAGCTAGGAGGCGGAGCCAGGGAATCGAACCAGTAGCCTTCCTGTTGCCAGACAACCGCCTCTCCTCCAGTGGTGCTGGTCCATTAGCAACACATACACGGTTGCATGGTAAATGGGTTAATGGTCGACATGGGCACCCTCCTCCTCCTCCCCTCCTCCTCCTCCTCCTCTCTCTCTCTCTCAATCTCAGTCTGTCTCTCTCTCTCTCCTCCATCTTCCTCCCTTCCATCTCCCTCTTGCAGGTCAAGAAAGCCATCATCCATAGACCAGTCACCCTCTCCCTGCTGACTCACGCCTACACATGACAGGACCCGGGGTCAAACGGCGGTAGTCCACAAAACACGCGCTGCCAATCGGAGAGGCATCATATTATTGGACGGAGATTGGGTCACGTGACTCACAAGGCTTATGCGTGTGTGTGTGTGTGTGTGTGATTGTGAGGGGGTGGGGGGGGTGGGTAGGGTAGGGCGTGGGGGGGGGTCAATGTTCTGTTTCCCAGCAGCACTTAGCCCCTGGACCTTGGGCTGATCTCACCCCCAGCACCAGCACCACCAGCAGCAGCAAGCAATGCGTAATAATTCCCCGCAGGGCCTAAAGAGATTTCTTCCATCACTCCGCCACCCCCCCCTCCCTCCACCCTCCCTCCCCTGTGCATGTGTGTGCGTGTGTGTGCGCGCGTGTCTCCAGTGTGTGTGTTCATCTCGAGTCGTGTGTGTATTTATGCGAGGAGGAGCAAGAGGAGGAGGGTGATTTATTATGAAGGCCTGCAGCCTGTGTAGCTCGCGAGACGTTGTCTCGGTTACACAGTAGATAGAGTATAGGATGTGGGGGTCTGGGGGTTGGGGGGGTTCCCAATCCATTATTAATGCGCTCTGTCTCGTTCGCTCGGCTGCAGAACCCACATGACTGCGCCTACACATCTACCACTGCTTACCTTGCACTTAAAATGCACCGTTAAAACACACTTAAATGAGGACATGGAAGACTGGTGTCCACTTCCTTAAAAGTTTTGTATCATTTCAATGTGGGCTGTATATTATTATGCAAATTAACAATGTTCCTGTTCCTGTTGCTTTGGCCCAACCAATGACCTAATCTGATTACCCCAACTCCATCAGTAACTCTGTAATGACAGAGTTGGGGGGAGAATTTGCATCTGCATCACTAAGGCCCACTCTTTAATGAATATCTCTCTCTCTCGCTCCGTCCCTATTTCTATGTTCCTGGCTTCAAAACATCATGGGACTTCAGTTTGCCACACTCAAAATATCCCCCCCAACCTCACACACACAAAGAGATCATTCATCTGTGTGTGTGCGCGTGTGTGAGTGTGTGTGTGTGTGTGTGCACAAATACAAAAAGTTGTGTGTCTTGTGTGCCGTGTTTTACCGCCGTTTTTCTCACCTACTTTAAACATCTAACATTACCGATCATCGCCACTTGGCCCCCGAGGTTAAACTGGCACAATTCTGCCCTACGACAGTAGGCCAAAGAGATGAAGAGCTGCAAATATTATAATGCCATCTCATATATCCATAGAGGCTAGCTAACGCAGCTAAAAAGAATGAGGGGAAAAAAATTGCTTCTCTGTTATCAGCAAGTCTTGCCTTGAGGCCACGCTCTGTCGCTCTGGGATCATCTAGTCTCGTCTAAAGGGGCGACTCCCATCATTATTGATTGCGTTCCATTTAGCTTGAAAGTCAGAAGTCGGAGCTGGGAATGACCGCGTTCCAGTTACACAACAAGTCGGAAAACCAAGACGGACGCCTCAAGGAAAACGTTTGTTGTGCTCGGGTTTGCTCGAGCCAGGTTAGCCATTGTTAGCAATACCAGTAGATAACAATGTATTGCGCAGCATTTTGCGCACAGAAACACCGTAGCAACATCCACAGATAGAAGTTGGACAGTACTGTGTGTAAGACACAAACAGACAGAAGTGCTAAAAAAACCAGTATATTAATACAGCTTTCACGACTGTTGATGCGCGGAGCAGCCATCTTGGATTTCAAAGTTGTGAGGGGTTGTGAGATTCTTCCAACTTTCCAAGTCGGAAATCCGACTTCAGGGGGCGTTCCCCCTGAAACGTCCGACTTGAAACTCGGAAATTCGAACTTCTGTGTACAAATGGAACGCACCAAATGAGATGGTGGCTTTTTTACAGTGGCAGAAAAGTCGACAGTTCACTGCTAACCAGAGACATAGTGAGGCACCGATGGGCCAGATTTGGATTCCTTCAGTTAATTGACGAGGAGATGTGGGATGGACTTGATTCATCCCAGACCGGGGGGGGATCTCTGGGAAAGCACCCCCTCATAGACACACACACCCCCCACACACACACCCCACCCCACCCCACCCAGTCTCATCTGTAAAGCGTGTGTGTGTGTGGTCTCGGAGCATCCGTGGTTGATCGGAATCACAACGGCAGCATTCAGGGAGTAGCACACATTGCTACACACACACACACACACACACAGGTCGGGTCTTGCGTAAGAAGAAGGCAGAAGAGGTTTCTTCGACCTCAAAGCCACCCTCGATAGGTTGAGACCCTCGATTTCCCCCTCTTCAGGCAAACGGGACTATTTGCACACTAAAAAAGGAGTTTGGTGTGTTGTGTGTACACAAGGCAGGCAGGCGGGAAAAAAACAAAAACACCATCTTTTTTTTATTTAAAGCAAACATATGTCCATTTCTAAGAAAATACGCAAAACAGAAACTTATCTGTTGACATATACGTTTGGCCAATATTTACAGGGGCCCTATTCTACACCTTGAATGGCCTTTTGAGTTTTCAAATACGGCCGTTTCACAACACACACACACACACACACACACACACCACACACACACACATACACACCACAACACACACGGGCCATTAGTTTCAAGTTTCAAGTATTTTTTATTGTCACTTCACAATTTAAGAGTATAAGCAGTGAGTGAAAAACCTTTTGTGTAAAACGCCCGACAGCCGACAGTAATTATAAAAGTATACAAAATAGAAATAGCACTACAAAATAGAAGTAGGACTAGCAAAATAGAAATAGAACTATGCAAAATAGAAATAGAACTATAAATATAAATTCTGTGAATTAGGGGGACTTTTTTAGGGGACTTTACGACATTATGCTTCTGGGGTCACTAAATGCACACCTTTGTTAAAGTCAAGGTTTACGGTGGCCACCTGCAACCTACTGACCGCCGACACTAGTTAGAATGTCACCTGTGTGTGTGTGTGTGTGTGTGTGTGTGTGTGTGTGTGTGTGGTGTGTGTGTGTGTGTGTGTGTGTGTGTGTGTGTGTGTGTGTGGATGAAGGCCGCTTACATGTTCACATGTTTTTACAACGCCTTGTGTTACACACATAAGCGCAAGATGTACAGGCAGGACTCTGTGATGTGATGTGGGGATGTGTATGTGTGTGTGTGTGATGTGTGTGTGTGTGCATATCGCTGGAAGTCGGCTTGGTCATGGTGTGTGCAGCGCAACATGCTACATACATACATAACACACAACGTGGTTCTGCTTTAGCGCCGCTCACCGCTATGAACAGGAACGTTAGCTTCTTCTCTGCACCGATCCACGACTGAAGCAGACCGGTTGGTGTGCGATCATGTGATCATCATCACAACACAAAGAACAGGCGGGTTTGTTTCCGTGTTGACAATAGCTATCATACGCGGGCTAGCATCTTGTGAAGGTGGAGACGTTTCATGTGGCCCATGTCGATGCATCAAGGGCCCATATAACACTGAGATCACCAACTCGGAATTTAGCCAACGAAGAATCAAAGTCCCAAAACGCAAAAGCACATTCGGTATGTTTGAAATTGATCCGAACTTTATTCTGCAGGGTGGAAAAAAAATGGGGAGAACGAACGAAAGAATGGGGCATTGTGGATTGTTTTCACCGTTGACAATCGAATCCGTTCTTTCGGACGGTGTTGGTAATATCCATGTGAGTGTCTCTGAGCGCCGTGGTGTCAACGGGAACAATAGATGCCATCTCTGGCTATCACTGTATCACCCACGCACACACAGACACACACACACACACAGCGTGACTAGCATGAGGTAACGGCAGCCATTTTGTTCCGATCTATGCGGCCTGCTAATCGTAGATTCGCATTCCGCATGACATCCCGCCAAATCCATCCAAACTTCTGTTCATCCGATCATCACTCTTCCGATGGTCTCACCACGACCCTTCACCTCTTCATCATGCCATCTCTTTTGACCGATCCTCGCCGTAATGTGGGTTGCTTTGCAAAGAAAGAGAAAAAGAGAGAGAAAGAAACAGAGAGAGAAAGAAAGAGAGCGAGAATCCCACGAAGGTAAACATCACGTGCACGCCACCATGCAGCCAGCCAGTCCGGCGGTAGGATAACGGTAATCGGAGGAAATCTGGGGGGGGGGGGATAATGACTCCGCCCCCGTGTCAAGTGTCCCTCCCTCCCACCACAGCGGTAATCCGCTAACATGGAGAGAGAGAGAGAGAGAGAGATAATCCCAACCCCCCTTTAACAAGCACCCCGGTTTGGTTGTATATCGACCTGGCTGGACAAAGCCTCTTAGTGCTGCTGCTGCTGCAGAAGTTCAGCTCCCGGTCTGACTCTGAGGTGAACGCTACACAATGCTGCTGAGTCACACACACACACACACACACACGCCAGTACACAAAGTGTGGCCATGCACACACACAAAACAGATCACTGTACCAAGGCAGACACGCTGACCTGCAAGTGCCCCGTGTGGACTACCTATGATCATACGCACACACACACATAGGCTCAAGAAACCGATCACGTTATCAATTAAGTTGGAATTAAGCCAAAATCGGCAGCACGGCACAGTTACAGTAGCAGGGGGGGAAATCGAGCGCTCAGCACTTTGTTAGCATCCTGTTAATAAGGATGTCCCCCCTTCTAATCACCTAGCCATTGTGCTAATAATACAGACTTACAGCTAATTATTGTTATCCGAATTCCAGGTCAGGCCAGCTCACCGTTCTCCCCCCATCCCCCCTGTAAAGACAGCAAGAAAGACCTATTCATTCACCGATTGTGTGTGTGTGTGTGTGTGTGTGTGGGGGGGTTTCGATGGAAACAATTAGGAGTGCATTATACTTTTGTAACAATGGCCGTCTGTGTGGCTAAGTTCGAATACAAGGAATTCAATAAAAGCACATTATCCATGCGGGGAGGCGAGGCAAAAGAGGCCGCGGGCAGGAGAGCATTTCCCAATCACAGAGAGAGAGAATGAACGGGTTATAAGCAGAAACCTCCAAAGACAACAAATAGAAAATAGCCACAATAAAAAAAGACCCCATGCTAAAGGAAACACATGTGTGTATCCAGGAGAATATGGGAGGTGGGGGGTTGGCGCATTAAAATATTTTTCTACACCTTCATATCCATTAGGATTAACGTCTCCTCAGCATGAAATTTGCGTGACTCAGAGACATTAGCAAGTTATGGTTAGCCTTACGCTGATGCATAGGGTGGCGAGACTGAGACTACCTTTGAACTGCGACTCGGGATTAATTGAAACCTGAGAGTTCCCGAGATGACGTTGAACATAAATCTCATCCTAACCCCCCCCCCTCCCCCCCCAACGGACCTACCGGAGATGGATGGGAAGGTCTTTGAAAGCAGACGGATTGAACCCCCTGTCCCCTTTAAGGCAGGCCCCTCACACCTCACCACAGTGATTGATGGCAGGCCCATATAACTCTTGGTGATATGCGTACCAAATCATGGTTAAGGTCATCCAACACACGCCCTGAAAACCGCTTAGTAGTCCAAAGCTAAATTACCTTAAATGGCCCTTCATTTTAGGATTTAGGACAATGAGGCTCACCACATAATTTGGTAAATAGGCTAAATAACGTAATCATCTTATGATCCATTGACGGCTTCAATTGCCTTTGCCTGTGTGTTTTCACGCATCCATGTGTGTGCGCGTGGCGCGTGCGTGTGCGTGTGCGTGTGTGCGCGCTAGGCAGCCCAGTCTATTCAACACGTCAATAGAAGTCGTTCACGGTCAGGCTCAATTGAAAAATGTCAAAAACTCTATGGCCGGTGAGCCAGCCTCAATGGTTCGTCATTATCATCATCACACAAACAGTATCGGCTTCATGTCAGAATAATGCGCAATAACTACTTTCGGGGATTTCCACAGACAGGTTTCTGCGTTATCAGTCAGATGTGTACACCCCACTCTTGACTGGGAAGTGAGTCAGGACTGGTGTGCAGACTGACAGGAAGATGTTGTGTGGTAAGTTGTGTCCTTTCCTATATATATATATATATATATATATATATTTTTTTTTTATAAAGAAAAATAGAAATTGGAGAAATGTGTGTGGTGTGTGTGTGTGTGTGTGTGTGTGTGTGTTGTGGTTGGTGACTCGGGCCTCACCTGGCCCGAGTCAGGCTGATAAGAGTCTGGGGCGAGGCTGCACACCTGTGGTGCATTGTGGTGTGTGTGTGTGTTGTGTGTGTGTGTGTGTGTGTGTGTGTGTGTGTGGTGTGTGTGTATGTGTGTGTGTGTGTGGTGTGCGTGTGCGTGTGTGTATGCTGGGGTGTGTGGGGGCCATATAGCGATAGCATGACACCATTTGGAGTCTCTGGGAATCTAAAAGCAGGCTTTTGGTGGTGTTAACAGCTTCACCCGAACAACCCCCCTCCCCCTACCCTCACCCCCCCTATTTCTCCCTGGACCACATGTCCCGGTTACATAATCTAGGGCGGGTGGGGGGGTGTAGCTGTCAAGGGTGGAGGTGGAGGAGGAGGGAGGAGAAGGAGGGTGGTGTATCCCTTTACACGCCAGTAAAAGCAAGGGCTATAACAGTTATATGCCATATACACATGCTTCACCACATTGACCCACATTGACTTTAACAAGGCCACAACACAGAACTATAGTGGCTTTACAGTTTATATTATTATTATTATTAAATCCACAAATGGATTGCATTTATATTGCACTTTTATCCAACAAGCTTTACAGTATTGCCTGTTAACAACCAACACGTCAGGAGCAGTTAGGGTTAGGTGGTGTCTTGCTCACCGACACCTCGACACTTAGCTAGGAGGCGGAGCCAGGGAATCGAACCAGTAGCCTTCCTGTTGCCAGACAACCGCTCTTATCTCCTGAGCTACTGTGCGATGTGCGAAGTGATTGTGAAAGTTGGGAGAAGGCGAAGGAGATGCATCATTCACTTCAGTTACACGTTTCCGCCGATTTAACATGTAATTGTGGGTTGCAATAAAAAAAAGAAAACACCCACTTTCTCCACAAATCAAAAGTGCCTGTCAAAATAAGAGATTGCGTTACCACCCTTGCATTGTCACTGCCACTGCCGCCTGTGTGCCGAACTGAAGACACACACACACACACTCACGGCTAATGTTCAGGTTTCTATGGCACTTCTTTGGGGGGGGGGGGGGGGTAGATAATTGCAGGCCCCCAAGAGTTTAATCGAGGAATATGGAACAGGGTGCTGGGTGCCACTGCTTTGGCTCGTACGCGAGCATAGCCACCAAAATACACATCTGCATCTCTCGGACGCCCCACCGCGACTCATGATTACCGCTAACCTTTTTTAACACAATTGTTTGGCAGATTGAGGAGAACTCGGTGATTGGAGCAGACTATATGGACAATGGCCGGGCGGTTGCATTAGCATTTAGCTACCCACACACACACACACACACACAACACACACAACACACACACACACAACACAACACAACACACACACACACAACACACACACACACACACACACACACACACACACACACACACACACACACACACACACACACACACACAGCAATAGAAAATCAAACAGGAATAATAATAATAATAATGAGCAATTACAGTGATGATGCTGAGACAAATATGGCTTTTTAGGATGAGTCACTCCAGCATCAACGGTGCAGGAAGTGTTGTCCAGTCATATCATCACCACCACAACAGCTCAGACACACAGCAGGGGTGTGAACCCCATGTGAATTAAAGCACTTTGTCAATGCCGTCAAATGTTGTGTGTGTGTTTGTCTGTGGGTTTATTGTAACGTCTTTTCTGAGGCTTTTTGCATTTTGACTCCTCTCCACAACGCCTCCTGGGCTGTTGAGAGATTAACGGAAGAGGGAAGAGGGGGAAACGCACACACACACAGGCGCACACACACACAGGCACACACAGAGGCCAGACTCTCACACACACACACACCACACACACACACACACACACACACACACACACACACACACACACACACACACACACACACACAACACACACACACACACACACACACACACACACACACACACCACACACACACACACACACACACACACACAGACACACACACACACACAGAGGGAAACATGGGAACCCATGCGCACACACGCACACACACACACACACACACACACCACTTAACAGGCTCCATCTATATAATAAACATAATAGAGGGATTAGCCCATTTGAAAACAGGAGAGACCAGAGAGAGAGACCAGAGAGAGAGACCAGAGAGAGAAGAGAGAGCGAGTGAGGACAGAGAGAAAGGAGAGGGACACGGTGAGTGAGTGAGAATAGAAGAGCACAAGAGAGAGAGAGAGAGAGAGAAAACAGACCACAAAAATCACAAGATGTTCAGCTCACATTCCTCTCCCTCCCTCTCCCACCTCTCTCTCTCTCTCATTCTTTAATTTCCCTTCACATGCTCCACCACCTCTCTCTCTCTCTCTCTCTCTCTCTCTCTCTCTCTCTCTCTCTCTCTCTCTCTCTCTCTCTCTCTCTCTCTCTCTCTCTCTCTCTCTCTCTCTCTCTCTCTCTCTCTCTCTCTCTCTCTCTCTCTCTCTCTCTCTCTCTCTCTCTCTCTCTCTCTCTCTCTCTCTCTCTCTCCCCCCCCCCTGTCCTGCCCTGCCATGGTCTACCTCGACCGGCCCAGCTGTCCAGTTAAAGCGTGGAGGCTCCATGTTGTGTTGACAGAGTAACAGAAGAGGGTTCACAGCACCACATCACACCACACCACACTGGGGTGAAGCCTGCCCCCATGTCTCCAACCACTGGGGGGGGGGGGGGTGTGGTGGTGGGGGGGGGCAGACGGACGGACGGAGGGATGGACGGACAGACCCCGGCCTGCTAAGCGTGTGCTTGGTTTGGTGTTAGAACAATGATAAGGGGGCATGTCTACACTGTGTGTGTGTGTGTTGGTTCGATGTAGGCCTGTATATATATATACACTATGTGTGTGCGTGTGCATGTTTTCGGAGCACATACTGTACCGTACATTCTGAGCAAAGTTTGCGTTTCACTTTCGAAATGTAAATTTGTGTGTACTGCGACACCAAAACTTGGCCTCGGGTTATCATCTTATGTGCTTTTTCTGCTCTTCCTTATCGAATACTTTGTCACGTGTAAAATACACATGTACACTTGTCTCTCGTCTGAAGGAGGAAGAGGAAGAGAGATGGAGGGATGTGGGTGGGGGGGGCGAGGATGATGATGGAGGGGATGTGAGGCGGGCTATTGGAAGTATGGTCAAGAGGAAGAGGAAATGAGCGACTTCCAAATGGGGTTGCGTCGTTCCGTGGTTGGGAAATGCACACGCACGCACGCACGCACACACACACACAATGAAGAAATATCCCACGGCTCTCACAATGGCCATTACGAAATCACACATACTCTCGCACACACGCACACACACTTCGTTAGAATGGAGAATTTTAAAACAGAAACGACTCAAACTGACCACACACCCACACACACACACACAGAATTTTGAGATGGGAGATTTAGATTTCTGAATGAATGAATGATTGACAGGTTGCTCCAGTGAAAGAGTTTGCTCCACCCAGACATACACAGAAACCTCTCGACTCGAAATACTGATGTACTGTAATAAGACGGATGAGAGAAACACAGAGAGAGAGAGAGAGAGAGAGAGAGAGAGAGAGAGAGAAAGAAAGAGTGAGCGAGAGACAGACAGAGAGGGTGAGAGAGAGAGATAGAGAGCAAGGACAGAACGAGAGGCTGGATTGAATGATGCAATCACTGCATGACGAGTGCACTCACTCACAATCATGCCCCCCACACCACAATCACGCCCGCCCCCACACACACACACCACACACACCCGCCCCACACACACACACACACACACACACACACACACACACACACACACACACACACACACACACACACACACACACACACACACACACACACACACACACTCTGTGTGCCTCACCAGCTCTGGGGTCGTGTTACTGCAGAGGTGCCTGTCTGTCTGTCTGTCTGTCTGTCTCAGTCCGTCTCCGTGGGCAAGCCAAGGGAGACAGAGACGACAATGTCAACACCGGGGGCTGACTCAGACCAACGCACACGCACACGCACACGTCCGCCACAGACACTGTGTGTGTGTGTGTGTGTGTGTGTGTGTTGAGTTCCGCTGTTTCACCAGAACCAGGGGCATGCACGGTTAAGATGCGTGGTTCTGTGCTTCCATCCAGCACAGAGTTCTATTTAAATACGAACCTTTTGGCCTGCCGTTAGATAGACAGACAGACCCACATGCCCATTGTAAAGGCTGATCCATACTCCGCGAGAAGCGAGAACTTTGTTCTCGTACCTAGGGCCCCGCCCACAAAATGACGTCATTTTGTTCTCGCGGCCCTAGGTCAGGAGTTCTCGCAGCTTGTTCTCGACACATCATCCGGCCCGAACTTTGTTCTCGCGTCGTGTCCGACAACTATTGTGTGATTGGTCAATTTGAAGTGGCCGTGTTTAATGCGCTTTCCGCCGGTGCGGAAGTTTGCATAGCACGCGTGACGTGTGCTGCTGTGGGCGGGGCCATTGAGGACTTCACAGAAATTCTGCACTTGAGTTCTCATGGAGTATGAAATGTCCAGGACATTTCTCGCAGACTTCTTGCGGAGTATGTAGCAGCCTTAACGGTCCAATGCAGTACTGGGTATCGCCACTAGGGGCACACCTCAATTTATTCTCCTAATTCTGTTTAGTTAAGAGCTTTGGGGTGAAGTGGGAGGTAAGGAAAGGAGAGGAGGAGAGGAGGAGGAGGAGAAGGTGAGTTCAAACTGGCTGCACACGGAGAGATAATGGACCTTTTCCTACTCAAGCGGCAAGTCCCGCGCCCCCTAGTTACTGTTGCTATGCCCCACAAGCTTTCCCACAGCTCTGCAGCATGTTAGTAATGTCCACTGAACAACGCCCCCGGCTGCATATAATGGAATGAATTCTCATTTGCAACTAATTCGCTGGGCGATGATTTATTTGCAAAATGCACGGCAACTTTCTCTAAGAGTTATACCAGAAAGGTCTGAACTATTTAGACGACAAGGATATATAGCCACATGACATCTCTGATTTCGGAACGGAGCAGACGACAACATAAAACTTGATGCTAAAGTGTTGGCGATCTATGCGGAAGACACAAACGCTCACAAACTCCACATTGAAATATACCGTATATTATAACTATCATATCATTATATACTGTTATAGAGACAGAGAGAGATCACAAAAGATATGACACACTTTGAATAACAGCGCTATTTTCACACCGGTCAGTGTAAGGGCCTGGTAAATTCTCCTCAAAGCCTGGCCAAGATGTGATGTTATACCACAACCTGGTTCCCATGCCACTGCTACTGACACAGTCCTTAAGCATGTTGCTGTGGGTTGCACTTCAGCATATAGCGTTATATTTAGCAAAGTCTTCTTTGAAGAAGAGGGCTCGTGCGTCTGCATAATGTGTGCAAAACGGTGTGTGTGTTTAAATAGCAGGCGATGTCAGATGTCAGAGCGAGAGAGAGAGAGACACAAAGGAGCTGCCGTTTGACAACGTGTAAATTTCCACGCCGGCAACGGAAACCATGATGTAATCTCTTTGTGCATGTCGCCGATCAAGCATATACTGTATATAAGAGAAACGATTTCGGCCCACACACGTTTCGGCCTCACAAATAAAAGCAGTATTTTTGTTGTGTTGTGTTGTGTTGGTTGCCTGGATACGGAAACCCCTGCGGGACGTGACACTAAACACCGGCACGTCGACTTGTCGACTCGCACGTCATGTGACAACTGGACCAACATGCACGCCAAGGGGCGGACGAGGGGCGACATTTCAACTTTAAAAGTGTGGTGGGTGCCCGAGGGATTTCCACACGTGGCAACACGCGCACAAGGGGTGTTTTTGTTTTCGTCGATCTCACAACAGTTACCAAACACGGTCGACCGTGACCGACACACACACGTACAATACAGACGTGTGGGGCGGCAGTAGCTCAGGAGGTAAGAGCAGTTGTCTCGCAAGCGGAAGGTTGCTGGTTCGATCCCTGAGCAAGGCGCCTACCTGACCCTAACTGCTCCTGACCTGTTGGTTGTTACCTTGCATGGTTGACACTGCCATCGGTGGATGAATGAGTGAATGTGAGGCGATATATAAATGCAATCCATTTACGTGTCTGCTGCTCCATGACGCCATCTCCATCCGTCGGGGTCCCATCTCCACTAGCTATGAAACAATGCAAATGATCGCACCAGTACATCTGGCCGCAATTAGTGTTGCTAAGTGCACAGGGGGCCATAGCTCAGTCGCCATCACGTCGCCGACTTTCAACTTTATTACTTTGCCTAACCAAACAGAAAACACACACACAGTGACAGGCTGTCCAGCCCCCCGAAGCGTTCCAACAACACCTTGCATCGCTGTAATGTGGAACACACAAAGACACAGGTTGTTCTTGGCTCCGGGACATATTCCTGCCATATTTCTGCTTGTTTACCATGTGGCATGAAACCTTCCTTTGTTTTTCTAAACAGTTCTCGTTACGTACACCTTAGAGCTGTGTGTGGGGGGGGGATGACTTCACAAGGCCTCTGCTAGCCGCCACCACGGCTGAGGTCGGTTAACAGAAAAACACGTTTTACAGTCTTTTAGCCGGGTCTCACAAACTGTATCCTGTAAGTGGGTATAAAAGTCTGCGTTGTTCAGCAGACATTGGAATCCATAGTTCCCCCCACAATGACGTTAACAGTGGTTTGCACAATCGTGAGATGGAGATTACTTGGATAAAACCTTCCACGGAATGGAGCGAGTGCTAAAAGACAAAAAGAAAATTCAAGAAAACTTGGCGGCGACGCAAGAAGCAGTAAAACACAGCTTCGTGAAGAAAAGCCTGATTACATTGGCAGACGTCATTATATTGAACATCAATCAGGATTTTTATGGGTAGGAATATCAAATAAAATACAAACAGGTTGTGTGTGTGCATGTTATGCATGTGCATGTCTACACTGGTGACTAGAATGAACATGGTGTACAAACAGCTGACGTGTGCATGATTCCTACGGTGACATTGAGTGTCAGTTCAGCGACAGGGGGGGGTCAAAAACTCTGCTTCCAGAGGGGGCTGCCGATAAAACACCTGTACGCTCAACGCAGACAGGAGAACAAGAACCAGTCAGTTCACCAACGGAAAAAGAAACACCACCAGCAGTGGGGCTTATATTCAAATGAGGGCGAAAACGCTGCGTTGTGCAGAAAACGAGAGGAAACTGAACTGACGTGCGTTTAGTGACACACACATACATACATACATACATACATACATCATACATACATACATACATACATACAACACATACAAACAAGCTAGCATGTTGCATGCAGTTGAACAAACTACATGATTGAAAATCGAAGTTGAAGGTGGGAGGGCCGGGGGAGTTATAGGGAGGAAATCAGAATAGGAAAAGGACGATAGGGTGTTTTACCTCCCATCTCACTCTCCGCACACACACACACACACACACACACACACACACGTGCACCTGCGGGCATGTGGGCCGCCTGTGCACACCGGCCCGTGATAAGTATCATGTAAATGGGACTGATCCCATGCCAGCGGAGGCTTGCATTGTTTCAATAGATTTGGTTTCTCTGATAACGAAGGCCTCACTCGCATGGACAGAAGAGCAGATAGAGCATAGTTCCCACTGTAGGCAGGCAGGCATGAAACTAGCCTACACACACACACACACACACACACACGCACATACACACAATCACAAATCCACCACCACCACGAGGAAACCATGGTTTCGGACACAGAAAACTGAGGCAATGAATGCTTTTTGAGCGGGAAACTCTGAGGCCTTAACCGTGTGCATGAACAGGAACACATTGGGAGTGTATAGCGTGCAGGACTGGGTGAAAATTGCCCTATGGCACACACCATATATACGGGTCATTGACTTTCTCTACATTGGCCTACCTATTGTTTTAACATTTAAAAAGGTCTACCCATTGTTTTAACATTTAAAAAGGTGTGTTGCACTGTATTATTTAAGTTGGTTCTATTAATCCATAGAACCAACCTGCCACTTAAATCTGTGTGGTTTTAAAACACATTGTTCCCCAGGTGTTGATGGAAGCCACTGTCACTCTGGATTGGAACTATGATCAGCCAGCTATGCATAAAAGCAAGCAGCAAGATCATAAAAATACATATTGTACCACTATGGAGCTCTATGCGCTTTGCCAGCTGGCGGGTCGATATGAATCAATCCCGGGGTCCTGCCTGTTTGTTGCCACCTGTAGGTTTAATGGACGCAGCTGAACCACCGGCCGGTTCCCACCGGAGCATGGGGCTGATGGCTACCATGGTGATGACATGGCGATGCCAACCCCAGATGAAAGGGTCGTCGTCCACGGCGACAGCTGCCCGCTGGATGAGATATCCTTTCCCTGATTTTGCTAATTAATTCTAAGCTTTTGACTGATCAATTGAAAAACTAGTTTCTCTTGGCGTTGTGTGTGTGTGTGTGTGTGTGTGTGGTGTGTGTGTGTGTGTATGGACCTGTGCATGTGTGTCTGTTTGTGTGTGTGCAAGACAGAGAGCTTTTGTTCTCCTATATTGTTCACTTTGGTGATTCGATTTTGGTGTTTTCCCATGGCACAGTCCCACACCTAGAATATTTGCCACCAGCCGCCACAGGGCAAGGCTTGGCGAAGGTTGGAGTGACGAAATGTAAGAAAGGGAGCGAGAGTTAGGAAGGACAAAGAAAAGGAAGAGTCACAAAGGAAACAGTTGTATTCTTCATAAGCACCAGGATGTAGCCACGTCCCTGGGTTGACTGGGGAGAAGGCTTGCAGGCCTGGTTGCAGCCTTCACTCTGAGGTGTCATGTCAGCCTGTCACCTGTTCTGCCATGGAGATAGTTTTACGTCGATCCATAACGCCCCATTTATAATGATACTACATTTCACGAGTAAATACGGCCAACTCTTTAGAGATTGGCAAGAATGAAAATAAGAATGAAAGAAAGAAAGAAAGAAAGAAAGCACCTCCAGCCCACGAGACTGCTGCTATTTATAGACACACAGAGAGAGAGAGAGAGAGGGAGAGAGAGAGGGAGAGGGAGAGGGAGGGGGAGGGGGAGAGGGAGAGGGAGAGGGAGAGAGGGAGAGGGAGACCAAGAGAGAGAGAGAGATAGACCGCAGACCGAGCGAGAGAGACACCAAGCAGAAGAGAGAGAAGAGAGTGAGTGGCAAGAACCGAGAGAGAGACGGAGAACGCGAGTGGCGGGCTGTGCAGACGGAGAAGGGGGGGGGGGGGGGGAGGTTAGCTGGAAGACGGACCGTTGGAGGGGGAGACGGAGGGCGGGCAACGACACCCGACAGGTCAGACAGAGGTCATTCTGGCAGGCGGGACGGATGGATGGACGGAAAAAACAGAAGCGCCCAAAAACTAGAACGTGTACATACGTGGTGGAAAAAAAACCAAGATGACGATGAAAGCTGACAGGGAGGAGTTGCATCTTGATATATTACTGTTACGGTTGGTGTGTGTTGTATGTGTGTTGTGTACGTGTTGCGCGTGTGCGTGTGCGTGTGCGGTTTAACAGGCGTGTCTAAACTGTCTGACACATGGACACAATGGGAACACAAAGACCTGGAGTGCGTGAGCGATGTGTCGTGGGCCGCGTTTACCGAGTATGCGTGTTGACAGCATGGCACACACCACTTTTGTTCCACACACACACACACAGAGTTATAAGTGTTTTTAGAACAGTTTTATTAGAACTTTGTCTGTCAACGTAATCCATTTGCCCCACTTGTCATCCGACTTCATGCCATCTTTAAAATATTGAAATATGTAGCCTCATAAAATAGGAGTTCCTCCTACAAAAACCATATTGGTCCACCACGACAGACAATAGGTAACTCAACCATTCAGTTACACTCCCTTTCTTGTTTGACTGTGCTAGAATTGATAAATAGATTGCATTTATATAGCGCTTTAATCCAATGTGCTTCACAGTATTGCCTCACATTCACCCATTCATACACCGACGGCGGTGCCAACCATGCAAGGTAACAACCAACACGTCAGGAGCAGTTAGGGTTAGGTGGTGTCTTGCTCAGGGAAACCTCCACACTTAGCTAGGAGGCGGAGCCCGGGGATCAAACCAGCAACCTTCCTGTTGCCAAACAACCGCTCTTACCTCCTGAGCTACTACCACCCCCTCAAATGTGTTGGCGGACGTGCAGGCTGAAGGTTAAAAGTTCCTCCTCTCTCGTCACGGCGTGGACATTGCTGTTGAAGACCTCCGAGACCTCCCTCTGAACCCAGGAGGCCGCGTTGGTGGTTTTTTCCCAGATTGCCGAGTGTGCCCTATGACCTCTGTGACATCACTCAGGGTGAGACATTAACCTGTGAATCCGTGAAGCCTAGAGGGGAAAAACCTCAATGGCTAGAATGTTGCAGGCATCCACATCCGCATTGTAAACATACAGTATGCCCTGACGCAAAGCCCTTTGAGTCTGTAACTGTGATTAAGGGCTATACCAGGGCCATAGACTTGACTATCTTTTTTCTCTACGTCAGCCACGAGGCCGATCTCAAACAGTGTGTAACGCAGACCTCTGGATGTTGCTAACCCCAGACTGTGGTCCGTGTGTGATAGCCAATAGCCATGGTTGGCGCCGCCAGCTAATACATCTTTCAGCGATGTCCAACGACAACGGACATCGTGCCTTACTGACAAGAGTGGACAGCTGCATGACCGCAAGTAACACAATGATGATGACCTTGCCGTACGTTAGAGGAAATCTGTGAAATTTGAGGGACAAGGCAACCAGGCATGCCTTCCCTCGCAGGTATGCAGCGGTGCCGTGAACAACTTCAAACGGCATATTTACTTTTTCTTTGTTTTGCTTGCCTGTCATAATATCCATCATTGTCATTTTTAGCTCGGACCGATTTGTCGTCAGCTGAAAGGCATTTTGTTGTCAACAGACGGCAAAACTGAGACAAGGTGGCAGGTCCTGAGCTATCGCTAATACCTACAGGTTAAAAATAATAATAATAATAATAATAAAAATAAATGTAACTTTTATGCTGCTTTTCTATTCAAATAATAGCGTCAAAGAAAGAAGTAAGCTATTCAAAGACGCTTCACAAGGTGAACACACAGGGTGACATTATTTAGCCTAATAAAATAAAAGGCACGTGTATTTTTACATGTATCCGCGGGGTCTCCTTCCACAGTAAGAACCCCAACTAAAAACATGCGAAGAATCGCTTCTCCGGTCCTGTCGCTGACCAAGATGTGGACACAAAAATCTGGAGCTGATGGTCCCCGGGCGCTGTCGTGGGCGGCTGCCCACTGCTCCTGGCTACCTCTGGAGGGGCAGCATAACAGGATGGGTGAAATGCAGAGACTTAATTTCCACGGGCCACCCTCCCTGCATGCGTGTGTGTTTGGCGGTCACCACTTCCAGCATGCTGTGTTTGTGACCAGACAAGTGTGGATTAATAAAGTTATTCTCTTCTATTTATAGAAGTAAAAGTAATACAAAAAGGAGCTAATTAAAAACCAGAGGAAACCTGAAATGGAGGGAATGGATTTCAAAAGCTTGTATGGAGCGCAAAGGTGTTGTTCTGCACCGTTGCAAAATGCACGCACAAAACAAACTGTAAACAGTAAATTAATTAAACGGGGGAGGTTTGGACAAGCGGGAGTGGAGCGTGCACGGCCGCACACACACCCGCCCACACGCCCACACACACACCAAAGAAAACGAAGCGCTGTTCACTGCAATAAACAACCAAACCTGTTCTACCGCAAACAAAGCCGCATGGCTAAAAGATCACACACGAGGAGTAGCTCGCATACATCTCCACGGGCAAACAGATAAGGAGTGTTTGCATTCGCGATGCATTAGCATCGGTATGCATGGGAGTCATCAAGGCACCAGCAGCTCAAGTATGTATGTATGTATGTATGTATGTATGATGCTAACGCAAAGGTACTGTATGCGTTCGACTGATACAATATTTGGAAAAAATGAAAGGGAGAAAAAAAATGTCCCAGTTGAATCTGCATTTTGTCAACCAGGTCATCGGGTCATGTACTCAACTTATTCCATATTCTGATTTGGGGTATTTTCTCGAGTTTGGTCTAAAAAACAGAGGGGGGTGGGGGGGGGGGGGGGTCATGGAAGACTTCATCAGCAATCCGAGAGCCAACTGCAGGGGCAAGAAACAAACTCGATTTTGATTCCACAGTTCCAAGGTTTTTTTTGCATCCGGGTGGTTTCGAACTCACAACCCTGATGACGTGAAGCCTTTTAAGTTCGGTCCATTGTGCAGCCGTATGCTGCAGCGTATACGGGGCCCTAACATTGTCACCGGGCGGGCATTGTGCTGCGATCGGGCCGCAGGGCACGAGATCAGTTGGATATTGAATAGTCAATAAAGCGCACAATAACGCGCAGAGTGCTGGGAGGTTGGAGTGGGCTTACCGTCGGACCACAGGGGATACACAAAAACAGAGTCCATTACCTTCAAACGCATTTGGCTCGCCCTCCTCTGCCCACCCAAGCTCATTTTCCTCTCTCTCTCTCTATCTCTCACAAGGTATCTCTCCATCTATCTCTCTCTCTATCTGATCCATCTGTCCTTCAATGCCGCGACGCTCTTATATTGAGTCTGACTCCTTGAAATGAGGAATGATGGAATATGCAGGCTAATATGTTAAACAGACAGGCAGTGGACATGGTAGTTCACTTTTCAGCGGTACAATTCCTCGCTAGTCTCTAGTCGTTATCCTGCCGTGAACCCTGATCTGGTCTGTATGGATTCACTGGGGAAACACAACAACAGCAGAATCTTTACATCAGCGTCACACACACACACACACACACACGCACACACACATGCGCACACACGTCATCAAATGGACTGTAAGTATGTGCTGACGAGTTGGATTTGCTGCACATTAAGCCCTGTGTGGGGAGCTAGCCTACTCACTCAACGCTTCAAGGACGTTGGGGTTTTCCCATCCATCCATGTTGTTGCTTTCAGACGATGCTATTCAATTCAGATTCTAGCACACACACACACACACTTCTCGGTACCCTAAAGGTCTGATCACTAATGTACACAAAACAAACTGCCAATAAATCCACCAATCAGAGCAGAGACCTGTGCCTCTCCGCCCTTCTGAGGGGGGTCTCTCTCTCTCTCTCTCTCTCTCTCTCTCTCTCCTCTCTCTCTCTTCTCTCCTCTCTCTCTCATCCTCTCTCTCTCTCTCTCTCTCTCTCTCTCTCTCTCTCTCTCTCTCTCTCTCTCTCTCTCTCTCTCTCTCTCTCTCTCTCTCTCTCTCTCTCTCTCCTCTCTAACTCTCTCTCTCTCTCTCTCTCTCTAACTTGCCATACAACTAGTAGTAGTCGTAGTTAAGTTCGGCAGATGCAAAACAGGTCTGAGTTGCGCATCAACCCACCCCTCTGGCCACAATGGACAGTCAACTAACACAAAGCTAGGCGAAGAGCAAACAAGTCAAACTGACCTCTCCCTCAACCCAGTTTGCCACTATTTGTTGTGTGTGTGTGTGTGTGTGTGTGTTGACAGAGAGAGAGAGAGAGGGAGAGAGAGAGAGGGAGAGAGAGAGGAGCAAGAAATTAAGGAGAATGGAAGGAGGGATGGATGGCAGGGAAAAGGAAGGGCTGAACTTGTACGGCCCAAATTCTGTTAGCCACCATCCGACCTTCTCATGGCTTGATTGACACCCTAGCATATTCTCTGGGATCTCAAAGGGCCTGTTCCTGTATCGCTCACACAGACACACACACCACACCACACACACACACACACACACACACCAAGCGGCGTCAAGCTGTTCACATGAACACACAATTTCAGTCGAGTGGGGTTTTTTAATTTATGTTCGACCACAATGGGTAAACTTGTCGGGGGGCAAATAGTGCTTGGAGGTGAAACAAGTAGGCCTGAAGTAGGCCTATGACTAACGCAATTCATGGCGAACTGAACCCTTTGGTGGTTTATTTGGTGGTTAGCACGGTTCAGAAATTGTCCTTTACATGTCTCCTGCTGTAGTTTTGGGCAAAGCCACACGCATCCCTTGCGGTATAGGGTCAATTTTATTTATAAAGTCACCCCCCCAAAAAAATGTGCCGGCGCCGATGATGATTGACAGGCTGAAGGCCCCGTCTCCCCGCGACAGATCAGTCATTAGATGAGTGAACCGGCTGGCTGACAGGGATTGCCAAGCCCTCCGTGTTGTTAAAGCCGGCGTCGCTCAAGCTATATTGCTCTCACAAATAAACACATAAATACATACACATTCATAGGGATATTTAAAAAAAAACACCAATATTTACGTTGTGTTGATCACTCCATTGCTACCGTTAACTTAACTTAATCAGTGGTCTGGAACTGAAAAACTAAATTGAAAACAAATTGTTGTTACTTATCCCAAAGTGAACCTTTAATGAGTAGGAAATAACCAAGACACAGTTCTTTTGGCCATATAATATCTCCTCGAACTGCCACCATTACATCATACAGACCGTAGTTAATGGAGGATTTACATCTAATCTGCTGGAAAAAGTAATATGGGCGCGCGTGTGTGTGTGTGCATGTGCGTGTGCGTGTGCGTGTGGGCTCAGAGATAATGCCAAGAGAGCCCACTTGTAAGAATGGCCTTTGGGTCAGTACCCGTGGTGTGCGTGGGTCGGGAGGTTTTAAACCACACACTGGAAATTAAATACCACCCAGAAAACAATGAACAGTGGATGATCATCATATTGGGAGATCTATATCTTCTATTCAGCAAACTAAACATGCTTCTCGAAATGTCTCAAAGTGGCAGACGGACCAAAAAGCTCACACACGATACACACAGCGCCAACAAAGCCCTAGCCATGCAGAAACAGGCACACCACACACGCGCACACACACACACACACACCACACATATATACACTGCTCCAGTTATGAGTAAATGACAGGGTGTTGTGCTATTTATAGAACAGAGATAGATTCAAAAGTCTCTGTCTCTCCCCCCATCTCTCACCCTCCCTCTCTCCCCCTCTGCTCTCTCGCTCTCTGTCCCCATCTCTCACCCTCCCTCTCCCTCTGCTCTCTTCGCTCTGTCCCCATCTCTCACCCTCCTCTCTCCCCTCTTGCGCTCTCTCTCGCTCTCTGTCCCCATTCTCTTCTCTCTCTCTCTCTCTCTCTCTCTCTCTCTCTCTCTCTCTCTCTCTCTCTCTCTCTCTCTCCTCTCTCATCTCTCTCTCTCTCTCTCTCTCTCTCTCTCTCTCTCTCTTCTCTCTCTCTCTCTCTCTCTCTCTCTCTCTCTCTCTCTCTCTCTCTCTCTCCCCTCCCCACCTCTCCCCCCCCCCCCCTCTCTTCCTTTCTCGTTCCCCACCAGAATAATTAGTTAAGGGCATGGAGGCTGAATAGAGGAAAAACATGTAGAGAGAGAGAGAGACAGAGAGTGAGAGAGACAGACAGAGAGCGAGAGAGAGAGAGGGGGGGGGGGGGGAGGCAGATCCTGAAAAGAAACAGACAAAAGAGGAGGCGGAGTGTGAGGACGGAGTGAGGCCGGGAGGACGAAGAGGCACAGACTTAGGTCAGCACCGTTACACGTCTATATTACACACTCCATCTCTCCCCCTCTCACACACACACACACACACACAAATCGATGCCTTTGTTCCCTCCATCTTGTCTTGCATTTTTTTACTTCTATTTCTAGAAGTGGAACCCAGGTAAACCAGAAACTGAACAGTCACCTGAGGTGTGAGTGACACTTCAGTCCAGAGAGTCCACTGGCTGAACAAAGCCTCTGGATTCAGACGGACCGGAGGCCTGTGTGTGTGTGTGTTTGTGTGTGTGTGTGTGGCACCGGGGAATGCCTTCCAGTGAAGTCTGACATCTTGCCTGTGGAATGTAAGAGATGTAGGAGGTAGACAATGCCACCCCCACCCCCCCACGCACACACACACACGCAGACGCGCGCGCACACACAAACAAACACACAGGGTTTCTCCCCCCACACACACACCCGGTCTGTCTTTCTCTCCCTCACACACACACAAACCTGAACGGTCTGTCTTTACACACACACACACACACACACACACACACACACACACACACACACACACACACACACACACACACACACACACACACACACACACACACACACACACACACACACACACACACACACACACACACACACACACACACACACACCTTCTCGTTGATGGGGCCCAGGTCAGTTTACGCTGATGCAGAAGAAAGCCAATTCAGAGACTCAATCTATTTTAGACCGATGCATCTCTCTCTCTCTCTTTCCATTACTCTCTCTCTCTCCCTCACCCACTCACATGCTCCCATAAGCACACAGGAAGAGTCAATATAGAAAACACAAAGGCAATGTTATATCACATACACAGTACTTGAACTAGATGCATCCAGATCTAGTCTCTTTGTATTGACTTTGACTTTGTGTTACAGGCTGCTTAAAGACAGTGACAGTGTACAATTGCATTTAGAGTGACCTACTTGGCTATTGTTGAAGTACTAAAGTTAAAGTGACAACAAACTGTGTAGAAGATTTGGAGTTAGATTTGATTGGAATTAAAAAGCAAGCAAACATTCAAGCCCAAGTACAATCTGGATAGATTTTGTATGCAAGCTAATCAAATTGTGCATAAAGTTGTGTGAATAAACTCGTCATGTACTAAGGGTTTTTTCTTTGTTTTTTAATGTTCACATGCAAGTGCTTACAGGCGATAATTACTTGCACTTACATATTCAATTTATTCAATCTGAATCATCTAGAAAGTAGCTTGAATGGCCCTGCCTTCGGGGGAGTGGAAACATGCTCTGATGCTATCGATTGAAATGTGAAACCTTGCCAAGCAGCAAGGGCACCAGCTAGCGTCATCACAAAAAGGTGTTGAGCTAGTTACATTGATTAGGTATCATTGTTTGGAAAAACACAGATTCGAACAGATTACTTGGCATCCTATGGTGAATAAATGCATAACATGTCACATGTGAAAGGGAGCTAACCAGTTGGAAAAAGTCTAATTCGTTCTCATGTGAATGCCGTCTTGCCACACATGAGTGGTCATGACGACAATGTGTAGAAAGCTGTTTCGTAGTGACCTGGCCTGGGCATTTCCTCATCTATTATGCATGTTAGCCTATATCTTGAGCACAATATAACATGTGCCTGAATCGCAGAGCCAATAATCACCATTCTCGGATCCTTAAGAAGCAAAGGAATAAACAAACCTATGCAATATACATACATACGCCATCCACTGTTCTCAATGACTTATTGCATTTTTAAGATAGTCACAACATCTCAGTCTCACTAGCATCAGATGAATGTAATCTATTTAAATGCTGAATTAAAGCAGCACTAATTTACATTTGACCACTAGAGGGCAAAAAGTGTGCTCTGAATTCAGAAATCAGCCCCTAAGAAGAAGTGAAAAATCTAATTTGATTCATGATTCCTGGCACGTGACGGTGTGATTCAGTAGTTCGTGACCTCTGATTTACAGCCAATGGTAGCCTCTCCTTGATTTCCCCGGGAAATGAATTCTGTGGACAATCGGAGCGTTGTTAAGTCTGCAAAACAACCCTCTGTCTCTCATCGGCACCGACTCTGCACATATGTGAGCTAGCTAGCTTCGTAGGCTAGCCTATTTTGTAATTTGGATTTGAAATGTGCAAAAGTGCCGTGTCATTTTTGCTAGTTGAGTGGGAGGAGATAAACAGAGAGAGAGAGAGATAGAGGGGGAGTGGGAGAGAGAGAGACAGAGATAATGAATAAGAATTGCCATGAGTAGAAATAAACAGAGAGAGAAAGAGGGGAAGAGAGAGAGATAGAGAGAAAAAGATAATAAATTGGTGAGAGTAGAAATAAATAACATTCTGGGACATGTCGTCATGGGTTCCTCAGCAGGACGTACAGCATCTGTCCCCATCTTACCCATCACACACACACACACATATACTTTTCCATCTTAGATGGAGAATATTCTTGTGTGGTTCCCCTACACCGTGACAAACCATGACCCCTATACTGAATACTGACACACATACACACACACAGACACACATACACACACATGCACTTGCACAGACACACACACAGAGGAAGTGTCCTTCCTCTGTTATAACCACAGCTGCTCATCAACAATGAGAAAGAGTGAGAGACGATGAGAGAGAGCGAGAGAGAGAGAGAGAGAGAGAGAGAGAGAGAGAAAGAGACTAAATAAAGGCAACAAAAGAAAAGACGCGGTTGAGAAATTGGAGCGATAGGAAACCCGAGGACAAAAAGAGGACATAGAGGTGTTTAGCAGGAACCGTGTGTGTGTGTGTGTGTGTGTGTGTGTGTGTGTGTGAAGAATAAATTACTTCCACCACAGTCACACGCCAAGAGCAAAATATGTACACAGAGAGAGAGACAAGTATGGATTCAACCTTAAGTCATACTAGGCTATACATTAGCCTGAAGCGCAGCCAGGAACCATTTTTAAGTATTTGCTTCTTCTTACAACGCGTCATGATGACCCCTAAGAACATAACTGTGCTAATGAGGAAGGAAAGGGTAACATTATTTTCTGAGAAGTATTGAAAACATTGACATGAGAATGTTTTGCGACGTGTCCGTCAACGGCTTCTCAGAATCGAGACGCCGGCTTCCTGTCTGAATTACTGCTATTGACTTGCAGCCCCGTGTGTGTGTGCGCGTGTGTGTGTACGCCGCGACGGGGGCGGGCACTAGGGGAGCTAATCTGCCTCGCTGCTACTGTTGAGAGAAATGTCAAGGTCTTCGGGCCCCCGTACGAAACAAGGCCCCCGCGGTCCAGCCAGCACACACACACACACACATGCGCACGCACACACACACACACACACACACACACACACACACACACACACACAGCCTTCTTTTCCTCCCTAAAGATCTGCTCCTGTCCCGTCTTTCATCTCATTCTTTTCGCCCCCTCCCCTCCTCCTCTTCCTTCTTCTTTATCTCGATGCTTTCTCGCTCCCTCCTTCTCCCAAATCTTTCCTCAAGGCCCCTTCCCTTGACATTCCTGTGGTCCCTCCCCCTCTGGAAGCCACACGCCCCCCCTCAACCTCCCTTTTTTCTATATACACCTATCTGACTCTTATCTGAAGAACAGCAAGTCTTCTCCAAGGCCAAACCCTTAAGGATCCCCTCAAAACTGGCAATCCACACCATGGTGGTATGCATTCAAAGACATCAATAATATTAATATGCTGACGTTTTCCATGGCCATTCGCTGTATTTATGTTGCATGGCATTTCCATTACCCCCCCCCCCCTCAAACCAACCACCCTCCCAAGAACCCCGTTCCATATGGGAGGGAAGAGTCGCTTGCTGGGCGGGAGTTTAGAGAATTGAACATGAAGTTGGTTAATGGCCCGTTTAAAGACCGCTGTGATAAGCAAACTGTGTGGAGCACATTCAACTCAACTCAGCAGTCTCATCTCGACTACATTTCGGGGAGACAGATCAGGGAGAAAGGACATAATTCAAGAGCTAATGATACTCTTGTCTTTTCGAATAGAACTCAGCGTTATATCAGACTGTATTTAACAATGTCAGCGTTCATTTTGGCATTATGGTTTGATTTTGGTTCAATTACCCCCTCATTTCTTAACCCTAAAAGGATTATCTAACTATAAGTAGAGGAGTCTCTGCATGTATGTATGTATATAATGTAATTTAATGTAATGTCTGTATGCTTATTTATGACTTTTCAAACAACCGTTTATCCGATCGATTTCACACTTGGTGGGCGTAAGCAGAAGCAATACCAGAGGCTCCGTTATGAACTGGCAGACACGTTTCGAAACGGGCACGTGACTAGTTTGAGATTAGAAAAAGATTAAACCGATTTTTTACACATTCGTATCACCCCACTGACATTAATGGACAGCATTGCTCGGAAAAGCTTCAATGTGCTAACATTTCATTTCTTTAAAATGTGATTTAACACGATTAAAATTACACACCTCGGCAACCTAGATTTCCCTCGTTTTTTTTTTGCAGTATCCATTCCAAAGACGATAGTAATCTTGCAAAGACCCTTTAATCATAATATGCAATGACGTTAACATATACATTTCGATATATATGCTGTTGCTGCAGTTCCACACGATTGCAACTCTTCCCGGAACAATTAGTCACTGCACAAAAAGTGCAACTGAATGCGAATAATCTCTACATCTCTCGGCTGCATTCTGCTTCTTTGAAGAAAAACGCGAAAAGGGATGTCTAAAATGAAGAAAATGCTGCACTTTATTTATTTATTTGTTTGCTGAGTCGCATGCACACACACACACACACACACACACACACACACACACACACACAACTGCCCCACCGACTTCATGTTTTTGTCAGGGAGCCATTCCTTAGCCAACGCTCCGCAGACTTCTAGTCGTCACCTTTGACACAACAGGGATGAACTCTGACCCTTACCCCCCACCCCCACCTCCATTCCACCAAACTCCCAATCACAGCCTCTCCCTCCTTTTCAGACAGAGCTATGCCTCCTCCCCCCATATCCCCACTCTTCATCTACACCCCCCCACACTCTTCCTCATCCTAACTACTTCATTTCAGCATGTTGCATCGGTTAATCCCCTTTGTGTGTGTGTTAGCGTGTGCATGTGTGTGTGCGTGTGTGCATGTGTTTAAGAAGATGTTTTAATACACATCCATGCTTACACAACACACACACACACACACACACACACACACACACACACACACACACACACACACACACACACACACACACACACACACACACACACACACACACACACACACACACACACACACACACACACACACACACACACACACACACACGAGTGTGCGTGTGCAATGTCATGACGTTAATGGCGTCTCTCTCTCTCTCTTGGGCGAGTCTAAAGTGAAAACAGATTAACCCGAGCCGTGGCCTCTTGGCGGGAACGGGGTCGTGGGGGGTCGTGCATGCGTGTGTATGTATGTATGTATGTATGTGTGTGTCTCCAAGAAATGTTAAGGTCCAGCTCTGTGACCTTTTGACCCCCTCCTCACACCGCTGTTTCTCAGCATTTTTTTATTTACACACACACACACTCACACTCCCTCTCTCATGAGGGAGAAACTTAAACAACCCAGGTCCTGACAAACACGGTTTACATATATATTGCACAGAGTCCGTTTAATACGCGGTCCACAATCTTCTAAACATATCCATCGATGATTTCCAGATGCTCTGGTCTCAGCAGCTTGTTAGATTCCCTGCCCGTCTGTGTGTGTATATGTTTACGTGTATGTGTGTGCATATGTGTGTGTGTGCATGTACTCCTGGATATTTACCACATGGCTTTGCTCAGTCAGCTTTGACAGTCATAAACCCATACAGGCACATGCACAGTCATGCCCTGTGCCCTGTGCGCGCACACGCACACGCACACGCACACACACACACACACACACATCCCCCCACAAACTCCTCTGCGTACATTTGATCACTACAGAGTACTCTTACATAATATGGCCTATGGATGATGATGGTGGATATTGTATAGTGTACTGGGAATTTCATTAGTGCCCTTTAGTGAGGATTTAATACCCCAGCCAGCCAGACACACAGACACAGGGCAGCTGCTGTGTTGTGGTGCAGAAATGCTTTTTATACACATACCAGAATTAGCTAGGTGGGTCCCCCTCCCTGCTTTTACAACAGCAGTCGAAAAAAACCCATTACCCTTCCATCTAGCTCCCACCTTAACCAAGCCCCCCCAACCACTTATCCTAAGTGGCCGACAAGTCCTCTGACCAAAAACGGTTTGTTTGTCAAAGGTAGCCCGAAACGACCGCGGCTTCCAGAGTGCCCCGGGGGTGACGCAGATCTGCTTCTTCTTCGTTGGATTTCCGACCAACCTGGAGGCTAACAGTCCCAATGGTTCATTTTCTACATACAGTATGTTGTGTTTAACATTGTGTCTTTCCCCCGGGGGTCCTTGAAGGTACTGCAAGGGGGTGGTCCGGTGATTAATACATATACATATATATACCCTGCTCCGTTTCTCAATCTACCAGGGCAAGGGGTCCCTTGGTGGGAAAAGGTTGGGGCGAGAGAGAGAGAGAAAGAGAAAGAGAGAGTGTTGTGAGCTGCCCTGTGGTTTGTAACGTTACGCCTGCAACCAACACAGTCAAATAGTTTCACCCATCCCCAATTTACTGGCGGCCATCAATATGACCAATTATACGCTGTATAATTTGACGTAAATTGACAAATTGGTTTAGTGATGACTTCATGGCACTCAAGGCATACAGTATGCACATAGCCTATGCTGTGCAAACTGCTGAGTAAACAACGTAGACAATTTGAGTTAGCTGTTGTCCTTGTGACACCAGTTGAAGTCATGTGAGTGTTGCGTATTACAAGCCTGTCATTTACTTTCAAGCTCACACCACAAGCACACGCTCTGTCAGAGACACACACACACACACTTTAACTGTACACTTTATAGATAGATTCAATCAAATAATAGGTATGTGGGGCAGTTGGAGGGAATATGGGGGTGTTTGCAGTGTTTTATACCACTGTTATGCATTCTACATTTGATGTGATTAGTGAACTGAAAACAAATATCCTAAATACATGACTATCTTTTAAAGATAGTGGAGATCGATAGTTGCAAAATTACCTTCATGACCACAGTTCGCAACGAAAGATAATTCTGCTAAAAATAGTGTCCTGCAGATGGACACTTGAAAGAGAGAGTTAGTATAAATAAGGAACCAGACAGTGTGGTGCCAAAATGACACAGAAAGAGAAAGCGAGACAAGGCTTAGCATCTTGTGATACGAGAGAGAAAGAGAGAGAGACAGAGAGAGAGAAAGAGACAGAGAGACAGAGACAGAGAGACAGAGACAGAGAGAGAGAGAGACATGCCACAAGCAGGGTCAAACAGGCCACACCTGGTCTCCCACGAAATACTTTGTATCTGATTCTTGTAAGAAGTCGGAGCTAGTAACTATGTATTCAAACAGACAACCAACTTCCCATTTGTATTTTGACAAAATGCATGTGACAGACATCTTCCTCAGGCCTGTCCTGACTCCTGTTTTCATGTTAAAGAGGCCACGAATAAACTTGGTTGAAAAATTGAAAAAAATAAGCTATTTTTCCCCCTCCGTTTGAATTCTGACTTGTCCACCTACGTGTGCAATGTTTTCCTGTCCTCGTAACCTTCGAGAGTGGAGCGAGGATATATCGTTCTGTTCCTTTCCCCACTTCCAGTGGAACTGCAGCCCCAGTACCGGGAATGTCATATGACCAGCCTACAGACAGTCGTGGTATCTTCACCTTCTCCTCCTCAACTGATTCCCCCCCTCGCTCTCCCCCCTCACACACACACACACACAACCACACACACACACACACACACACACAACACACACACCACACACACACACACACACAACACAATACACAGCAGGGGCTCTCCAGCCAATTCGTTTGCATAGCACCTCGCAAAACAGCAACACAGTGCACACACACGAAGACCCATTCGCCTTCCTGCATGCATGCAACACATGGGTGCACTTGCAACACGAGCTAGCAAGCTAGCTGCACAAGCTGCACTGCTGTGGGTGTGTGGGGGGGGGGGGGGTGTGGGGGGTGCCATCCGGTTTCCTGTCTAATGTGGGTACACACCACCACCCCCCTCGGAGCTTACTATCTGCGATTTGCTCAGTGCTCGATGCGTTCACAGATGCTTTGCAGAGGGCTGGCGCTGGCTGGCTTCCTGTGGCACTCGGTCGGTTTAACACTCGAGACAGTCTGCCCCGCGTGGAGCCACACTGAGCATGTCGCCGCCGCAGCCAAATGGGGTGCAACCGAACAGGAAGTAGGCAAAATTAACTTCTCTTCTTTTTGGGAGATCCCAACATTGAGTCAACTTTGAGCATTGCAAAACATCCAACTGAATGAAACAAGAGGCATACACAGAGACAGCTTTTACAGATAAAAAGGAAAGAAGGAACAACTCAGAGGTCAGCTTGCATCATCACGTCATAGTACTAATCGTATAGGAGTTACAGGAGATATATTGGAAGAGACATAGGAACAGCTGAGCCTACCTGTAGTTCACACCAGGCCACCTCCACCGTGGTGTCCGTATCCAGCCCCTTGTACACCGTCTTGAAGGACCCCCGGCCGATCTCAATGTCAAACTTCAGGAATCGTCCGTCCGGCGAGGTCCCGACCGCCTTCGTCTCCACCTCCTCGATGTCCTCCTGCACCCGCTTCTCCGCCTCCCGCTGTTCCGCCCGGGCCTTGGCCTGCTCCTTGTCCTCGTCCACCGGGCTACTGAGGCTGCCGACCTCCGCTAACTTACCGCCATCCACACCCGCAGCGGCCGCCGTCTCCCGCCGCTTCTCCTCCGGCGCTCCGGGGGGCGCTGTGGCGCAGGGTTGCTTTTCGTTGGCCTTCTGGGTAACATCCAATACTGTCGGGACGGGTTCTTTCCTGGTGGCGTCTGCCGCCGCGGCGCTAGTGTCGGCGGCGATGCCCCGCGCGGGAATACTGCCGCTCGTCGTGCTAGCATCGCCGTCGCCGATAGGCCGCGCAGAGAGTTCCTGGGTGGCTAGCCGGGCTTCGGGCGCGGCGCTTTGTAAACTTGGCCCATCTTTGGCCTCCTCCGCCCCGGGTCCGGGGAGGGGGAAGAGACGTTGGCAGTCCTGCGGGGAGGTGAGGATCACCACCGCCGCCTTGCTGGGCAAGTCCAGCGCCGTGGCGTTTGAGTCACAGATGACGCTGTGACGGAAGAAGCGGTGCTCCACTGTCTTGGTGTCGCGGTCCATGGTGTGGCGCCGGCGTCGCACCTCGGGCTGCCCGCCGCCGCCGCCGCCGCCACCGGGACGGTCCGCCACGTACGTGTCCGCGCTGGTGCTGCCGTTCACATTCTTGGCGGGTGTCTGGGGGCAGGGCGGGGTGGGCGAGGCGCGGGGGCTGGGCGGGGCAGGTGGGAGGAGTTTCACCGCTCCGCTTCCGCTCGTGCTCTCAGACATTTTGTTCTGAGGTTGACAATGGGGGGGAAACAATAATCTTTCATAAAAATGACGTTACCACAACTTGTAAACAGTGTACAGGTGTATAGCATACCTTGCCCGGCTTGTTATTTTTATGGATTACGTAGATAAATAGTTTTCCAACTCACAATCTGATAACAATATTAAAAAAAGGGTGAGGGGAGATTAACAAACATTCAGGCGAAGCAATCGGCACTCTAACTTAGCTTTTTTGTGTAATTCCTGCATGGTACGGTCCATTGTAGTAACCATAAACATAACTCACACTTTAAGCACTCGTCATCAGAGAAGCTAGCCTACTCAAGCCGAGATAGATGAGTGCAGTGTTAAAATGCTCAGTGTTAATCGCTCTTCCTATTCCTACATGACATGACATGAGAAATGACACAGCAACCTTAGACGCTATGTTAATGCGGCTCAGTTGTTAATTTATGTCCCCCCCCCATTCCATAATGATAATTAATCGAGAAATGATCATCAACATCATTGTCATCATCATCATCATCATCTCTCATGACACCATGCGGCTAAGAATGGCGAGACCACAGCTGTTCTGTACTGAGTCATTGAGGAGCAGCGATTTAACAAATTAACTTCACCTCACAACAGAGAACAACAACAGAGAACAAACAGAGTGAGTACAAATTTTAACAATAGGATGGGAAGTTATAAATGTTCATAATGTTCATGTGTGTGTGTGTGTGTGTGTGAGAGAGCTTCTTCAACGCTGACTAAAGTTAGCTTACCTAACTTTAGCTAACTCTGTACGTTGCCACACTCGACGCTTCCGTCGCGTTTTCGTCACTTTTGAGGTCAGAGCGCGTGTTTAACGGACATGTTTAAAGTACATTTCGCGTAATTTCTACAAAAAAAAAAAAAAAAAAAGCCCCAAATACGATCGACTAAGATGAATGATGTCAGAAGACGAGCCTCCATAAAGGGAGAAATGTGCCGCTAAACGACACGAACGAGTCGTTCTAAAAAGTGAGTGGGAAAAAAAGTCAGGAAACTCGCGGTCGGTGCTGCACGTGCTCCTATATATTTATCAAATATTTGTATTTATTTATTTATTTATTTATTTATTTATGACATATATTTATATTTATTTTATTAACGCACACATACTAATACTCATTTATGATCATGCTCCTATTCGGTGGAGTGTCTCATTTAAAATGTGATGTCATTTCGTGCTCTTATATATCATATATATCATTCTCTCTCTTTCTCTCTCATCATATATATATTTATTTACATATTCCGTTTAAGTGTCAATAGGGTGTTTATTTTGGGAGCAAACACACACTACCACTCATTTATTATCATGAAGTGTGTCATTTAAATGTGATGTCATGTCATGTAATGTAATGTGATGCTCATGGGCGGTTCTACGGGGGGGGCAACAGGGGCCCTGGACCCCCCCTGTAATAACACTGAACTTGGACCCCCCCTGTATGATACAATTATCGATTTCTTGCTGATTTAACACAGGAATGCGTTTTATTGTGTTTTTATTATTGCAATTTCATTAGAATTTTTTTTTTGGTTATTATCTTACCTATCATTTTTATCCTATATTTGTATACTTCTCCTAGGACTGAGACTTACTGTAAATTTGTAAATCTGTTATATTATTTGTATTTTTCTACTGTTTATTTCTCGTTTTATTCTATTGCTATGCAACCTGGCACAAGAATTTCCTTCGGGATGAATAAAGTTCTATCTTATCTTAAGTGACTGAAACAAATACAAATCGTGGTATTTTATGATTTTCTGACAAAACAAGTGGCCCCAGACCCCCAGAAACATGCAGTCGAGAGCCGCCACTGGTCGAAACGGGCTCGGTGCCTCTCAGGAACTCCTGCGACAAGAACCCCCCCCCCCCCAAAACACTGCAGCTGATGCCCACCACACACACACACACACACACACAGTGTACTAACTTTGCCTTCTAGGCTGAAAAATACCCCAACCCAAGTTATTCGCTTTAAATAGCCACACACACACACGTAGTACAGTACTGTTACCTCTCACATCGAAGCGGGGGGCATTGTGGACGCTGTCAAAACCGGGACCAAAAAGAAATTGGCCCCTACAAGTCGGGGTCCTCCTGTCCAAAAAACAGGCGACATGTAGTAGTGGTGCGCCACATCCAAGCAGGAAGAAAAGACAGAAAAGAAAAGGAAAAAAAACCGTGCAATTTTCTGAAATCAGAAATCTACATCCATCCCCCACAATTTTTTTTTTTTTTAAATAAAACAATATAAATGTCCAGAGCAAGAGGGGATTGGAGGAGAGCTGCGTGCGTAAGCGGAGACGCCGGGCCGATGAGACAGCGATATATTGCAGTCTCTCTCTCTTGCAACAAATGTCTGCAAAAATGCCCTAAAAGTGGATGTAAATGGGTTGATCTGCTGCTGCTGCTGCTGCGTCGTTGGCTCTGGTGGTGGCAATGGTAATACAGTTCCGCAACCCGTCTCTCCGTCCGTGGTCCGGGTGCGGGGTGGTCCGGGGTGGCTCTGGTGCGCTCTCAAAACGCAGTCACTCAAAATGCAATGAACTGCAATTCAACAACATAGTCTCCCACCGCGTCCCATGCGGCCAGACGACGCTCCTCCGTCCTCCACCTCCTCCTCCTGAGTCCTCCTTCTCCTCTCCGTCCTCCTCCTCCTCCTCCGTCCGCAGCGGCGGCAGCAGCAGCAGGCGATGACAACTCTCTCCTACGACACATGGTGAAGAAAACTCCTCCGATGTCCCATGATAAGACACACAAAAAAAACGCACTTTGATGTCTTGTTGTCGTTGTTGTTTTTGTTGTTGTTGATGTTGTTTTTCAAGGACACACACTATTCTTATTGCGATCGACCCCCCGTGGTTGTTGTCGCTGCTTCTCCCGCGACGCGCAATAGACGCCTGCTGGTAACCGTGATTAGGCGAAGCATGGTGGTGGTGGTGGTGGTGGTGATGTGTGTGTGTGAATGAGAGAGAGATCGTGTGTGGATGTGTGTGTGTGAATGAGAGAGAGATCGTGTGTGTGAGTGGATGTGTGTGAGGAGGTGCAGCAGCAGCGTGGTGGTGTGGGCCGGCCACCTCCTCCTCCTCACTCTGACGTGACGTGCGGGGCGTCACGGATGCTTTGAGTTGAGTCCGGTGGCGGGGATGTCTCTCACACGGGCTCCTCTTAACCCCCCGCCCACATCCCTAACCCCCCCCCCCCCCCACCCCTCTAGTGCTTATGATGCAAATTACCTAAAGTAGGTAAACAAAACATGTGCATTCTTATTTTTAATGCACATGTGCAAAGACATATGAAAATTTGTAAATGTATGTTATCGCTGTTATGTAACTTATAAATATCAGACAGGTAAACAACAAATGCAAATGGTTAGTTAGGGTTTCTGTGTGTGTGTGCGCGTGTGCGCGTGCGTGTCTGTTGGAGGGGGATATTTACATATATTTGCATATTAACATGGTTTTTATTGCTCCCAAGGATTCTAGTTTCGGCAATATTCCCATGACAAGGCAAGGTCATGACAATATTTCAGGTAGAGAAGAACTAAGAATTAGCTTTAAGCATTTGCCTCCCTGGTGTGTCACACACACACACACACACACACCTTGGGGCGAATTTGGAACGCATTCGCTTTGGTTCTCCCTCTGTGGTTCTTGGTGGTTCTCTCTCTCTCTCTCTCTCTCTCTTCTCGCTGTCTTCGCTGTCTCCGGGAGAATGTCTAATGTTAGCCTAGCGTTGTGTGACGCGGCTCTCTGCCCTCTAAGTATAGGCTGACAGTGGAGTGTACGGTAACCCACCTCCCCGGGGGTAAGTCAAGTGTCCTTCGGTGGCGTTGCGTGTTCGTGAACCAAACCAATTAGGTCGACTTCACAAGTAACAAGAGAAAGAATCCCAGCCCGCCGAAACATGTCAAAGTTTCGCTATAAGGCTTCATTACTTTCACCAATCTTCAGTGTGTTGTTGTTTTTATTATTATTATTATTGTTGTTGTTGTTGTTATTATCAAAATAGGACCATGTATCCACTTTTGTTTTGTCATATTATAAAATAACATCCGAGTCGTTTCTGAAGAGTTCTGGCACCTTTCACATAAGAAAGCCGATTCATCAGGAATCTGTTGTTAACACATTCATTAAAAATGTCCTATCATTTTAATTCTCTGCCGTTTATTCTCATTCTCTGTGTCATCTCCGGCCACTGGGCTATTTACATTATACAATACATATGTTCATTTGATAATGATTTGACAGATGGCATCTGTTGGGGAGAATATATATATATAATTATACTGTATATATGCAGGGCCCTGCTCATCACCAGAACAATGAAAAACGGGCCAATCAGAGGGCTGGGGTTCGGAATGAGGTCACTTTTTAATGCCTGTACCAGTCCATACCTCATCAGGGTGGCAGTCTCTCAAGACACTATATTTGTCACTGTGTAGAACATATACTTGCACATACAGGATATGCAGTGAAATGAAAAGTGCGCGATGCCCAGTCCGAATGTGCAGGCAATATACTACTTAACCACGAATTGGAGGGCATCAGAATCTGAATATTACAATATTACAGACATTTACAGTCTCTCTCCCTCTCTCTCTTCCTCCTCTTCTCTCTCTCTTCCTCATCCTCTCTATAGGGTCATTGTATTCAGTTCTTAAGGCCATACCGAAAAAGCCAACATGATCATAATTTTAATTTTACTTCTTGTACTGCACTTGCTTGAGATCAGAGTTAGGCACCGAGCATCCGCTGTCATCAACATCGCTGTCAACTTGACACGATGCGATTATTGTGAGCGTTCATATTTTCATACAAATTCAAACACACGAACACTACTACACACCACACTCACAGCAGTCCTCACACACACACACACACACACACCACAACATACATACACACACCACAATGCATGCTCTTTTTGCACAAGAGGTATTCTTCTTCCTGAATGCCCCTGATGTCTAAACAATGACATGCACACAATAGAAAACACAAATATAACTGTCAAACTGTGTTTCCGGATGTTTATAGCAGAACCTTCTCTTTCTCCTGGGTAAGGACCCTGTATGGTCCCCTGTCTGATGAGAAACCTTGGCGTGTAATGTCATACATCTGGGTTGTGGGGGGCGTGTTGGGGTGGGTGGGTGGGTGCGGGTGTGCTGTGTGTGTGTATATCAGTGTGTGTGTTTTATGGAGGAGAAGGTGAGGAGCCTGTCTTACATATGCTGCATGATGCTTTCAATAGAGTCTTTTGAACAAACCGCACTGTTAGACTTATAGTTGTGCTAATGCAGGCTGTGTTTGTGGGTGTGTGCTGTGTGTTGTGTACTGTGTGTGTACGGTGTGTTAGTGCCACCGTGCTGATTCGCCTTCCATTGTTGTATGTGAGCCTTAGGTCAACCCTGCGAATCTCACGTGCTTCCTGTCAGCAGCAGCATGTTGCCCACTGAAACTATGTTCCGACGCAAACCACTGCCACCCCCCAAGGATTAGTTCAGTGTAGACGCCATGCTAACGGAGAACATCACATTGCCATTTCGGCATTCAGCATCGACTGAAGATCGTTACAGTGCTTCCCGTTTAATGTAGAGCCTGTCAGTTCACCTGGCGGCCATTATTGGGCTCTTGTTGGGGGGAGCGTGTGGGGTCATACTATTTCCGTATTGACGTTACCAACATCCGACCACATGTTTACATACAGATCACGTGACACACACGTCAGCGTGGAGTCACATTAGGCGGGCGGGGAGGGACCCCGGCGATAGTGTGCATTTGCATGCATTATTAGTCGAATGCCTAAAAGGTCATAAGGAACTCGGATTAGAGTGTTTGACAAGTGGATTGGCGAGGGTGGGTGCGAGTTCGGGTATGGGGGTAGGGCAGTGTATTATACACCCTCTAGCTCTGGGGCCCCAAGCCAGCTGGGCCGGGCCCTGCACTGGGCGACAGATACCAGATTATGATCTTATCTGTTATCACAGTTCATAACTTCCTCCCCCCCCGCCCCCCCCCCCCCTGCTTTCTCAACCTTTCTAGTACTCTCTCCTCTCTCTCTCTTCTCTCGTTCTCTCTCTCTCTCTCTCTCTCTCTCTCTCTCTTCTTCTCTCGTGCTCCTCTCTCTCTCTCGTCTCTCTCTCTCTCTCTCTCTCTCTCTCTCTCTCTCTTCTCTCTCTCACACACACACAATACTACCACACTGATACTGCCACACACCCCTCTCTCTCTCTCTCTCTCTCTCTCTCTCTCTCTCTCTCTCTCTCTCTCTACATCTGTGCCATTTTGCGTTCTGTACGACAGCTGAAACCCAAACCCCGTGGCTCTGCTCGAGGGCCCTCAACTGATCACAGATGCACGACTAATACTCAGGCACAGACATGCACACGTTTCGTTTCTCACAGAACCAGCGATGAATGCTGATGCTTCATATATACTCTCTCTCTGTGTGTCTGTGAGTTTTTCTCTCTCTCTCTCTATCTCACTCATGTACTGTACCATACATACATACATACATACATGTGTATGTCTCTTAATGTTCTTTGTCAATGACATACATTTCCTTTCCCTCATGTTTTTACCCGTTAACATGACACAGATTAGCAGGTGGATGTGTGATAAGTGTGAAAGGTTGTTGATTGGTTCAACCTTTAACTTAAAAGGAGATAGTGGCGATTTGTGAGGTATGACACAGGGTCTGTGTTCAATCTTTTTGTTGACAACGACAGACGAAAACTTGCTGGACTCATGAAACAAAACATCAATGTCGATAAAGTTTCAGCGCTTCATGTTTCATGCATGATTGTTTTTCAACCAAAACAATCATGCATTACACTTACATAGGCCTAAAGAACAGAATAACAAAATAACAATAATGCATGCTGGCAAACAGGAAGGCACTGTATAGCCCATCGCTAAAAGATTTTACATTTAACATTTGGGTGACATTTTGTGGTTTAAGTAAGCTTAACACAACACAATGCTGTTGATGTGATGACCAATAAATAAATGAATAAAAGTTGCCATTATCTTTACTTCATATTACCATGCAGCCCTGCACAACACATGCCTTCACGACACTTTCCTGTGTAGTACCACGTCCGACCAGTGAGTGTCGCTAAAGTGCACGATCAAACCAGACGCAATTTCAGAGCCACCAATCACAATAATGTGATGAATGCGGTGAATTGGTACACCACAATGTCTTTTTCCCCCCTCTTTCTCTCTCTCTTTCCTTCACTGTTTTTTTTCCTTCTGTTCTGTTCTTCTTTTCATGTCTCAATCTCTCTCTAGAACAGATATTCTGGATGTCTCCCTTAGGGACAGACATGGCTGCAACAGCTCTATTGCTATTTTAAATAACTTTTAAATAGATGAACAGCAGACTTCAGGAAGAGCATGACAGAGCAGTGGGTTTAATGCAGCACACTAGCTCCTACTTCTGTCACTTTATTCAACATACACATGTTTTTCTCAGCGCATCTTCCTAAGCAACGCATTTCAATATATGAAATCTGAATTCTAAAGGGAAGTCATTTGTTAAACTTTGTTTAACTTTATTTAGCTTTGTATTCGATAGTGTACGATTCAATGTTTTGATTATAAACACTGCGGTTGAACCGTATTCGCCCTTTTCAGTTTCCTGTATTTATTTCTAGCATGTACTAATTGTTATGCTGATTGTCAGATGAAGTCTTAATGAAACCATAACAGTCTCTCTCTGTCTGTGTCTCTCTCTCTCTCTAGGCCCTCGCAGTGTCGGGGCCCCTGGGGGCGTGCAAGACTTCTTGGGGCCGTGTTATGCCAACGGTGGTAAACCGAGACTCCTTTGCACACATACACGGTGCCTCTCTCTCTCTCTCTCCTTGCTATCTCTTTTTCTCTGTGTCTCTCTCTCTCTGTGTCTCTCTCTCTCTGTCTCTCTCTCTGGTAACAGTCCAAATGGAGCAGCAATTAAAAGCAAATGAGGTCTCTCTCCCCCCCCGAGGGTGTGTGGGCGTCGTTTTAAATATGACAAGGTGCTTCGCTTTCAGATGTGCAATAATTACATCAGAGGACCAACCACGCGCTGCTGAGGAGAATTTAAATAATGCAGGGGGGGGGGGGCGGGGGGGGAGCAGGATAAAGGGAAGATGAAAAGACGAACTCGTCCAAAAAGTACAAAAGGAAATAATAGTTTCGAGTACCAGTCTGGGCGCGAGGGAAGCCAGAGCACTTAAATACCTTCCCACTCGTATTATGACTCATGAGGAGCTAATATGAGAAAGTGTGTGTGGTGTGTGTGTGTGTGCTGTGTGGTGTGTGTGTGTGTGTGTGTGTGTGTGTGTGTGTGTGTGTGTGTGTGTGTGTGTGTGTGTGTGTGTGTGTGTGGTGTTGTGCACACATTTACATGAACATTTACATTTAGAGCATTTGGCACTTTTATCCAAAGCAACTTACAATGACTACATTTGTTGAAGGAGGATATAAAGATAAGAATAGAGCAGGTTTCAAGCATTCATAGTTGCAAGGCTAATAGAACGAGTTTCATAATTGCTAGGTTGTCTGCATAACAGCTGGGATAAGAGCAGAGGTGCCATTCTGTGGGCATTACCGACATCTAAGGACATACAGTACAGTATGCTAAGCAACCATGTGTGGATGCGATCAGCTGTCCATGCATACCTGCTCTCTACTAGACATCGAACAAAGCTTTTCAACATGCTCCTCTGCGCCTCTGTTATCAGTCACATTTCATTCCTTGCTCATTTAACCCCCACAGTCCCCGTAACAAAACAGACAGACAGCCGTAATTGGATTTCCGATGCAGGCAGGCAGGAGATGCAGGTGCTCAACAAACAAATAGATTATGCCTGTCGTAGCAAACCTGGGCCTCACACACACACACAGGGACAGATCAGGTGCTGTGTGTGTGTGGTCAGCGTGTGCGTATGTGTGTGTGTGCGGTATCGTCGCTGACATTTTCAATTTGCGGCAGCCAGGTCCTTCTAAAACTGCCCCATTACACAGATCAGACAGATGGACGTATTATAACCTTCTTCTACCACACAAACGCACACGTGCGTATATCTGTGGTGGCGCCCCCTGTATGCGGACTACGCACATTGCACAGGGTCCCATAAACACACACACACACACACACACACACGCAGACACACAGACACACACATGGTTATCAGAGTCCTGCACGGACGGTTTTGCAGCACCGCAGTACCACGCTTTCTTTTTTCTTAGGGCGCCCCCGGAGGCCAGAAGCCAGAAGCCGGTACTGGCGCATATCACGCACACACACACGCACGGAAGACCTGTTTACCACGTCCTCGCTGTCATTTTGTGGGAACTCTCTTTCCCCCGACAGCGGTGACATGAGAGAGAGACGAGAGACTTCTTCTCTTGAGCAACAACAACAACGCGTTATTTCCCCCGCCTGGGTGTGTGTCGCTAAATAAATGTTTTTATAAAATGGGTGTCACATGCTGCGGGAACAGGTTTGCATGGTGTGACGCACACGGCTAATCTTCCACACACACACACACACTCTGAGACTTCAATCGGCTCGTTGTTGTCGCACCTGTAACTGCGATTTTACATTTTATAAATGTGTGTGCACTTGTCGTGTCCTGTGTGTAACAATGAGTGTGTGTGTGTGTGTGTGTGTGTGTGTGCGTGTGCGTGCGTGTGTCTTTTTTCTGATCACAATGACATCAACAGAGGATAAAGGCCCTTTATGATTGGGTAGAATTGAGACTGGCACTGTCTGGTAGAGTGTGTGTGTGTGTGTGTGTGTGTATGTGTGAGTATGTGTGCGCTTGTGCACACGTGCCATTGTGTGCATATGCACCTGTGTGTGTGCCTGTTGCATGTGTGTATGTGTGTGTGTGTGTGTGTGTGTGTGCGTGTGCGGTGTGACAGAGAGCAGAGGAATAGAGATTAACAGTGCCTGGTACCCATCTAGAAGCCTTTCAGGATAGAGAGAGAGAGAGAGAGAGAGAGAGAGAGAGAGAGAGAGAGAATGAGGCTACACGAGGAAGTGGGAAAGTGATATTGAGACAGAATGATGAAAAAAGTATGGGAGAGAAAGAGAGAAAGAGAGAGAGATAGGAACAGAGTGATGGAGATGTCATGTACCAGTCAAGCTCAGAACAAAGCATTGTTTGTCAATTAAAGATGGCAGCACATGACCTCGAGACACACACACACTCAGACGAGACACCATGACGGGCGTCCGACATAGAACAACAATAGAAACGGCGCTGCAGAGTACGGCTGCCCAAAGCCTATGTGTCACACGACAATTGTGAATGCAACGGTAAGACGTCGCTTGCAAATCATACGATAGGAGTTATGCGCGATAATAATAATACTAATAATTATCCTTATTATAGCCATAATAATAACCATAGTCTTAATTATGGGTCAGAATCGCAGACTAACTGACGACATGCTAACACATCACGTTTCCCACGACAACGGTCCCACAATACAGCAGTTCTGAGACCGAAGTATCATGTAAAAAATAACCATTTTAACGCATTTTGAGATTAAGACTTTGGAGTGTGTGTGTGTGTGGTGTGTGTGTGTGTGTGTTTGTGGTCGGTGGCTGGTTTAAGCAGCCTCTGGTGCGTTGGCCTAACCGAAGGCCCCAACAGGTTAAACCAGCCATCAGCCACCACACACACGCACACACACACGCCTACGCACGCACCGCACGCACGCACACACACACCACACACACACACACACACACACCACAACCCACACACACACACACACACACTCTAGGGGAGAAGCCGCTGGCGTGCTAGGCTACGTACCATTGCTCTGTCATTCATTTTAACGTGATGCAACCAACCTCTACAATAAACCGATTATTCACCACCCTGCCCTATATATACTGTATATAAGGTATACTGTATGTATAATATAGGCGGAAATAATGACTGTGGTTGGCAGCTGGCTACGGCCGTGATTACAAAGTAAATCTTCAATACCATGTGAGCAGTACTGAACATCACATGACATACCTGAAATAAAATAACAAGCTATCGACACACTTGGAGTGCTATTTTGCGTGATAATACATGTGTTTATGTGTAATCTCCGGCACCGCAGAGGAGCTGGAGCTGGAGGAGAGCAGCCGCCGTCTCCTTTCAAAACACACCGAGGCCTGCCCTACAGGTTTCTGTTTGCTCTGCTTTTGTTTTTGTCCCACGCCTCCCTCTCCTCCTCCCGACGCTCGGAGCCAAGACAAACGGTAGCTCCTCCATCTTCATCTTCTTCTCCTTCGCGGTCATCTTCATCATCTTCAGGTCACGCCGGAAACGCCTGCGGGGGCGGGTGCGGGTGCGGGAGGGGGGGGCGGGGAGGTGGGTGGGGGTGGAGCTTGCAAACAGACTATTATGGATGTTAGGTCAGCTGTGACCAGGTGTGTTTGCTCTCCAACTTCTAGTCGCTCCCTGCCCTGCACCCCCCTCCCCAGACAGACACTGGAATTACCCCCCCCCCCCCGGCTGACCCCATGACCTCCTCAATCCCCTCCACCCCTCTCCCCCCTCCCTGCTACTGCACATCCCACCCACACCACCTTATTGATATCATATCATCATCATTGATTTATTAATAACATTGTGTATTGTTACTCTGCAAAGTAACGAGTAACTTGAAGCTCTCAGATAGTGGGGTTAAAATGGTACGATATTTACTTTAGCTACTTTAGCTCTACTTTAACATTCTAAAGTAGCAAAAGAATAGAAACTCAAGTGAAGTTCAAATACATTCCAGTTAGAGTTGAACTGAAGTATTTGAGGAAATGTATTATGTTTCTTTCCACCACTGCCCCAGCGACACCCTCCACCAGAACACCACCCTCCCTACCACACCCACCAGACCCCATCCACTACTCCGGCCTCTGTCTGATATTCCCCTGGACGGTCCAGCCAGCGTTCCCAGTTAAAAGTACAGAGTGTACCGGAATGTGTGGCGACCTCGGGGGGGCACTCTGACGTTGTTTTGGAGAGGGGTGGGAGGGGCTGGGGGGGGCGGCCTGGCCGCGCTGATAAGTATTTGTGCTTTCTGGAGCGGCATTACGAGGTTAGCCAGCCGCCTGTCAAAAGTATCACAGCGCATTGAATCCCTCGGGAACATACGGACACTTGGGACTCTCTCTCTGAAGCCTGGTACCGACGCTGGTTCTAGGAAGTGGTGGGCGGGGGGGGGACAGAGAGAGACAGAGAGACAGAGACAGAGCAGAGAGAGAGAGAGAGAGAGATCTGGGTCCATGGCCAGTTTCAGATCAAATACGTTGACCTTTATTCTATATTTGTTCATATTTTGTACATTTTTATACTGCCTTTTATATATCTTTGTAAATTTGTCCATTCCTGTTGGTCTTTTTTTTTTACTGTGAATATTAAATCACTATTCTGATTCTGATCATCCCTCCAATTCGTGTTATCTGTAGATTCTCTTGCCACCATTTCCGCTGAGCATCGCCACTTTTTCATTGCACTGCATATCCTGTTTGTGTGTGTGTGCTGTGTGTGTGTGTGTATGTGACCGAACAAGTTCTTCAATCTTGGATCTTGAAACTTGAATCTTGGTCAAATATTGTGACAGTAAAATGTGAGTGGGAGACTTGGTGTGTGAACAGTTGTTGTATTTTCTAGACACTAGACTCCTGGTTGCAGGGGGGGGGGGGAAGGGTTAGAAAAGGTTGCGGTCTCACACTATGCTTTTAACAGGTGGTTAACCGCTCAGGATTAACTCCAAGTTTGAGTGTTTCCCGAAACACGGTGACTTTATTCAGGGGGGAGAATTTTTGGTGAACCTCAGTGAAAAATGAATCACCGCGTTGAACGGTTTTCAAAGTGGAAAGTAAAAGAACAGAAATGCCGTTGCACATTCCGACGCAAATGTTCAACGTTCCTCAAACGGTTTGTCACCGGCAAATAGGAAATGATACATCCCTCTCACGGTCAACAGGAACGACATTTTTGGAATGACTAAAGTATTTCTTTCAACCAAGCAATGCTCCTCTGGTCCCCTAGAGTGCATCTGACTGATGAATGAATACATTGTGTACTTTTTTTGCTAACTTTAGGATCATGCATTCGTGGAATGAGCAACACAGCTAACCGTGTGGGTAGCGGCCCAAAAAAATGTGCCAAAATCCCCTGCAATATTCTTCTGTTGGTATTCACTCTCGTTTTGAGTTGCTTGGTGGATTGGATGATTGCACTCACCCACAGTAATAAGGAAAAAACACATATTGGCCATTTTTACACTTTATTCATTTGACACTGTCAGGGACCTCAGTAGCGTGTGGAAGATCCATACGCAGTCACAACAGCTTGGCACCTCCTCCTCATGCTGGTCACTAGCCTGGTCACACACTGCTGTGGGATGGCATCCCATTCCTCAACCAGGATTTGCCGCAAGTCAGCCAACATGGTTGCGTTGGTCACTCTGGCACGTACAGCACGCCCAAGCTGATCCCACAAGTGTTCAATTGGGTTGAGGTCTGGACTCACGGCAGGCCATTCCATCCTCTCCACTCCCAAATTCTGGAGGTACTCTGTGATGATCCTGGCTCTGTGGGGGCGAGCGTTGTCATCCTGGAGGATGGAGTTAGGTCCCAGATTCTGGAGATATGGGATCGCCACTGGCTCCAGAATCTCATTCCGATATCTCACTGCAGTGAGATTGCCTTCAATGATGACAAGTTCTGTTTTGCCTGTGAGAGAGATACCGCCCCACACCATGACACTGCCCCCATTGAAAGGTGCCATCCAGCTTCCGCAGACAGAACCTTGATTCATCACTGAACATGACGTTGCCCCACATTCTTAGGTTCCACTGTCGGTGCTGTCGACACCAGCGCAAACGGGCCTGACTGTGAAGGGCAGTCATTGCAGGCTTCCTGGCAGCCTTATAAGCACGAAGACCAGCCATGTGCAGTCTGTTCCTCACCGTCTGATCAGAGATCTGTCTGTGGTACCGTTGTGCAAATCTTGCCTGTAAATCTCTGGAAGAAAGCCTACGGTTCCTCAGTGAAGCAAGGGTGAGGAACCGGTCTTCTTGGGGTGTTGTCTTCCTGGGACGGCCACTTCGTGGTCTGTCTTTGACCTCACCAGTCTCACGGACCTTGGTCCTAAGTTTGGAAATGGTACCAGGGCTGACACCAAATAATGCTGCCACTCTGCGTACCGGAACACCAGCTTCCACTTGCCCTATTGCACGGGCCTTATCCTGAAGGGACAAACGTGGCATGTTTATGCTTGGAGCACAAACAAACTCAACAAAGTTGCAGGACCCATGCACACAAGTGCTGTCAATTAGGTGCCAATCAGGTGCCAGTCACACACCTGTGACTGGCATACACCTGCCAGCACTTGAAGCTCAAAACGAGAGTGAATACCAACAGAAGAATATTGCAGGGGATTTTGGCACATTTTTTGGGCCTCTACCCACACGGTTAGCTGTGTTGCTCATTCCACGAATGCATGATCCTTACAAGTTGTACCTTGTTGTAAAGGTGACTAATCAGGCTTTCCAACGATATAAAATACAATACCAATTGGTATTATTAAAGGGGAGGAATAATCGACCGAAATAACGTTTCCGAACTTTTTTTGAGGAGTTTATATATAAAAACATTTTTTATAATAATACAAATATATATGTATTTTTTAATTATATAATATAATATTATAAAGGCGGATTGACAGGTGATTGACAGTCTTTATGGAGGTTGTATTCCGTTGGATGTCCTTTTCCTGTCGCAACAGCTCACAAATCTTCAAGTTCAAGTATTTTTATCTTGTGTGCAAAACGCCCGACAGCCGACAGTAATTATAAAAGAATACATCTTGCTGCTGTGTTTGCACATTCCTGTACCTCGCCCAGCAGATATGGAAGTTTTTGGTTGCTTGTTAAGTTTCAAAATTCTTTTGGGTGTTTGAGATCTGTGGGAAGTATGTATCTCTAATGTCTTGGTATAGGTGGCAGGTTGTTAGGAAGTGTAGCTCGGTTTCCACCTCCTGTTGGGTGCAGTGGGTACAGAGTCTTCTCTTGGTAGCCAGGTCAAATAGTAGCCAGGTCAAATAGCATTCTAATTGACTCTGTTTTTTCTTATAATTTGGTTTATTCTAATGGGATTTCTGTCTGGTGGCTCTGCTTGGTTTTGTGAATAGAGTCCCAGAACCAGCTGGCCGAGGGGGCATCGCTCTAGAGTCTCTCTGTGGATGAGGGCTTTGTTATGGAGCGTGTCGGGGTCACTGTCTTTTAGGTGGTTATGAAATTTGAATGCCCTCTTTTGAATTTGTATTATTAGTGGGTATCGTCCTAATTCTGCTCTGCATGCATTGTTGGGTGTTTTCCGTTGGGTGCGGAGAATGGATTTGCAGAAAGCGTTTCAATTTGATGTTTGTCCCATTTAGTAAAATCTTGGTTTGCAAGTGGACCCCAGATCTCGCAACCGTAAAGGGAAATGGGTTCGATAACTGAGTCTAGTATTTTGAGCCATATTTTTATTGGGATGTCTAAGTTGATGTTTCTTGCCTTGTCTCTCAGGTCGTTTACAGCTTTGTTGAAGTTACCTGTGTTGCTAATGTTTAGGCCAAGGTAGGTATCATTCTTTGTATGCTCTAAGGGAGTTGTATCGAGAAATAATTTATATTTGTGTTGCTGGAGGCTGGGTCTTTTTTGGAAAAGCATTATTTTTGTCTTGGTTAGATTTACTGTCAGGGCCCAGGTCTGGGAGAATTTGTGTAGTCGATCAAGGTGCTGTTGTAGTCCTTCTTTGGTTGGAGACCGAAGAGACCTCTCTCCCTCTTCTTTAATTCGCCATTCATATTATGCTTGTTTTTTCCCCTCTGTGTGTATGTGGGTGTATGTGTTCATGACGTCCTCATTTGTCTCTCTACGTCCCAATTTCAGTCTCTATGTTTGCTGTGTGTGTGTATGTGTGTGTGTGTGTGTGTCTCATCTCAATCATCTCCTGACTCTCTCTCTCTCTCTCTGTCTCTTCCTCCCTCTCATCCATCAACCATACTATCTGTCTCTCTTCTCTCTCGCTCTCCACCCCACCCCACCCCACCCCCCCTCACTGGGCATCCGAGCCAGTTTGTGTCTAAACTATTGCAGGACCACAGAATGTCTTTCTTTCTTTTAATAGCCACGTAACAATAACCAACCAGATGCCTACAGGGTCTTGTCCATCTACCACGACACACAACCAGCCGTTAGTGTGTGGCAATGGCAATATTTATTAGCGTTAGCACGGGAACGTAACAGCCTGTGTTTGAGCCCCACCAAACCGACCCCGTCTAAACTCCAACACCCGTAGTGCGGGTGGGTTGGTGCCCCTCTGTACAAGAAAGGTCGGCCGCGGCTGCAGGGTTTTTGTCTGAGAAGACTGGAGGAGCACCTGGATCGGAAACAGCGCCTAAAAAACAAGTCCAAATAAAAACTAGATCAATAACTACCCTCTCTGAAAAAAAACCGTCAAGAATTAAAGGCCGCCCGTGGGATTTTTTTTTTAATTTTGTATTAATTTTTAACTTTTAGTTTTTTAAGGTAACTAGGGGCTCTGTGAGAGCCGTGTTGTGTGTGTGTACTCGTGTGGTGTGTGTGTGTGTTCTGGCTGTGTGTTGTGTTCTGTTTTGTTTCTTATCTGTTTTTGTGTCTGTTGTGTCTGCCTTAACATACTTGTATGTTTAGTGTGTGACACGTGTGTGGTGTTATGCATGTGCCTGCGCACATGGCTGCATGCATGTGTGGGGTATGTGTGTGATTTTGTGTGTGTGTGTGTCGTGTGTGTGTGTGCACTGATTGTGTGCTGTGTGTGGTTGTGTGCTGGTGTGTATGTTAGCCTTCATACGTCACATGCACGTGTTGACGTTTAGTGTGTCTTTGTAAGTGCCTGCACTTTTTGCACTGTTGTGTGTGTTGATATTTGTTATATAATGGATAATTATTGTGTGCTGTGTGTATAGCCGTGTGTGGTATGTTGGCTGTTTTCGTTTTGTGTCTAACTTGCTACTGCCATCGTGTGTGTTTATTATTTAACAGCTGCTTAGGAGATACACGTTTGTTCAAGCCCACTGTACAAACTGTAACTCTGAGAGTTACAGTTTATTAGGTGTTGTAATCTCTTCTGAATTACTTTTATTTTTACCACAGTTAAGCGGACATTATCTTAATTGGCACGATGACTCAAGGAAATGACCTTCCAAATGTTTTTTTCTCTGGACAAAACAAGGATTGTTTCTACTTCTGGGAACATTTGACGTGGTGAATTATAAATGTCAACGTGTAAAAGGTCGCTTTATCTGATGTAACTAATAATTTTATATAATTGTGTGGATCTATATGTTGTGTGTGTGTGTGTGTAGGGTGTGCCTTGCGTGTATAATCCTTTGGATGCTGCATGTGTGTGTGTGTATATAATGTACTCGGTGTTGTTGTATTTTGTAGTGTGTGGTGTGTGTGTGTGTGTGTGTGCATGTGATTGAGAGAGAGAGTGTGCCAGAACGATCTCCAACATACCCATTTATATCTTCTACACCCACCCACCCTTTACTGAACCATGTTATACACAGTATAGTACATTACATTTGGTATTGGTATGTGCCTCCCACACATCCGAATACCTAAACATAAAACTATTTATTTACCAAAATAAATAGTTTACGTTACGGCATTATTTGAATCCTAAACGATATCACATAACGCGCACATATTAAAATCGGAAGGTGCGTGCCGAGACCTGACTTACGATATCTTGACTTCTTTCCAGTGAATTAGCGGAATCTCAAATAGAGAATAACATATGAGTTTGACACGGAGACAAAGTCAGTCTGCTTTGGCTACAAAATATTATTCTCGTAAGAAGGGTAAGGGTTGTTGGGAAGTTTATGTTAATCCAGCCTACTAAATATCCATGAAACTGAGAGAGAGCTATTATTTATTGTGTTTAATCATCTTGACTTCCAATTTACTTCTTAAATATCTGTTCGGTAAGATACCTAATTATAAATTAATTGTCGAGATGATTGAGCAAGCTATTTTTCACATCTTAGACAGTGTATCTGTTACACATTGCTATATAAATTAAAGACGGCACTGTAGTAATAATCGTATTATTATATAGGCTGTTATTCCTATGAATATATATGTAATTCAATAACTCACCATAGTTTTTCCGGTGAGATTGAATTGAAATGTTTTTCTTTTGCCACAACCTGAAAGTATTGTGTGTGTGTGTGTGTGTGTGATGTGTGGTGTGTGTGTGGCGAATGTGTGCGTGTGTGTGTGATGTGTGTGTAATTAGTGTGGCGTGTGTGTTGGTGTGTGTATGTGTGTGCGTCATTGAAGGTAACATGTTAGAAATAACTGCCTCTAATGCTGATTAAATTCGTATATAAATGTCCCGGCTGGATTACATCTGTTTAAAACATGGAGACTTCATCTAAAATCCGTGAGGTTGTCGCTGCTAAGAAACCACAAAGGATACATTATAATAAGCATCAACAGTTAGCTCAGTAAATAATATGCACACGCGGAATCAAGAAGTGAGGGTTTTAGAGCTGGATGAGAGTATTGAATTATTTATATTGACTCGCCTATTGATATTTTATACATGTTTACAATAAATGTAACTTTTGCTTTGGTAATAAGAATATAGAGAAATCATGCAGATGCGATCTGTTGTAGTTACATGTATGGACGCTATCTACAGACATGTTACACAACATTTGTGTGCTCGCATGTGTTTTTCAAGGCCTTCTTCCGCCAGAAGTTTTATTAATATAATTGTTTTAGTTAATTTTGTTCCATTTTGAACATATAGTAGGCCTACTTATTTATTAATTATATTATATTATATCTAATTCATTTAAAAATTATATGATATATTATAGTCCTACTTAACTAGGAATAAGATTAAATTACTTTACTAATCCCGAAGAAAATTCTTTGTGCCAGCAGGTTTTCATAGCAATAGATTTATAATAAACAATTGTAGTAATAAACAATAGTATAATAATAAAATGAAAACTAAAAAATTTTACAAATTTACAGTGAATAGCCTAAGAAAAAACTAGTTTATAGTAACTCATTTTGTATGCTAAATTCGCTTAAAAACTAAATAATTGTGATGCCTCTCTCACGATTTAAATTGTAGTTATTAAATCATTATTGAAAATCAACACGTAATGATATTCATTCTGAATTACAATTAAGGGTACTATATTACATAAGTAGCGCTCATAATAAATGGTGAATCTGATTGTGAGTGTGTTTACGTGTTTCACGGCAAGTTAAATGCAGCTTCACGAATTCAGCTCTGTGCTCACGCGCTAAGTTTATTAAAGGGAGAAAACTGACTCTCTCGCTTCCAATTCCACCGGAATAACGCTTGGCTCCGTTAATATTGATCCATTTTTCAATTCCCATCCAAATAGTAATGTATTTATATATATTATGGCCCCATTTCCGGTGCCACCGAGCTTGCGCCGTGTCGGCGCTTGGCATTCCTACAGCTCCAAGGTGCGATGAGAAGGCAGTAGATAAAAACAAGTGCTCAAAGAAAGTGACATGCGCTCTCCAAAACATTACAATTATATTTCGGAGACGCCGTGTTGAAGTTCTATTTTCTACGCTCGCGCGCGTGGACTAAATGACCGCTTTTTTATATCGAGCGACGTCTGGCAAATGCCTGAACGTTTGCGACGTTGCTCGTTTTCAGCCGTCACTAGTCACAAGATGTGTCTTGTGTTCTCTAAATATTACATTAACATTTTAGGGCATTTTGGCAGACGCTTAACTATCCATATAGCGACCTGCTCAATAGACTATCTTACATAAAATGTGAAAAGACAGCCCAATATATCACTGTGGTACATATAAAGATAAAGAAGAGAACAGGTTTCTAAGACAAATTCATAGTTGCTGACGGTGTTATAGATAACGAGTTTCATAATTTGCTAGGTTGTCTGTCATAACAGCCTGAGATAAGAGCAGATTCGTGCCATTCTTGGGAAAAGTTGCGACAAAAGTTATTTCCTAATAT
>PIJE02000394.1:334667-367167 GCA_002895965.2 Coryphaenoides rupestris | reverse complement strand
CCGTGTGTGCATGCGTCGGAGTGGCCCTGCGCGTTGCAGGATACGGATGGAGTCATGATCGGGAGCACGTAGGGAAAAACTCACAGATCAAGATCCAGCTCGAACTGTGTGTGACAGTCTGAGCGCTCCTCTCGGACACCATGATGAACCACGAGTCGTGCGGGATCATGTTGTCAGTGCCCGCCTTTGACCCCAACTCTAATCCGGGCAGAGAAGGGACCACCGTCACCTCCACCTTCAGCAGCAGCAGCGGCGGTGACGGTGCCCATGTGGTTCCCGCTGCGGGGACTTTCTGGCAGGACTCCGCTGCGGTCCTCAGCCCCCGGTCCCGCGTCCCGCCGGTGCCGCCCACAGTCCAGCGGCGGACAGCGGCGTTGGCGGTGCAGGTGGTGGTGGTGGTGGTGGCGGTTTGCTGTCCACCACCACCGAGAAGTCGTTCAAGTTGAGCAGGCAGGTGACGGTGGCTTACGTGATCAACAGTGAGCTGAGTCAGGGCAGCAATGCGGAGAACATGGCCCTGCGGTGTCTGAAGGACGCCTGCGACTCCCTGGGCAGTAAGCTGGAGACGGTGCAGTTCGGGAAACTGGACTTTGGGGAGACGGTCGTACTGGACCGCTTCTACAACGCAGGTGAGTCAACAGTGTATGTACTGTACTGTACTGTACTGTGCTGTGCTGTGTAGGCGATGCTGACCCGGCGTTGGCCGCTGCGTTAGAAAGCGCAAAGTGAGAACATTACTCATGTGTAAGTGCAGCACGGGGTCAGGGGTCACGGCGTGGTTGCGTCACCTGCTTTCTCGGAAACCGTTGCCCGCTGGTTGGTTGCTATGGTTTCCAACCCTCTCCTTCACACAAAGGTGCCGTGATGACACATTGTGTGTGTGTGCGTGTGTGTGCGTGCGTGTGTGTGTCAGGGCTCGAGTGCCGCACACGCACACGCACCACCTCTTACCCCTTGGTTATCCCCGCATGTGTTCACCATGCAAGGCGCGTTCACAACAGAAGTCATGTATTGTTATTGTCATGCTCTGTTAGGGGCCATATTTTCCTCCCACTGCTCGTAATTTCCACTTTCCCCCCCCCATATGTTCCTCTGCTTGGTAGAAGCTCCATGGATTTGGGGTGTGTGTGTGTGTGTGTGTGTGTGTGGCTGGAATTTCCACTGGAATCTGGGAGCAACTTGAACTTTTCGACTGAGAGCAGTTTCCTCCTGTCTTGCATTGTCTTGTTAGTCACATGCACAAATATGGATAATTTTTTATCAAAGAAGATTGCATGGCGATTGCATGCATGCTCAGTTTTTCAATGCATGCCATTTTCTTATATGGGTGTGCATCTGTGACTGTGAGTTTGTTTGTCATGATATTTTCAGCACTGCATGCCATTGTGTTGCTTTTAGGCTTTTCCATGACGCGGTCTCATATCCAGTCATGTCACACGGGATTGGTTTTGGCACATGATGGCCTACTGTGGTGATGGCAGAGCTGCTGCCTCAAACACGTGTCTGTGGCACCCTGCTCTGTGAGTGTACTCATGCCCTCACAAGCATTGGTAAGGTCGGATAAACGTTTCCATGAAAGTTGTGAAGACCCATCACCTTTTACTGTTTAACCGCTTAGAAACACACAAGCGCCTATTGTGAAAATGAATTGTGAACTACTCTCGAATGCAATAACCCCCCAACTCCAAAACGGTAGGGAAGCAAGTAGAGGTGCACCAGCACAAGATACATACAGAGGGATCATTGGGCAATAGCGTCTTATGAGGTTATTGTGTGCGTGGCTGCAAAATGCGTTTGAGCGCGAGATAAGTGCAGTTTGCACATCCATGCCTCTCGCGACTAAACGCTTGGTGTTTGATGCCTAAACCGATGTTGCCCCACTGTCTTATGATGTACTCATGCCCACACAAGCATTGGTAAGGTCGGATAAACGTTTCCATAGTTGGCACGTGGGTGTTGACTGGCTGGCTGATATACTTCCCTGACCCTTCCCTTATGTGGCGTTATGGAGTCACACACACACACACACACACTCTATTCTTCTTTGTCTCCTGCTCTCCGCCGGTGGGGTTAACTGTGTATTCACTAAACCCGACACACGCACACACACATTCTATTGTAAGCCTTCTATTGGCTCTGAGCAACAACACTATTGTGTGAGGAATGCAGAAGTCACATGTTGCTGTTGCTTTCACATGGATGATGACTGTGATGATGATGAAGAAAGAATGTGAGAGGGATATTTATTACGGGGGGGGGGGGGGGGTTTTGTGGGTGGGTGTGTGTGTGTGCGTGCGTGCATATATATGTGTGCGTGTGGTCGTGTGCACATATACAGTATATGTGTGCTTTTTGCATGTATTTGTGTGTGTGTGTGCATACAGTATATATATGTGTGTGTGTGTGTGTGTGTGTGTGACCGATAACCTGTTCTCCATTGAAGCGGCTGCCTTGTGTATCCAGCAGGTTTGTGTTGTGCTCGCTAATAGAAAAGGTGAAGAGAGGAGAGAGAGGGGAGGTAGAGAGACCTGGTGTCACTGCAGTAGTCTGTACAGCAGCACTCAAACACCACTTGCCTTGATGATGCTTTTGAAGTGTGAGTGTGTGTGCGTGCCCCGGCCGGAGGAGTGTATGCACGTCAATAGTGCAGGCGGAGATGTCAACAGCCAAGGATCCATCTGGCAGACGAGAAATGGTCTGAGTGAACTGGACAGACTGACAGACCATCAAGCAGGCGCACACACACACCAACACACACCACACACACACACACACACACACCCACACACAACACAACCACACCACACAACACACACACACACACACACATCACTAAAGAGGAGGGGCAGGGCTTTTATTGGCCGCAGCGAAAAGGCAAACGATGTAGTAATCCTTCTATACCCGTGGGCGACAAAATCAGTTAGGATCTGCACCCGTGTGTGTGTGTGTGTGGTGTGTGTGTGTGTGTGTGTGTGTGTGTGTGTGTGTGTGTGTGTGTGTGTGGTGTGTGTGTGTGTGTGTGTGTGTGTGTGTTGTGTGGTGTTGGTGTGTGTGTGTGTGTGTGTGTTGTGTGTGTGTGTGTGTGTTGTGTGTGTGTGGGGGGGGGGGAAAGTCGACTGAGTAAAACAAAACCGAAAAAGAAAAAACGGATTGACCCGTAAAACGCTGGAGATTTCTGCCTGTACCGCTCTCAGCATGGTTCCTGTTGGTTCCCGGTTGTTTGCGTGTGTGCGTGTCTGTATGTGTGCGCATGTGGAAGGATCGGCGGTGTGAGAAGGCGACACAGCCGTTTGAGAGGTGTGCTTTCCGACATAAACATGTTATTTAGAACGCTGACCTTGTTGTGTTGGGAACGCTCAACCTGCACACACATGATTGGCAACAACAACACACACACACACACACACACACAACACCACACACAAACACCACCACCAACACACACACACACACACACACAACACACACACACCGTGTCACATGTCTCGTGACAGTGGCCTGATGTTGTTGGTTTTGGATGCAGAAGCAGAGGCGGGGCTTAACAGCAATTAATCTGTGGATGTGTTTTGTTTCTCATCATGAGTTTCTGTGCAATGCACGCTCGCACGGACGTGCACCGACTCATATAGACACACACACACAGTGCAGTGCAGTTTAATAACATCATTCAGAGTGGGCTACTTTATTAACCTCAAGGGACATTTGATCCGTCACAATAGCTGTGCTCAGGACAGACTGTACACAAAGAGAACAGAAACAGAAAAAAAAACATCAACGTCATAAATACTCCAAAGTACAGCAGCCGGGGCAACACGGGAAAAAAAAGAATACCGATTTGTGCCGACCAGAGCATTTGGACGGGTTTTTAGCATCTCGATCTCGCGTGTGACGGCTGCTGCGGGTATCGATGGAGGCTCCCCCCACCCGCGGGCGGAGGCAGATGAGAGGCCTGATGTTTTATTCATGGCTGTGTTGGAGGAACTGTTGACATTTAAGTTTGCGTGCGGCTGCTGCCTCCTCCTCCTCCTCCTCCTGCTGCTGCTGCTTGCTTGTGCCTGCTGCTGCTCTCCTCCTCCTCCTCCTCATACGTGGACGTTCTATTTTAGATCGGTAATCCTCAACTCGACGTCCACGTGCCTTGGAACGCTGCTCAGATGCTTCCCGGAAAATACGCAAAGTGTCAAAGCGGAAAATATTTGTTATGCCATTCAATTTGTAATAATGTGTTGGTGCACAATACTAATTATGGAGTCATTCACAGACTGGATTGTCAAAATACTTTATCATCAGAGAAGCCTTTAACGTCATAAAATTCGGATTTTACACGACATGACGATGACCACAATTAATTCATCATTTATTTCGAGAACCCAAGGAGACATGCGATTTGATTCGGCTTCGGCTGACACATCACAGACACTTCGGTTTTTCAGACATGACAACAAGACGTTGCGAGATCACAACTCAAGTCGACGCCTTAAAGTAAAGTGCGGTCGGGCGCGTTGCAATGCGGTGGTGAATCCGATGCCTCGCCCCGACCACCGCCACCCCCTAGTAAGGAGAGGGAGCACAAGAGGCAGCCGACTGGCACGCTGGCACATAGCCACTTCCTGCTACTGGTGGTGGTGGTGGTGGAGTTTGCATTAGCGAGTTAACACAGAGCTCAGAGCCCCCCTCCCCAGCCCCCCAACCCTTCCACCCACACCCCCATGTGAGGCCTGACCCCGTTTGAGGGCAACAAGAAGCGAACGTAAACAGCAACAAGCAGTGGCCTCGCTGGCTCTCTGTCTCTCTCTCTCGCTCTCTCTCGCTCTCTCTCCTCTCTCTCTTTCTCTCTCTCACTCTCTCCCTCAGCTGCGGCGAGAGTGAGAGGCCGAGAGGGTGGACGCGGGTGTGTGTGTGTGTGTGTGTGCGTGTGTGTGTGTGAGAGAGAGACATAACAACGCAAAGACACTGTTGATTCACCCAGAGTTCATACTCTCATGCTGTTTGCTTTTGGATTGTTTTGGAATGTGTGTGTGTGTGTGTGTGTGTGTGTGTGTGTGTGTGTGTGTGTGTGTGTGTGCGTGTGAGTGTGTATGTTCTTGCATGTGTGTATGCGCGCACGTGTGTGTGTGGGTGTGTGTGTGTGTGTGTGTGCGTGTGTATAGAGGGAGGGAGAGAGAGAGAGAGAGAGAGAGAGAGAGATTCATTTCATCCTTGGGGTAGCAGCTGAGCATCACAACATGCATTATTCATGGTCTCTCTTGAATGTATCTTCACAGAGCATTGAGTTAAAGTCCTGACAGCGTGCTGTGCAGCCAATGGGACCCGACTCCAAATCAGCCGCCGCACAAGATGCTTCTACTGTACAATAAGTGGGGAGCACCTGACACCTAGTGGCCACAAGATACAACGACAGCTGCATGGGCCGCGCGTGCGCAGTAACATGCATTTTTTTTTCTGTTCTAAAAAAATAAACAATAACAAATAAATAACAACACTTAGGAAGTTTCAGAGATCGTACAATATTGTGTGCTATTGTTTGTATATTGTATCAAATGTTTCCTAGATGGAATGGAAAATAAGCATCCTCAACAACAATGTTGTTCATACGAGATTGCAAATTGCTTATCTTCCTATAAGCCTGACTTCCGTAAAACAGTATATGAAAGAAAGAAAGAAAGAAAGACCGAAATACAGAAAGAAAGAAAGAAAGAAAGAGACAGACAGACAGACAGACAGACAGACAGAGATAGAAACAGAAACACAGAAATAAATTAATTAATAAATGGGTTGATTCTTCTGTCGCGCCACTAGATGGCGGTCTTAACATTCAAACACAAACTATCCACTTTCGACCACATCCACCTCAACGGTTCATCTTTCATTATGTACCGAGGGACCAATAAAGGCCCACTACGGTAGTAAAAACCAGCGCACAGTGCCACGATACAGTAATGCTCAGCAGCAAAGGCCATTTTGTAGAGAAACGCAAAGATAGATGACAAAATGATCCTATATTTTAGAGACTTGGGGAAACTTGAGACTCTTCGTCATGTGTCTGTTGTAGCCTATGTGTGTTCCGGTACAATATGCTACTGCAGTACTTTTGATGCACAGTACTTTTGATGACACCCACCCAGCAGGCCCCCCTTTTATAAAGCAGCGCTGCGTTCGTTGCCCGCCCGCCGCCGTCGTGTTCCATATATGGTCATGTCCCCGCCCACTAACTCGAGGCTCCCACACCCTGCGCGCGCGTCTCGCTCTGCGCGCTGCGAGTCTGGACAGCGGCGATAACACCGCGAGCACGGGGGGCGGCCGGGGTTCTGCGTGCAGCTCGGTACACAATTCGCGTCGAGGAATGCATCGTTTTCTGCATCAGATCTTTACGACCGTGTGAGAGATTAAGACGAGATACGACGCGTTCACTCTCCCGCCGCCGTTGTTGTTGTTGATTAGCTGTTTGCTGTCGCGTCGCGGGGTCGAGTCCTCCTCACGCCTGCGGGGTGGGTGTGTGTGCGTGTCTGTGCGCGTTTCAAGCTGACACTCGCGTTGGACGTTGCTCAACTTTGGGAAGTATGCGGCGTCGCCGGGGAGGAATGCGACGCGTTTGCGTGTTTTTGCCAACGGCTCCCTCGTCTCGACCCAGCGGCCAGCAGCTTCTGCTTCTCTGAATCGTGACCGTCTGCGGCTGCGAAGCGACCCCCGCGGTGCACGAACCCTGGACTGCTACCCTGCTGCTGCTGCTGCTGGTGCTGCTGCTGCTGCTGCTGCCGATGCGTTCAAAGTGAAGGCAAGCATGCATTTCTAAAAAAACCAAAACCAAAGGTGCACACTGGGAAGTCCCCGAGTTGTTGTTCACCTGTGTTGCAACTGCAGCTGCAGGCGGGAGGAGGGGGGGTGTGTGCGCACCGGTGCACGTACCACGCCACCCGTGTGTGCATGCGTCGGAGTGGCCCTGCGCGTTGCAGGATACGGATGGAGTCATGATCGGGAGCACGTAGGGAAAAACTCACAGATCAAGATCCAGCTCGAACTGTGTGTGACAGTCTGAGCGCTCCTCTCGGACACCATGATGAACCACGAGTCGTGCGGGATCATGTTGTCAGTGCCCGCCTTTGACCCCAACTCTAACCCGGGCAGAGAAGGGACAACCTCCACCTTCAGCAGCAGCAGCGGCGGTGACGGTGCCCATGTGGTTCCCGCTGCGGGGACTTTCTGGCAGGACTCCGCTGCGGTGCTCGCCCCCGGTCCCGGTCCCGGTGCCGCCCACAGTCCAGCGGCGGACAGCGGCGTTGGCGGTGCAGGTGGTGGTGGTGGAGGAGGCGGTTTGCTGTCCACCACCACCGAGAAGTCGTTCAAGTTGAGCAGGCAGGTGACGGTGGCTTACGTGATCAACAGTGAGCTGAGTCAGGGCAGCAATGCGGAGAACATGGCCCTGCGGTGTCTGAAGGACGCCTGCGACTCCCTGGGCAGTAAGCTGGAGACGGTGCAGTTCGGGAAACTGGACTTTGGGGAGACGGTCGTACTGGACCGCTTCTACAACGCAGGTGAGTCAACAGTGTATGTACTGTACTGTACTGTACTGTGCTGTGTAGGCGATGCTGACCCGGCGTTGGCCGCTGCGTGAGAAGCGCAAAGTGAGAACATTACTCATGTGTAAGTGCAGCACGGGGTCAGGGGTCACGGCGTGGTTGCGTCACCTGCTTTCTCGGAAACCGTTGCCCGTGTGCTGGTTGGTTGCTATGGTTTCCAACCCTCTCCTTCACACAAAGGTGCCGTGATGACACATTGTGTGTGTGTGCGTGCGTGCGTGCGCGTGTGTGTGTGTGTCAGGGCTCGAGTGCCGCACACGCACACGCGCACGCACCACCTCTTACCCCTTGGTTATCCCCGCATGTGTTCACCATGCAAGGCGCGTTCACAACAGAAGTCATGTATTGTTATTGTCATGCTCTGTTAGGGGCCATATTTTCCTCCCACTGCTCGTAATTTCCACTTTCCCCCCCCCATATGTTCCTCTGCTTGGTAGAAGCTCCATGGATTTGGTGTGTGTGTGTGTGTGTGTGTGGCTGGAATTTCCACTGGAATCTGGGAGCAACTTGAACTTTTCGACTGAGAGCAGTTTCCTCCTGTCTTGCATTGTCTTGTTAGAGTCACATGCGCAAATATGGATAATTTTTTATCAAAGAAGATTGCATGGCGATTGCATGCATGCTCAGTTTTTCAATGCATGCCATTTTCTTATATGGGTGTGCATCTGTGACTGTGAGTTTGTTTGTCATGATATTTTCAGCACTGCATGCCATTGTGTTGCTTTTAGGCTTTTCCATGACGCGCTCTCATATCCAGTCATGTCACACGGGATTGGTTTTGGCACATGATGGCCTACTGTGGTGATGGCAGAGCTGCTGCCTCAAACACGTGTCTGTGGCACCCTGCTCTGTGACGCCCCGCTCTGTGGCACCCCCCGTTCTGTGGCACCCTGCTCTGTGACGCCCCGTTCTGTGGCACCCCCCGTTCTGTGGCACCCTGCTCTGTGACGCCCCGTTCTGTGGCACCCCCGTTCTGTGGCACCCTGCTCTGTGACGCCCCGTTCTGTGGCACCCCCCGTTCTGTGGCACCCTGCTCTGTGACGCCCCGTTCTGTGGCACCCCGTTCTGTGGCACACTGTTCTGTGGCACCCTGTTCATGTGGGCTTTGACATATCAAACATGAATAGTCATGTGGTATTATGTGCAGCAGATGGGTGATATGGGTGATTATTTTTTCATGTGTTTTTTGTTTGGTTTTTAACAAGAGAGAGGGGTGGCAGTAGCTCAGGAGGTAAGAGTGGCTGTCTGGCAACCAGAAGGTTGCCGGTTCGATCCCCGGGCTCCGTCTAGCTAAGTGTCGAGGTTTCCCTGAGCAAGACACTACCTAACCCTAACTGCTCCTGACGTGTTGGTTGTTACCTTGCATGGGTGACACACCGTCGGTGTATGAATGAGTGAATGTGAGGCAACTGTAAAGCGCTGTGGATAAAAGTGCTTTACAACTCCATAAATGTCTCTCTCTCTCTCTCTCTCTCTCTCTCTCTCTCTCTCCTTGTCATGACATTGTGAGAGTATATAGAGTATAACTATACCACTGGGACCACATTCTCACACTCTGTCTCTGTGGATCAGCAGCATGGGACCCTACTGGGGGAAAATGGCTCAAACTCACATTGGGAGGTCAGAAATGTTGTTCTGTTGTTACAGGGAAAGTTAGTTCCATGGGAAAATGTAGGAATGAGTGCTGGGTTGGTGCCAGCGGACCAGAGATGATAAGAAGACCGAAGTCAGACTGTCTCACGTCGGCCGTCCTTAGGAGGAACAGATAACACATCTTTCTTTCCTTGAATGAATGTATGAGTATGTACAGTCCATGGGTCTGCCACCAGCTATTGTTTCCATTGTGAAGCAGTAGACTATTGATTATCTTGAGTTACTTATTAGCCTACTCACTCAGGCTAATCATTGAGACTATGACGGCGTGATGATCGTCGTGTTGTGTTGTGTTGTGTCCATCAAGGTCCAACGACGCCATGTGTTAAATCTGCCTGCTTTGCCTGACGAACAGCCAAGCAAAACGGAAACATTTGTTTTATAAATTATCTAATATAATGAAGAGAAGACGGGTGGCCAAATAGCTCTGGGTTGCTGAACTAGAAGCAGCAAATCTTTGGTCTTTTTTTCAAAATAAACAACGGATCAATGATACAAATTACAATTCGGATCGCCTGAAAATGTCAACATTTCGATCTTCTCACTGATGAATCGACTATGAATCGTTTCAACAGCACTATAGCTGATGTATGGGCTGTTATGACTCAAAATGAACGTGTGGATATGTTTGGATCTTGTAACTTGGTTCAATATTGCTCTGTTTTTGTGAGGGGAAAAAGGTGAACTCTGAAACTGAAATCTGAAACTAAGGCAGACCATAGTAATTACCATTTCCCCGTGCAGATGGCTGCTTTAGTATTCTATGTACGACACCAATTCAGTGATGGTTATATAGCCAATCATACGCAGACAAGGCATAGTGCATCTATGGGTTCATGTGTCAAAATATTTTTGTCGGGATACAATTCCTTATAGAATCTATTAATAATATTCCCACTTATCTACAAACAACACAATTGGGGGGATGGGTAAAAAGGTTCTAAGGGTGTTTCACTGTTGACGTCGACCCCACGGTTTGCCTTTGTGTCGGGCGGTATGGGAGGTGCGGTCCTAGCGACGCTATACGCTGATGATGACCCACTGGGTTTTCCATGAGGTCTTCTCTTCCGGTCAGACCGGTCGCCAGCCAGCCTGTATTTTTATTATTTCTTTTCGGGGCACAATTATCCTACGCCTTCCAATCCATGCAGGCGGGGGTGGGCGGTGACATCAGTGGTTGTTTCAGGTGCCGCCAACGCACGGTCACCCCGCCCACACGGCATGGGGTTGGTCTTATTTTTTTTTCTTATTTTTCCAAAAGAAGTTTATAACTACAATAATGCACTTTGGATGTTGTTCAAAAGCCGCCTTCCTTGGATGTTTGTTTTGCTTTGTAAGAAACCTAACTGCACAACGATGCATGCGTTTCAGATCAGTCGCAACGCAATACACACCCTCCCTCTCCGTCTTTTTCTCCTACTTCCTCCCTACCCGCTCTCTCCCCTCCAAACCTGTACCTGTCCGAGAGAGCGGGTCGAGCCGCCCGGTCGTCTGCTAGCTGTGTCGCGCAGACCTTTCTGTGTGTGTGTGTGGGGGGAAGTCGACTGAGTAAACAAAACCGAAAAAGAAAAAACGGAATTACCGTAAAACGCTGGAGATTTCTGCCTGTACCGCTCTCAGCATGGTTCCTGTTGGTTCCCGTTGTTTGCGTGTGTGCGTGTGTATGTGTGTGTGTGTGTGCATGTGGAAGGATCGGCGGTGTGAAGGCGACACACCGTTTGCAGAGGTGTGCTCCGACCATAAACATGTTATTTAGAACCTGACCTTGTTGTGTTGGGACGCTCACCTGCACACCCATGATGGCACACACACACACACACACACACACACACCACCGTGTCACATGTCTCGTGACAGTGGCCTGATGTTGTTGGTTTTGGATGCAGAAGCAGAGGCGGGGCTTAACAGCAATTAATCTGTGGATGTGTTTTGTTTCTCATCATGAGTTTCTGTGCAATGCACGCTCGCACGGACGTGCACCGACTCATATAGACACACACACACACGCACAGTGCAGTTTAAAACATTCATCAGAGTGGGCTACTTTATTAACCTCAAGGGACATTTGATCCGTCACAATAGCTGTGCTCAGGACAGACTGTACACAAGAGAACAGAAAACAGAAAAAAAAACGTCATAAATACTCCAAAGTACAGCGAGCCGGGGGGCAACACGGGGAAAAAAAGATACACGATTTGTGCCGACCAGAGCATTTGGACGGGTTTTTAGCATCTCGATCTCGCGTGTGACGGCTGCTGCGGGTATCGATGGAGGCTCCCCCCACCCGCGGGCGGAGGCAGATGAGAGGCCTGATGTTTTATTCATGCCTGTGTTGGAGGAACTGTTGACATTTAAGTTTTGCGTGCGGCTGCTGCCTCCTCCTGCTGCTGCTGCTGCTGCTGCTTCTGCTGCTGCTGCTGCTGCTCTCCTCCTCCTCCTCCTCCTCCTCCTCCTCCTCCTCATACGTGGACGTTCTATTTTAGATCGGTAATCCTCAACTCGACGTCCACGTGCCTTGGAACGCTGCTCAGATGCTTCCCGGAAAATAAGCAAAGTGTCAAAGCGGAAAATATTTGTTATGCCATTCAATTTGTAATAATGTGTTGGTGCACAATACTAATTATGGAGTCATTCACAGACTGGATTGTCAAAATACTTTATCATCAGAGAAGCCTTTAACGTCATTAAAATTCGGATTTACATCGACATGACGATAACACAATTAATTCATCATTTATTTTCGAGAACCCAAGGAGACATGCGATTTGATTCGGCTTCAGCTGACACATCACAGACACTTCGCTTTTTCAGACATGACAACAAGACGTTGCGAAATCACAACTCAAGTCGACGCCTTAAAGTTAAAGTGCGTCGGGCGCGTTGCATGCTGTGGTGAATCCGATGCCTCGCCCCGAACACCGCCACCCCCTAGTAAGGAGAGGGAGCACAAGAGTGGCAGCCGACTGCACGCTGGCACATAGCACTTCCTGCTACTGGTTGGTGGTGGTGGAGTTTGCATTAGCGAAGTTAACACAGAGCTCAGAGCCCCCTCCCCAGCCCCCCAACCCTTCCACCCACACCCCCATGTGAGGCCTGACCCCGTTTTGAGGGCAACAAGAAGCGAACGTAAACAGCAACAAGCAGTGGCCTCGCTGGCTCTCTGTCTCTCTCTCTCTCTCTCTCTCGCTCTCGCCCTCTCACTATGTCTCTCTCTGTTTTTGTCGCTCTCGCTCTCTCTCTCTCTCTCTCTCTCTGTCTCTCTGTCTCTTTGTCTCTGTCTCTCTATCTCTCTCTGTCACTCTTTGTCTCTGTCGCTTTCTCTGTCTCTGTTTTTGTCGCTCTCGCTCTCTCTGTCTCTGCTCCTCTGTCTCTCTATCTCTCTCTGTCTCTGTCTCTTTGTCTCTGTCGCTTTCTCTGTCTCTCTCTGTTTTTGTCGCTCTCGTTCTGTCTGTCTCTGTCTCTGTCTCTCTCTCTCTCTCTCTCTCTCTCTCTCTCGCTCTCTGTCTCTCTCACTGTCTCTCTCTCTCTCACTGTCTCTCTCTCTCTCACTGTCTCTGTAACTCTGTCCTCTCTGTCTCTGTCGTATGGGTTTTCTTGGCCAGTGCACCATGCCAGTGACTCCCCGCTGAGCTGGGATCATCTGGTGTGCGAGGAGGCGATCCTCCCCTCAGGGTCGGTCTGATGGTTGTTCATGGGTCGTCGGCCGCACTGGCCGCGCTACCGTGCTCGCGCTCACCTGACTGCCCTTCCACTGACTCGTCCACTAGTCGGAGACGTCGACCAGATCAGATCAGATCAGATCAGATCAGATCAGATTAGATGACACCGGATTCAACTGTGTTGTCACTGCGCAGAGTCAGCCATACGAGTTCAGAGAGACCGAAATGCAGTATTGCCTCCAACCGGAAGAGTAGTAAATAAAGATGGTAACAGGGTAAAGGGTTTGCCATGTATTGTGCTGGATATATAATAAATTAGATGTATGCCATGGCATCACTACAGTTAGACCGAGAGTGAAGGCAGTGGTTGGAAACACTGAGCACTCTGTGTGATGGTGGTGGGTAAAAATGCCTCGCTCCTGGTGGGTTCTTGATGTTGTCTGTGAGCGGTTCAGATCGCAAACACCGGCACCTTTGTAGATTAGTAACCCTGCAACCTTGCTGCTGAGTCTAACGTTTCCAGTGAGCAGAGTTTGCTCAGAGTTTGCCTCGAGCGAACAATATAACATGCGTTCAAAATGTGATTAAGTATGACGAAAAAGTGATTTTGTGATTTGATTTAGCTTGTTAAAATGTTCTAAATTTAGATTTACAACGATTCTAGAAAGATAATTATAATAATTATACAATCGTTATCAATTATCGAATTAAAAGCGAACTTGAATGACGAACGCGTTTCTCATTCCTCAAGATCCGAGCCGCGCGTTGTCCTTTGAGGCGTATGCGTGGCTGTGTTGTGTGTGCGTGTGTGTGTGTGCGGTGTGTGTGTGTGTGTGTGTGTGTGGTTGTGTGCGTGTGTGTGTCAACTCCACTTGGCCTTGGGTTTCCTGGCAGTGCTGCAGATCAAAGGCACATTGTATGGTTGGGTGGAGCTCCGCTTTAGCGAAACCCCATCTATTTCCTCTCTCTCTCTTCTCCCACCGACTGAGCCGTTGCACGTCAAAGCGGTCCGAGGAGCTCTGCCAAGCCATCGCTGGTGTTGATCACTTGTAGTTCCCGCCCGCTTCAATCCATTGACTCCATATACGCTCGCATAAACGGCCACGGCGCGCAGGTTAAGTGAGTGCTGCTCTCTCTCGACTCGAAGGTGCTCCCCTGTCGGCGAGGGGATGTACTGAGGAGCAGGGCGTAGTGAAGTGGGTCGAACTCCCATCTCCTCGAAGACGCGATGCTTTCCTTCAGCTCATTTAAAACGGCCACTCCTTGGAATTAGCCGTGAGACGTGCCGATGACTCTGGCAGTCGCCTCTGCACGAACTAGGGCCTCGTGATGAGTTCAGTGATGCAGATCATTGTGATGTGTCTGGACTCATTTGGACAGAATAACAACACATTGTGCATTCACATTACATTTAGGACATCTGACAGACACTTTTACACAATACTTTTTCTCATTACTACTTCTCAATACCATTCCCAACTTGTTTTGTTTAAATATCTTGCCTATATTTTTCTTTTAGGCTTGTACACTGTTGCACACAACATCTATTATTCTATTGTTTTTATTCTTATGTTTGTTGTTGGTATTTTTGAGCAACCTCTGGCAAAATAATTTCCTTCGGGATGAATAAAGTTCTATCTTATCTTATCTTACTTATACGAAGTACATTTGTCGGTTAATAAAGCACGTTTCAGGTGCTCATTATTGCTAGGTTGACAGCAGGATAGCTAGGATAACAGTAAGGATAAGAAGAGCTAGATAGCTAGGATAGGATGCGACGCAATCCTAACTACCGTTTTAAGTGCCATACAAACATAACGCATTTTTGCGAAGTGTATACGTTGTTAGGGTTAGGTCGGTGGCGTCTTGCTCAGGGACACCTCGACACTTGGCTAGGCGGAGCCCGGGGATCAAACCGGCAACCTTCCTGTCGCCAGACAACCGCCCGTACCTCCTGAGCCACTGCCGTCCCGTATGTGCGATGATGTCTCTTAACAACGGTCCTGTGTGGTTGTGTCGTCCTGGCAGACATCGCTGTGGTGGAGATGACGGACGCCTTCCGCCAGCCCTCGCTCTTCTACCACCTGGGCGTGAGGGAGAGCTTCAGCATGGCCAACAACATCATCCTCTACAGCGACACCAACTCGGACTCACTGCAGTCGCTGCAGGTAAGCCGGGGGGCGGCCACATGGGGGGGCGATACCGCTACCGCCGCCGGTCACGACGATGAGACCGTCGGTGACCCAGGAAATAGATCTCTGGAGGACAATCGAGAAATATGTTTTAAATTTAGAGCGAATTACTTGACTGCCACATTATTTGTCTGTGGATTTCGGCTGCTGAAACTGAAAGTGTGTAAGGTTGAGCATTAACCTTTCTGGGGGGTCTTAAAGGGGCATATTATACCGCCAAGTGTGAGCCTGATTAGCCACGACAAGCCGTTTCAAAATTCTCGCGTGGCTAAAACTGTCATTGTTCCATTTACATTGACATTTCGGGCATTTGGCAGAGGCTTTTATCCAGAGTGACTTTCAGTAAGTACATTTGTCGAAAGAGTGAGACCACAATACATCGCTGGCGGTACGTAAAGATTAGAATAGACCAGGTTTCAAGCAGTCATAATTGCTAGGTTAATAGAACAAGTTTCAAGTGCTCATAATTGCTCGGCTGATAAGAATAGTAAGGATAAGAACAGCACTTTAGCTCGGGTACGATGCTGCACGATGCCAAGTGCTATTTTAATGCCGTGCTAGATGCATGCCAGATGCTACACGATGCTAAGTACTATTATTTAATAGTGACATGGAGCAGATGTACGCCGACTGAATCAATCTACCAGTGGACCGTACCAACTGGTAAACAGATCTAGTCGCCGTGTATCTGGGGTGGACACTCCCACTGGTGATGTCACGGTGACAATTTTAGTCACATGACCACTTTTGTTCAATCTTGTAATGGCTAATCATGCTCACCCCTGGTGGTATAATGGGGCCCCTTTAATACATTCTCCCTTTTACAATATGAAGGCATCATGTGGCCCCCGAGCGGTGTAGCACTGGCTCCAGGCCAGTACTCCAGTATTGTTGTTTGTGCTGTGAGGGCGGCCGGCCGTGTAACCAGAGAGCCCGATGTACGCCTCAGAAGGACGACCATTTTGTCATCTATATTTAGCTTTGGATTGACAAAGCCACCATTTGTGTGGAATCGAGGAGGCTTTGATGAAGGCTACTTTCAGGGGTGGAAATGATTGAGGCAACAGTCATTTCAATGTAGAAGGTAATTTAGAGGAAAAGGTTATAAAATGAAAAAATGAAATATTTATTTTCTTTACCCAGAATGTTCTATACATCGACTATATATTTTCACTCTGGCCATGTGAAATTATAGTTATTTATTAATTGAATGATATATATGGCTATTGAGATATTATTGAGATATTAAATGACCTATATCTGGATAGATGATTTTGGCCAAATTGCGCTGCCATATAATGGTTACATAGCTCTCTACAATGTCCAAGTTATGAACTAAAAACCGAGCGAGTAGTAATTCAAAGTCTCCTTACAATGATGTCCCAACTATTATGGAGGAAGCCGTCTACCGGGCCCCGCGTTCGTACTCCTGTAGTATCCAGCTGCCCGTGTGCTGGAGGTCAGGTTGTTAATAGTGGCAGCCCACAGGAATGCATCGTCCACGCTCACAGGAACGGAGAAGGAGAAGACGTACCCAACGGGCTGACTGCGTGTGTTGAATGTCGCCGGCTTTATGTTGCCGTGTGTAGAATTGCAGTTACGGTCTGTTGGGAGTTGTGTATTACAGTATTATTATAATGGTATGCGTTCTCTCTCAGACTCGATCATGTGTTGTGCCTTAAAGACTTTTTTTCTCTCTTTTAATTCTTCCAGGAAATCATTTGCCAGAAGAACACAGTAAGTAAACCATGTTTACTTATGTTTAGATATCATGAACACTAAGTCTTTCTTTCTTATCTCTATATCCGTCATTACGATTCAAGTCCTTATCATGCCCCCTGGTGTGTAGGAGTGGAGTACATTTTATACACACGCAAACTCGGGAATATTATTTCATACACAGTAGTGTCTTTTAATCAATCTTTATCGGCCGTATTTTGGTTCGATTGTGTTGTGATTGAGTCTCATGCTTCTCATGTTTGACTACCGGCGGCCTTCACTGTTAGATCGGAACGCATGAGAACCCTGAGACTCAATCCCAGCACAATTGAATCAATACGGAGCAGAGTGTGCAGCGATGGCTGTGGGCAGATGCAATATTCAGTGACTGAGTTGAAAGGGGGAAGAAATATCCAAATAATTTGAAGGCAAGCAGCCAGGCCGCATATACAGTTGTGGTCAAAAGTTTACATACACTTAAGAACATGTACTGTATGTCATGGCAGTCCAGAGTTTCCAATCATTTCTACAACTCTTATTTTTCTGTGATAGTGATTGGAGCACATACTTCTTTGTCACAAAAAACATTCATGAAGTTTGGTTCTTTTATGAATTTGTTATGGGTCTACTGAAAATGTGACCAAATCTGCTGGGTAAAAAATATACATACAGCAACATGAATGATCAATTTAGGTGATGTAGAAAGTTGTCTCAATCAAATGATCTTTGTGGCCTCTTAACTTCTTGTGAGTGATTATGATTGACTACAGCTGGTGACTTCTCTGAGCTCATTTAAATATGACTCATTTGATACGATCATTAGACTCAGACACAAACACTACAATAGGAAAGTCAAAGGAGCTCAGCACGGATCTGAAAAAGCGGATCATTGACTTGAACAAGTCAGGAAAGTCACTTGGAGCAATTTCAGAGCAGCTACAGGTCCCGAGATCAACTGTGCAAACAATTGTTCATAAGTATAAAGTGAATGGAACAGTTGTGTCACTGCCACGATCAGGAAGAAAATCACCTGCTGCTGAGAGAAAATAGGTCAGGATGGTCAAGAGTCAACCGAGAACCACCAAAAAGCAGGTCTGCAATGAATTAGAAGCTGCTGGAACACAGGTGTCAGTGTCCACAGTCAAGCCTGTTTTACATCTCCATGGGCTGAGAGGCTGCCGTGCAAGAAGGAAGCCCTTGCTCCAGAAGCGGCACCTTAAGGCTCGACTGAAGTTTGCTGCTGATCACATGGACAAAGAAAAGACCTTCTGGAGGAAAGTTCTGAGCTCTTTGGCCACAATGACCAGAAATATGTTTGGAGGAGAGAAGGTGAGGCCCTTTAACCCCAAGAACACCATGCCTACCGTCAAGCATGGGTGGTGGTAGTATTATGCTCTGGGCCTGTTTGCTGCCAATGGAACTGATGCTTTACAGAAAGTAAATGGAATAATGAAGAAGGAGGATTACCCTCAAAATTCTTCAGGAGAACCTAAAACATCAGCCAGAAGGGTTGGGTCTTGGGCCCAGTTGGGTGTTCCAACAGGACAATGACCCCAAACACACATCAAAAGTGGTAAAGGAATGGCTAAATCAGGCTAGAATAAGGTTCTAGAATGGAGTTCTGTTGCTGGCATTGAAAGCTGATGTTCTGCATTGGAGCCTCACGTTAATATTGGTCCACGTTAAGTTGATTATTTTCAATATATTAAGAATTAAAATGGCTACTTTTTACTTTTGTACTTTGAGTACATTTCAGAGCCTGTACTTTTTACTTTTTACTTGAGTAAAGAAATTGAATCAGTATTTCAACTTTTACCAGAGTCGTTTTTTACACAAGTATCTGTACTTCTACTTAAGTAAAGGATGTGTATACTTTTGCCACCTCTGAAAATATGCATATTCATTTCCCATGCCATAGTGGATAAATGAAGAGCACAACAGTGACAATGTAAGAGCAATGTAAATGTAATACAGTATCATCGCGATTGGTATTATTTGGATATTTAGATTTGGGATCTAAATGTATTTACTGTATATCTGAATTATTGTTGTAAATATTGTTTAAGGAAATGTTTATATTTACTGTAGTTTTATGTATAGGCATTACCCCTTGTAATCTTCCCAAAGTCCTGACTTAAACCCCATCGAGAACATGTGGACAGTGCTGAAGAAACAAGTCCATGTCAGAAAGCCAACAAATGTAGCTGAACTGCACCGATTCTGTCAAGAGGAGTGGTCAAAGATTCACCCAGAAGCTTGTGGATGGTGACCAAAAGCACCTAATTGAGGTGAAAATGGCCAAGGGACATGTAACCAAATATTAGCATTGCTGTATGTATATTTTTGACCCAGCAGATTTGGTCACATTTTCAGTAGACTCATAATAAATTCATAAAAGAACCAAACTTCATGAATGTTTTTTGTGACAAAGAAGTTTGTGCTCCAATCACTCTATCACAGAGAAATAAGTGTTGCGAGCTGACTGTGTGCTCCAGACCTAACACACGTACACCCTGACAGTTTGACCTCAACCTGTTCATTATGGGCCTAAAGAACGGACAGGCAAGACAACACAACACCAGGCCAGGCTCAATTACGCAGGCGTTACTTATCTTGCTCGGTTCAAGGCAGGCAAATAAATAAATAAATAAATAAATAAATAAATAGGTGAATGAGAGCAAACGGCCTCCGTTTAACAGCACTGGAGATGCAAAGCAGGCGCGACCTGGGAAACCAGTTGGACGCTGCATTTAGCATCACTGCCAGTGAAATGCAACCGCACGATGATGCATGCAGGACACAAGTTTGTAGCCCTTGGGCTGCATAATGAATATTCGGTCGAACCAGAATGCATGATTGTTGTTGGCTAAATACATTCTTCAATTCTGCACCCACCACCCCCCACCCCCCATTCCACAAACCATGACACCTCTTGAGTCTTGAATCCTACATTTCTCTACTACATTTCTAATGATGCGCGTGTTATACAAATGATGGTATCGCGATACCCCACGCACACACACACTGACTCTGACGCACACACACACTGACTCTGATGCACACACACTGACACACTGACACACTGACACGCACACACAGACACAGACAGACAGACACACCGAGACACACACACATTTACCAATCAAATTTTAATTTTGAGTACATCTTTTGGCCCCTCCCCTTCCCATCGTGTGTGTGTGTTTGTGGTGGTGTGTGTGTGTGTGGTGTGTGTGTGCCGTGCTGCGTGTTGTGTTGTGTGCCAGGGGTGGAGACCTCACCTGGCCCCGCTGTGCCGTGGCACACAGTTCTATTAGCTCACCGTGTGGTGGCCGTGGCTGACTGGTAATGGAGGACTGCCTCCCCCGTGAGCTAGAGAACTAATGAGCTAACGACTGGCGGGGAGGCTGTAAAATAAACCCTCATAAGTGCTAATTAACGACGTCAAGGTGTGCGTGTGTGCGTGTGTGTGTGCGTAGTTCAACCGTAACTGAGCTATGCAACACGCAGAGAACAGCAGACCAATAAACACAGCACACACACACTTTCCCCACTCCCTCTGGTCACAACACACACACACACACACACACACACACACACACACACACACACACACCGCCGTGTGCATCTCCCGTCCCTGTCGCCACTCAGGGGCTCTGATTAGCGCAGGAGGAAGCGGGAAGGAGTGTTCCTTCTTGGCGCTTGGCACCGCCAGCCAGCGATATGCGCGCTTTGTTCTGTGACAAACCTCTCCAAAGACCCCCGCCCCCCTCCTCCCCGCCCGCCTCGCTGACAGAACCAGATCCCTCGGGGAGATCGCCTAAATATAGAGCATCCACCTGCAGTCTGCTGCAAAGAGCATATTCATATTCTACATGCACACTATAGCGTACAGTGTGTGTATATATTATTATACCGGGTATGAATGTCTAAGGGACCGCCAACAAGTAGGCGCGCTTTTAACGGTTTTAAGGCACGGCCGGCCTAGAGGTGCGTTCACGTTAAACTTGACACAAAATGTCAGCTAAAATACCCTAAATGTTGGTGTCTCTCTTGCCACAATGCCACATCAAGTGGCTTAGTTCGGCAGGCTTGTGGTGAAAAGTCTGGTTTATTGCAAAAAGGTCGAGAAAATGGCTGACAGAGCAGATGGTAACCAGCTATCATGCTAGCACTCTCCTGAGTGTGTGTGTGCTGGTGGCTGATTTAACCTGTGGTGCAGTGATTGCCCAATGCACCACAGGCTTGTATCCCCACGCAACCCCCTGAACTCTAACTGGGTCAGGTCAGGCCACTTAAGCCAGCCAGCCACACTACCACAGTTGGAAGGGGCTATTTTCATAAAGGGGGGGGGGAAAATACAACTTCACAACATGTAAAACAAACCAAAATAGAAAAAACCATAGGCTCTGTGGTAATGAGTGTCATGCACCCCCCCCCCAACCCCGCACCCCCCAACCCCGCACCCCCCCCTCACTTTCTATTCACATTTCCGCCGGTTGGAACAGAGCCGATGACTTTCACTTCCTCTTCCCACTGCGGCCAGTCACAGCGGCGGCTGAGGCGGCGCTGGCTTCCGGAATTGTGCAGGTGGTGGGCGGTGCAGGCGCCCCCCCACCACCACCAGGCGCGGTGGAACTGAAAGGCAGCAGGCACCTTCCGGGTGGGGGGGAGAGGGCGGGGGCGGGGGTGGGGTTGGGGTTTTGAAAGCAAGCCCCGCTGTGTGACTTAAAGGAGACATATTATACCACCAGGTGTGAGCGTGATTAGCCATTCGGAGCAGTTTCAATTTGGATAAAAAGCGCTTATAAAATACAAACCAATACAGAATGCAATCCACCTAGAAGTATGCTGGATAGATCAGCCTTCCCAGTGTAGCAACTTGTAGGCTGTTCTATCCACCATACTTCTAAGGTGGGCACTCCCACTTGTGATGTCACGTGGGGCCCTCCCAACCGTTTTTTTAAAACTGCTTAGAATGGCTAATCACGCTCACAGCTGCTGGTATAGTAGGAGTCCTTTAAGTGACGCTCCGTTAATGGAACGCCGAGCAGGTTCCAGCATGACCAGCTGCCTGGTGCCCCGCCACCACCAGCCAATGGCTGATTGGAGTTTAACGTTTGGCAAGTGAAAACGATTCAGGGTTATGTATTAAAAATACTTGTTTGGCCAGGGAATATTCTTCACTCTGGCAGGGCAAAAAAAAAAAACAATTGTGAAAAGATAATTTTGGAACTAATCTTGTGTGTGGAGCTGCTGCTCTCATTACGGGTGATGCAAGGATGTTCCAGTCAATTATAAATCTTGATGTGGAGCCGGCCACCACATCTGCTAGCGGCTGCATAACAGATGATGGATATGTTCTCGTTCCAAGATGTGTTCTGGCACAAACGTAACGGCAAGCCTGAACGACGCTTGGGTGGATCGCTGTACGCTTGCACCCAAAGCATCCTGCAACGCCGTGTGTGTGTGTGTGTGTGTGGTGGTATAAACTTGCTTCTTGGGCAACGGGGGTGGGTGGGGTGGGGTGGGGGTTGGACTGCCCCAGTGGGACTCGAACCCCTAACCCCTAACCCTGGCAGGGGGTAGTGCCGGCTTGCTGTAGCACAGTCGAGCTGGACCGGAGGACGACCGCCGGGGTAGTAATACTGAGGAACCCTGTGTTGATGTAATGAAGTCAATGAAGACGTGTCTAGAGGAGCTACGGATGCAGGGGAGTTTTAAGTCGAGAAGGTTTAAACATATCCCACGCAAATCCACCCATTGTTTAAAATCTAAAGTCCTCTTCTTTTCCCCTCCCCCATGTGTAGTCATACCAGCTGTGAGGTTCGGGAGCTGTCCAAACATTTTGTTCTTTAAAGACCCGGTATGATTCACTATTTATTTCCGGTTATATTTAGCGTTCCCATTTGAAGTGTGTGTGTGTGTGTGTGTGTGTGTGTGTGTGTGTGTGTGTGTGTGTGTGTGTGTGTGTGTGTGTGTGTGTGTGTGTGTGTGTGTGTGTGTGTGTGTGTGTGTGTGTGTGTGTGTGTGTGTGTGTGTGTGTGTGTGTGTGTGTGTGTGTTCCCATGGCAAAACGGGAGACTTGAGACTTGGCAGGCAGATGAAGTGTGTTCCATTAAAGCTGTAAAAGTGGTTTGGTTGAACACATTCATATTTGTGTATTCCAGTAGTTTTGTTGGGGGCGGGGAAACATGTTTGCATGTTTGCCTTTGCAGAATGTGCTTATCGTAGAAATTATTACTGCAAGGATTATATTTGTATTAATATTGTATTTTTGGGAATGTTTTATGTAAAGCCATCATTGAAACAAGTCCTTGTGAGGTGCGTGGACATCACATGGACGTTACACAGCAACGGTCGCCGTGTAACGTCCACGTGTGGTACGCGTGGCAACGGTTGCCGTGGTACTCCACTCTGTGTCTGTCTGGTGATTGGCGGCAGTCCTGTCGTCACGATGTGACTTCATCTGCAGCCTGTGACTGTGGGAGAGGAAACGGTGCAGACGTCCCTCCAGCTGCACTTCCTCCTCCAGAACAATGTTAGCTGCAGCGCGCCCGCAACGAGCGAACACACTTATTAACCACAAGCAGAAACACACAGATCTGGTGCACTGCAGTCCACTTGGCTCAGAGGGAACTCCAACAACCTCGCGGCGTCTATAAGAGGCAAATGTAACATTAGCATTAATGTGCTGTACTTAGGTGATTTGGAAGAGTTTTAGAGGTTGGGAGTTGTAAAGGGAGAGAGCTGAAGAAAGCAAAGATTTTCTAAACTAAACAACCAACCTAAATGTAGCAGTGCTAATGCCACAGTGGCACATTAATGTGGCTTCTCTGGGGCTCCTCTGAAGGACACAGGCAGGATTGTGGTGAAAAGTCTGGTTTATTGCAAAGTTTGAAGAAATGGCATACAGAGCAGGTGGTACATAGGTAGCATGCTAGCGGTCCCTGAGTGTGTGTGCGTGTGTGCTGATGGCTGACTGAGCCTGTGGTGCACTGATTAGCCAATGCACCACAGGCATGCAGCCCCACCTCCCCCCCATCCCCCAGACTCTAACTGGGCCAGGTGAGGCCGTTTAAGCCAGCCACCAAACACACACACACTCCCACACTAAACAACCACTGGGAAGCGTTGTATTCATGCACCAGTGATTGACGGGCAAGATGGATTCCCGGTCGGAAATGACAAAGTAGTGGTCTAAAATATAAATGATCTCATACAGAGGCAGCCGGAAACTGCAGTTACTGCGGTCTGCCGTGGGTTTGAGTCCCATTTTGTCCAAGTTACTGCAATTTTCACTAAAACAGAGCAAAATTGAACCAAGATACTTTCACAAGACAAGTTACTTTGAGTCATAAATCAATTTCGCCCAAGTTGTAGGTGTACTGCTGTTTGTGACCAAAAAAGCTGTTTAATCCTACTTTTAAAATCCTAGTCCTAGGTTTGTACTGTAAATACGCTATGCTAACTATTAAGGGAATTATGCCACCAGGTGTGAGCGTGATTAGCCACTGCAAGCCGACTAGATACAGTACAGTACACTGGGTAGGCTGGTAGACTGATCTAGTAATCATACATCTAGGTGGACATTCCCACTTGTGATGTCACTAGACGGTAGCCACATGGCAATTGTGAAACCACGGCTTGCGATGGCTAATCCCACTCACACCTGGGTGCATAATGTGTCCCCTTTAAAGCTGGGTGCATTCATTGCCCAGCCCTACTGAAGACATGCCTGACTCCTCCCCCTCCCCCCCGCCCAGACGTGCTCGGCCAACTACACGTTCATCCCCTACATGGTGACCCCGCACAACAAGGTGTACTGCTGCGAGAGCAGCATGATGAAGGGCCTGACGGAGCTGATGCAGCCCAGCTTCGAGGTGCTGCTGGGCCCCATCTGCATGCCCCTGCTGGACCGCTTTGTCCAGCTGCTCAAGGTGCCCCAGGCCAACTCCCAGTGAGTAGACACACACGCACACGCACACACACACACGCACGCACGCACGCACACACGTGCACGCACGCACGCACGCACGCACGCACACACGCACACACACGCACGCACGCACACACACACACACGTGCAGGCACGCACAGGCACGCACACGCACGCAGGCACATGTACACACACGCGTGCATGCACATGTATGCACACACACATGCACGCACATTAGTCAGTTACAGACCGTTGTCTCTACACATGCACACACATGCGGACATACGCATGTACACACAAACACACGCACGCATGCACACACACACTTTAGCTAATGTTTGCATTTGTCAGTCGCACGCACATTGGTCAGTTACAGACCGTTGTCTCTACACATGCACACACATGCATACACATGCACACATGCGGACATACGCACACACACACATGCACACATGCGGACATACGCACACACACACATGCACACACAAACACACGCACGCATGCACATGCACACTTTAGCTAATGTTCGCATTTGTCAGTTACAGACCATGTATCTATGCACACATGCACACTAACACATGCACACTAACACATGCACACTAACACATGCACACACACACATGCACACACACACACAGCAACACATGCACACACACACACAGCAACACATGCACACACACACACACACACACACAGCAACACATGCACACACACACGCAGCAACACATGCACACACACACACACGTGCACACCTTCAGTCAGTCTACCATAATTATGAATTTTGTCATTCTTAACGCTTCCGCTTATGTTCACATGTAGTCAGTTACAGGCGTGCACAACGAGTTTGAGTCAGTCGTTCAGTCAATCAAACTATTTATAGAGGGAAACGGGAACAAGACGCAACAAGAACGAGGCTTTCGTTTTAAAAGGAAAACAACATTTCTGAGTCACAGAGATGCATTAGAGTGATAGACCAATACAAACACATGAATAAATATGTGTGTGTGTGTGTCGTCAGTATTATAGTATTATAGTAGCAACGCTGCCTTCACAACTTGCTACCGTTTCCTCCGCTCTTGTGTACGCTGGAGCGTGAACGTGTGGTTATGTCTCCTTTTTCCTTTGAGTCACACTTCATCTCCATGCAAAGGAGAGTGGTACGCGGCTCTGTGTTTTGACCCACAATGCACCACAGCGAGATCAATGACGGCAGGAAGTAACGCCGTCCAATCGTGTCAGGTTTGATAAAAAAAAATATATAATAAATAAATGCGAAAAAAATAACGGGCAACATGGAAGGTAACAACCAACACGTCAGGAGCGGTTAGGGTTTGGTGGCGTCTTGCTCAGGGTCACCTCGACACTTAGCTAGGCGGAGTCCGGGGATCAAACCAGCAACCTTCTGGTTGCGAGACATCCACACTTACCTCCTGAGCTACTGGCCCCCATACTGCCGTCACAGTACGTCACGTCATGTGTTGCCAGTGCACGCTTAGATTAGCACTGTCGCTATCGCCTCTTCATTGTATATATGCTGGTCTTGGCGAGCTGTCAGATCCATGCCTTTGAGCGTCTATCATGAACCAAGCTAGGATGTGATTCCCTCCCAAAGCAAAGGGCTTGGATATTCAGCCATAATAATAATAATAATAATCTTTGTTTATAGAGCACTTTTCAAATCCACGATTACACACAGACACCAAAATACAACAGACAAGACATAGAACGTTTTAAAAAGACATTTAAAAATGTGGTGTAGAAAAACAACAAAACCAATACAGATTTTTTTTAAATAAAAGACAGATCACAGGAATTAAAACTCAAGTACAATCAGGAAAGGCTCTCCGATTAAAAAAAGGCTCTCCGATTAAAAAAAGGCTCTCCGTAATGTTTTAAGACGGGATTTAAAGGAGATCACTGACTCAGCTGACCTGATTTCCTGATACCGCCAGCAAGCCGACAGATCCACAGCGTTGGTCTGGTGGCCACAGATCTGCGGATTTGCCCAATCTGTTTCTGATTAACACAATGATTATATGATTATATGTTATTATTTTAATCTGGGACACACACACACACACACACACACACACACACACACACAAAGAAGGCAAGCAAACATCCAATTAGCTCTTGCCATAGATATTATGTTATTCATAATAACACCAAGCATGGGTACAAAAGCCCAGCGCTGCCATGGGTGGTATTAGTATTTGTTGTGCCGTTTTCGTCATGGTAACGAGATTGTAACTTGTTATCTCGTCATAACCAACTTGGTTTTGTTGTGATCGTGGCACAATCGAGTCATTATCTTGTTATCACGCCTGTATCGGGATATCAAGTATATTAGGCAGCAAAGATCAAGGACAGTGGCTCACAGAATTGTCGTATTGGCATATTCTACACAGAATATGCCATGTGCTCCCCCCCCCCCTTAAGCCTGATCTGTTCTGTGAGCCCTGATCAGTCGGTATATTATATATATATTATGTATGTAATATATGAATATACATGTATATATGTATCTATATATATATATGTGTGTATATATATATATGTGTGTATATATATGTATATATATCGGCCAGTACCACAGCGAATATCTCACCCCGCCGCAATGATAATCCAATCACTGACTTTCGAGCGTTCACGTTGAAATATGTTGGCAGATTCAGCCCAGATCCACCTCAATGCCACTTCCTCCACCAAACTAGTTAACTCAAGTTTGTGTGTCACTCCTTACTTTGTTTGTCTGTTCAAAAAAATGTACAATAAATCACAATCCTGAAGCGTTGTCCCAGACTTTCTTGTCCAACGCTCGGCTAGAAATAACCGAGCTAACGCTGTCACCGGATTCACAGCGAGCGGTGGAAAGGTGTTGTTTCTGATGGCCCCCGCTAGATAGGCCTTTGGACAGGCTGGACTGTGGGCCTGAATCACTGTTCTGATGCTGCTGCTGAATTGAGACTGGGTTCAGGAGCTACCCTGCCTGTGCTACGGAAAAAATGTGCCGTGTCAACTTTTCATTTCCTCCATAATAGAATACTTTGGAATAATCTGCATGGAAAGCCAAGTATTTGCCGTCTCGGAGCGGGAGATGGAATTTATAAAATGTAAAAAAGAGTTGATTTCTACACTGCCCTTTAGCACGTGCACGCAAGTTGGCACTAACTCCAAACTGCCAGCAGGTCACGCCACCTCCGTTGTGTGGTGTGTGTGTGTGTGTGTGTGTGTGTGTGTGTGTGTGTGGTGTGTGTGTGTGTGTGTGTGTGTGTGTGTGTGTGGTGTGTATTGTATGGTGTGTGTGTGTGTGGGGTGTGTGTGTGGTGTGTTGCCCGTCCCCCGGCACAGCCAAGTACTTCCGGGGAGACCATCTCTGAACGAGATCCGCAAGGCGCGGGAGCTGTACACGGGCATGGAGCTGGCGGCGGAGCTGGGGCGCATCCAGCAGCGGCTGGACAACGTGGAGTGCCTCTCTGTCGGACCATTCGTCATCCCAACCGCTTGCTGTCCCTACCGCCACTCCCAGGTACTTGCGCCTGCATGGGGGGGGCGACGGCGCTGGCTTTGTTGGTTGGCTGGTTGGTTGTTTTCGCCAAACCAAATGTCGCACCGTAACTTCCTCTGTGACGTCTTTAATGTGGCCTTTCGGAAATGTGGTTTTTTTTTTTATTCGTTTTGTCCTTTTAAATCGCTTGTTTCTACATTTTTTACATTTTTGCTTATTTCTACCCAGTTTACAAAGCATTTAGCCATTTTGAAAAAGCACAATATATAAATTATTAGACGCACAATGTGTCAACGGTTGATTGTTGAAGCGTGCGTGTGCGTGTGTGTGCGTGTGTGTGCGAGGGACACACACACCGCAATCCGACAACAAAAAGAAGCATTGACCACAACGCTCACATTATTCACCCTACGTATTGCCCTCTATCTAATATGCATACAGCACAGTACAGTACAGTACAGTGCATTGGGCAGCGTACCCCTCGGTGGTATAAATGTATACGCATTGAGTTTTCACATATTTCTGCATTTTTCCTGAGGTGTATGTATGACGGAGACTGGATTTGTGTGTGTGTGTGGGTGAGGGAGGGGGGGGGTGGGGAGGTGGACAACAGTTTTTGATCCCACTTTCCGTGTGTGTGTGTGCGTCCATCCGTGTGTTTGTACTGTGTGTGTGTGTGTGTGTGTGTGTGTGTGTGTGTGTGTGTGTGTGTGTGTGTGTGTGTGTGTGTGTGTGTGTGTGTGTGTGTGTGTGTGTGTGTGTGTGTGTGAGTGTGTGTGTGTGTGTTGGTGTGTGTGTTGTGTGTGTGTGTGTGTAGTGGGGATTCCTCTATGCAGGGCTGTGGCTCTCTCTCTCTGTCTCACCGTAGGCGGTCACTGGGTCCGCTTGAATTATGGATGAGAACAAGCATGCAGGCGATGCTGAATTATTCAGTGTCTGGTCGTCAGGCAGCAGCCAAACAGTTGCACCTCGTGTGGAAAAGAAAGAAGAATAAAACCCACATTGAAAGACATTTATTTATTAGAATTTGGATGTTCAAGGGGAACTTGGCAGATTCTCCACCGGTTTTGTTATCATTTAATTGTGGGCACTATTATGCAAAATGAACACAATGTTTACCTTGCCTCCATGTTGACTGGGTTCGTAATTTTTGTCATTCTAACACACACACACACACACACACACACACACACACACACAACACACACACACACACACACACACACACACACAGCCTTTGTCTTCGTCTCTGATTGCTCACACCCTCTCCATCTCCTCCTCTCCTCCAGGATTACGAGTCGATCGTGAAGCTGGTGGAGACGTTGGAGAAGCTGCCGACCTTTGACCCCATGGCCCATCCGCACGTCAAGTTCCACTACGCTTTTGCGTTGAATCGGTGAGTTGCACTTCTGTCGGCATGACAGAAGTAGTGTGTGCGTGTGCGCGTGCGTGGCGCGTGTGTGTGTATGTGTGTGTCAGAGGCGGCTTGTGTTTCCATAGGGCTTAATGAGTTGTCGTTTGGTTAATATCTCTCTGTGGGGTGTTTTTGCCTTGTCTCATTGAGTAACAGTTATGTGTTTATTATTCCTCTGACATATCTTTATTGACATGTTTTCATATTTGAGCGTTTTTTTCTGTCACTCATGAATCTGACGGAACGTTTCTAATGAGAGGGGGGATGGTGAAAAACTTCACACCACACAGAGAGAGAGAAGAGAGAGAGGGAAGGAGAGAGAGGGAGGGAGGTGAAGGTGAGGAGAGAGAGGGAGGGAGAGGGAGGGAGATGCAGAACAAGGCATGCAGACACTGTATAAAAGAGGGTGTTGTGTGTCACACAGAACACCATGTCTTTCACCCTACACACACACACGCGCGCGCACACACACGCGCACACACACTTACAATCAGGCCATCTCCATGGTGATGGTTGACACCTCCACCACCACCACATATGCCGCAATTTTGCCCTTAAGATCTGGTGAGACAAAAGGCCAAAAAAACATATTATATCTGAACAACTTGTTCTTGTTATGATGAGTACTTGTCTTTGGGTGGCTGTGTTTTATGTATTTGTGTTCCACTACAGTACTACTGCTGCTATGCTGCAATATTTCTTGCTTTATTTTCTCTCGCACATCAACATTAAAAGCTCGCTATAAAACGGAAGAAAAAATACCAAACACCAAAAAAAAATAAGTCAAAGAATCTCCATCAGAAAAACCCCCAAAACAAAACAATGGATGTGTTCGAGAAGGAGCAGGACGAAGCTAAAATGCATATCGTATCCTGCCCCTACATCAACAGTGTTATCTAAAGTAAAAAAATATGTAGAAAGAGAAATATTTACACATCATATTTACATCATCATCACACAATGCAGTACTCGGTGCACAGGGAAGGCCAAGGGAGAGCGCTGGCCTCTGAACATGTATTCCCCTGCACACTCGTAGCTCTGCAGCTAGGAGCCCATTGAGGAGGGCTGTAATTGGAGCGAAGCCTTAAGGTTTTCTGATTCATCCGAGGTGATGATTACATCCGACGTGCTCGTACTCACCGGATCAATCCCATTCAACATCTTTGGATCAGATTTATTTTTTTTTTTTTACCTTTTTACCCCTCTGCCCTGTTTGTCCAACTCCCGATGCAGCCGATTTTTTAATTGATGTCGTGTGTTTAATCCCCGGTGTTAGCGTGGAATCCGGCTGCAAGACACACACACACACACACACACGCACACACACACGCGCACACAACACACACACACACACACACGAGCGAGAGGGGGAGAAAGGGAGGAGAGAGAGACAAGGAGGGAGACAGACGGTGGAACAGAGAAAGAGTGAGGGAGGGAGAGAGGGAGGGAGGGAGTGAGGGAGGGAGGGAGGGAGGGAGAGAGAGAGTGTGCGAGACACCTAGAGAGACAAGAGGCGGAGAGTGAGTGAAGGAGGGCGAGTCAGACAGCACAACACCTTAGCAGAAAAAAATCACATACTGTGCTGTGTTCTCTTGACACGCACACACGCACGCACGCACGCACGCACACACATACACACACACTCATGCACACCCAAAAATCCATCTGTGTGCAATTCTAAAACACCAAAAGATTGCTTATTACTGTGTCCGTGAGCCAAGCCAGCCTGACAGCAGCACCCCCCTCGTAGCGGATAGCGACGCACCAAAGCTGGCACATGCAAGCACACATGGGCGGGGGGGCGGGAGATGAGATCCTGTTGTCACACTTAGTCAGAGTCTCTGCGCTTTACGCGGTCAACGTGAACTGTGAGTGTGAATGCTCGACGACAAATCGCAGGTCACAGAAGCAGACGTCTCCGCCGCACGCACACACGGTGATACCACGGTGCTGCGACAGACAGACAGACAGACAGACAGGACAGACAGACAGACAGACAGACAGACAGACAGACAGACAGACAGACAGACAGACAGACATTGAAACAGAAACACAGACAGACAGACAGACAGACAGACAGACAGACAGACAGACAGACAGACAGACAGACATTGAAACAGAAACACAGACAGACAGACATTGAAACAGAAACACAGACAGACAGACATTGAAACAGACAGACATTGAAACAGACATTGAAACAGACAGACATTGAAACAGGACATTGAAACAGACAGACATTGAAACAGACATTGAAACACAGACAATTGAACAGAACATTGAAACAGAACATTTGACAAGACAGACAGACATTGAAACAGACAGAGACAGACAGACAGACATTGAAACAGACAGACAGACAGACAGACATTGAAACAGAAACACAGACAGACAGACATTGAAACAGAAACACAGACAGACAGACATTGAAACAGAAACACAGACAGACAGACATTGAAACAGAAACACAGACAGACAGACATTGAAACAGACAGACAGACAGAACGACAGACATATGAACAGAACACAGACAGACAGACAGACAGGACAGACATTGAAACAGAAACACAGACAGACAGAACATTGAACAGACAGACAAACCAGAACACCAGACAGACATTGAAACAGACACACAGACAGGACCAGACAGACTAACCCACCTGTCGTTAAAATGACAGGAAACCAGTTCGGGTTAATCTGATTGAGTGTGGTCTGTGTGGTGTGCGTGCGTGGCGTGCGTGCGTGCGTGCGTGCGTGCGTGCGTGGCGTGCGGTGCGTGCGTGCGGTGCGTGCGTGCGTGCCACCTAATTGTGTCTGTGTTTATGTGTGTTTATATGCAAGT
>PIJE02000394.1:317167-332167 GCA_002895965.2 Coryphaenoides rupestris | reverse complement strand
TGTCTCTCTCTCTCAGTACCTATCCCTCTTGTTCCGTCTCTAACCATTTCGATGACCTCAGCTATGACAGGCTTTGGTACTATCAACTTATGTTATGCACTCGAGTGACATTGAAGGTTGCCATTTTAATGTATTTATAGCTCTGGCCTCATTGGACAATAAACACACACACACACACACACACACACACACAACATAGCTAGTTTATCATAGGAAAACCAACCGAGGGCTAAAACGCTAATAAAATGCCTTTAGCTATTTAAAAACATTAGATTCAAGCAGGCTAGCATATCTCAAGTGCCCCTTCTCCTTACCTTGCACTTCTTGGAGAAATGATCCTACTCAATGGCCAGAACTGAAATAATAAGATATTTACAACAATTTGATCGAATCAGCCAGGTAAGAGCATCGTTAAACCAAACAAAGACCAAAACCAGGCCTTGCATAGCTTAGTTAGCTTCAACCTCTCCAGTTGCCCTGCTGGTGCCCCACCTCTGACTATCTCTATCCACTTCAGCTCAGCAGCAGCTTTTAGACACGTTCCTGTTGTTCGCTAGCAGACCAAAATGAGGCGGGGCCTATTTGCGCTTAAATTGTGCACATTTAACTGCATCAGTTACATATTGTGCAGCTGTAACATGCATCAGTTACATATTGTGCATGTCTAACATGGGTCAGGTATAGGTTGTGCATGGCTAAAATGCATCAGTTAGATTGTGCAGGTTTAGGACATGCATCAGTTACAGAATGTATAGAAAACATGCATCAGTTACAGACTGTATATGAAACACTGCACCAGTTACCAGACTTGTATATGAAACATGGCACCAAGTTACTGAGACTGTATATGAAACATGCACCCAGTTACAGACTGTATATGAAACATGCCACCAGTTAACGACTGATATGGAAACATTGCCCCAGTTACAGACTGTATAATGGAAACATTGCACCAGTCAGACTGTAATATGAAAACAACTGCACCAAGTTACAGACCTGTATATGAAACATGCACCAGTTACAGATTGTATATGAAACATGCACCAGTTACAGATTGTATATGAAACATGCACCAGTTACAGATTGTGCAGGTTCAACATGCACCAGTTACAGATTGTATATGAAACATGCACCAGTTACAGATTGTATATGAAACATGCACCAGTTACAGATTGTATATGAAACATGCACCAGTTACAGATTGTATGGGAAACATGCACCAGTTACAGATTGTATATGAAACATGCACCAGTTACAGATTGTATGGGAAACATGCACCAGTTACAGATTGTATATGAAACATGCACCAGTTACAGATTGTATATGAAACATGCACCAGTTACAGATTGTATATGAAACATGCACCAGTTACAGATTGTATATGAAACATGCACCAGTTACAGATTGTATATGAAACATGCACCAGTTACAGATTGTATATGAAACATGCACCAGTTACAGATTGTATGGGAAACATGCACCAGTTACAGATTGTATATGAAACATGCACCAGTTACAGATTGTATATGAAACATGCACCAGTTACAGATTGTATATGAAACATGCACCAGTTACAGATTGTATATGAAACATGCACCAGTTACAGATTGTATATGAAACATGCACCAGTTACAGATTGTATATGAAACATGCACCAGTTACAGATTGTATATGAAACATGCACCAGTTACAGATTGTATATGAAACATGCACCAGTTACAGATTGTATGGGAAACATGCACCAGTTACAGATTGTATATGAAACATGCACCAGTTACAGATTGTATATGAAACATGCACCAGTTACAGATTGTATATGAAACATGCATCAGTTACAGATTGTATATGAAACATGCACCAGTTACAGATTGTATATGAAACATGCACCAGTTACAGATTGTATATGAAACATGCACCAGTTACAGATTGTATATGAAACATGCACCAGTTACAGATTGTATATGAAACATGCACCAGTTACAGATTGTATATGAAACATGCACCAGTTACAGATTGTATATGAAACATGCACCAGTTACAGATTGTATATGAAACATGCACCAGTTACAGATTGTATGGGAAACATGCACCAGTTACAGATTGTATGGGAAACATGCACCAGTTTTAGTGCAGGTTTAACCCGGCAGAAGACCTCGCAGACCTGCGCTCTTAACGCCTCAGTGCTCCCCACCGTGATCGATGCCGCCTGACACTCGCGAGAGGAGGAATGTTTTCGTCCGTTTTTAGACAAACAAGCCCTTCCCCTCGCTCACGCTCCCGTCTGCCAAACGGCCGCCTGACTCGAGGGGAGGCTGGAGTGGAATCTGTCCTTGTTGTCCAGGCCCAAGGACAAGCACACTGGTGCAGAAAGTTACCCCCCACCCGCCCCCCCAACGACCCACACACTGCACCCTGGCACTTTCCCACAGTCGCCACGGAATCTGAGGCGCAAAGGTTTCCCGGAAAAGCGGGACACACGGGGAGACACGCTCCTGGGAAATGTTGTCCGGGCGACAATCGTCAGGGGAACGACAGAAGAGCATTTAGACAGGGCTGTGACAACAACCCTTTTAACACATTATTGGGAGGACATTTTTATCTCACGCAAACCAAATTTTGCACACCGTTTTATTTTTCCCGTTGTGTTGTAGTTTATAGTCATCTCAATCAGTTAGCCGTATATCATAGTATTGTGTTATAAGACAAGGTACTAACATAGATAGAGATGTTCCGTGGTCTATTAGCGCAGTGGTTCTCAAACTATTTGTACTAATGTACCACAACTCTAAGATACTAAGTACTCCTTTAAAGTTAAAGTGATATGCTCGTATTGGAAGGATTTAACAAACTTGTTACTGTGTTACTGTTCAGATTTACCAAATTGTATTAAGGGGGTATTCATTAAAACATTAAAACAACAACATGTACATGTTCTGAGCGCCCCCTGCGGTCCGTCAAAGTACCCCGAGACGCCCACGTCCCCCCATTTGAGTAACACTGGCCTAGCGTATCCTCATGACTCATATTGTTGTACATTTTGTCGTCGTATCTAATCATAAAGGGCCTCCGGGGAATACAAAAGAACGGCGAACACTCACGTTGGTCAATGAGGTCGAACTCTCTTAAAGGGTTGCGTTGTGAGATAATAGTCCTGCAAGTACAACAAGTCGCTGAAGTGTTGGGGCTTCAGACTAGTAGGGCCGCTGACTGGAGTTCTGTTGTTGTTGTTGTTGTGGTGGTCCAGGGGTGAAGCTGAGCAGCCTGCTGGGCAAGAAGGGCAGCCTGGACAAGCTGCAGAGCTACTGGGACGTGGGCTTCTTCCTGGGCGCCAGCGTCCTGGCGTCCGACAACACCCGCGTCATCCACGCCTCGGAGAAGCTCTTCAAACTGAAAGCCCCCATCTGGTGAGAGGGAGGGAGGGAGAGAGGGGGAGAGAGGGGGAGAGAGAGAGAGAGAGGGAGAGAGAGAGAGAGAGAGAGAGAGAGAGACACACTCCTGTCGGTAGTCTGTTGGCTCTGCACGGCACCATTGCACCTCACTCAGAGCTGGGCAATAATTCTATTCTTAATCATCGCTCATCTATGAATGGTATTATATCATCACGAAATTAGGATCAAGCATCGACTTATCATGATACCCGGTTTTATCATCTAAATTCATCACGATGAATTAAATGATCAAATATGAGGTTTGAAACGTACACGTCAATGTAATGACCCTCGGTTAGACTGTATTAGAGTGGTATTTTGAATTCATCATAAGCATCATGATATCTATAAATATTGTGTCAAATTCCCCATGATTGTCATCAAAACTTAGTTAAAAAGTTAGTGAGCCATGTCCGAGCCATTTCACACTGTAGAGAGACATGTACCGCTTTACGAAATGTTTCTTCGATTTATTTTTATTCTATTCGGCGTTATCCATTTAACATTTATTCTTCCATTTGTTTTTATTCTTATGTTGTCGTTATTTTTGAGAAACCTCCGGCACAAGAACTTCCTTCGGGATTAATAAAGTTTTATCTCATCTTATCAATCTGAGTGATCTCGCCCCCCCCCCCACCCCCAGGTACCTCCGCTCGCTGGTGGAGACCATCCTCATCTACCAGCACTTCCGGAAGCCCACCTCGGAGCAGCCGGCCCCCCGGCAGGAGCTGGTGGACTTCTGGATGGACTTCCTGGTGGAGGCCACCAAGAATGAAGTGTCCTCCGTGCGCTTCCCCGTGCGTGAGACCACCGCCGCCATCGCTGTTTGTTTTGATAGGATAACGTTCACGTTTTATTTTTCCCTTTTAAGTAATGGCCATGTGTACGTACGTGTGTGTGTGTGTGTGTGTGTGTGTGTGTGTGTGTGTGTGTGTGTGTGTGTGTGTGTTGGTGTGTGTGTGTGTGTGTGTGTGGTTGTGTGTGTGTGTGTGTGTGTGTGTGTGTGGTGTGTGTGTGTGTGTGGTAAATGTGAATGGATTGCATTTCAATAGTGCTGTCATGCAAAGTGCATTACATCGCCTCACATTCACCCACACCTGTGTGTGTGTGTTGTGTGTGCACTGAGCAAACGTGCAGGAAATCAAATTGAAAGTGCACGCAACGATGACAATAAATGATTCAGTGCGGTTGCAATTGGAGAGCAAAGAAAGTGTTTGCTTGAAGAATATTATTCTGTACGCCTTTTTACACATGAATGCCGGTGTGAGTGAGTGTGTATTATGGTATGGTATTGATGACTGCCATCTCAGCCATACACTAGCCTGATACCAGTCTGACATCACCTCCACTTACCGATTTTCCTTCGATTTTTTCACAAGAGAGCAACGGCGTGTAACCATGCCAACCACCTGGTTTCGCCTGGGTTTTAAGAGTGTAGCCAAGTAGAAATAATGTGTTAATCAAGGGGGGGTCAGACCAAATTCAGGATTATTATTCCGCATCCCAAACGCACCAGAGAGCCCATTAAGTGGATGTTTCCGAGATGTGGAGTTAATTCTCCCCTTCTGACCCGCTGTCTATTCTGGGAGGATTTGTGTCACATGTATTTGGACTACTTTTCAGGGTTAAATAATGGAGAATTGAAAGTTCTCCCATTATTCTAAAGAAATGGCAATCAGAGCTGAGGTCAAGCGGTGTTCTTCCCGCCACAATGGCACTGATTGGCTAATCGCTCATCACCAATCAGTGCTCATCAATCAGTGCTCATCAATCAGTGCTCACCAATCAGTGCTCACCAATCAGTGCTCTCCAGACCTTTGAGGAGTCAAAGGTCTTTGTTTTCTGTGTGTTTGTTTTCTGAGGAAAAAACCTAAAGGCTCTCACCCCCTCTCTCCTGCCCTCCAGGTGTTGATCCTGGAGCCCACCAAGGTGTACCAGCCCTCGTACATGTCCATCAACAACGACGTGGACGACAACACCGTGTCCATCTGGCACGTCGACCCCGACGACAAGGTGGGCCCGCCCGGGAGGCAGACAGACAGACAGACAGAGAGACAGACAGAGTGGGAGAGAGAGAGAGACAGAGTGGGAGAGAGAGAGACAGAGTGGGAGAGAGAGAGACAGAGTGGGAGAGAGAGAGACAGAGTGGGGAGAGAGAGAGAGACAGAGTGGGAGAGAGAGAGAGAGAGACAGAGTGGGAGAGAGAGAGAGACAGAGTGGGAGAGAGAGAGACAGAGTGGGAGAGAGAGAGACAGAGTGGGAGAGAGAGAGACAGAGTGGGAGAGAGAGAGAGAGACAGAGGGGGAGAGAGACAGAGGGAGGGAGAGAGACAGAGGAGAGGAGATGTATTGACAGTCGTGATGGAAGAGTACAGGTAATGAGTTGAGGGCGTCGTGCCGGAAGGTGACTCCATCTTACGGGAGGGCTCAGTGAAGAGGAAGGAGAGAGACAGAGTGAGGAGAGAGAGAGAGAGAGAGAGAGGAGAGAGAGAGAGAGAGGGAGAGAGAGAGGAGAGAGGGGGAGTGGGAGGGAGAGGGAGAGAGAGAGTGAGTGAGAGAGATGGGGGAGAGAGAGAGGAGAGAGAGAGGAGGAGAGAGAGAAAGAGGAGAAGACGCACGGGTGCACACCGCCCCCTGCTGTCTCGGAGTGTGTATAGGCAAGTACATTACCGATGTGAACGATGAGGATGAAGGGGAGGGGAGTGGAGGGGGAGGGGCAATCATCCTCGGGCATCCTACCTGATGTTACACGTCTATTGATTATTTGGGAAATGGAAAGATCTCAAACGCTCTGTAGGACATTGCGGGGCAGAAGAGCCGCTTGAACATCTTTTCTGAAGTATTTAGAAGTTTCATCGAGCCACTTAATTCAACGGACCCATTAGTGTGAGGCTTCAAACAGACTAAATTAAACGCAATTAGTCTGGAGTTACTGGGTTAACGTGTCATAAAGTGCATGTTGTGTAGCGCAGATGGAGAGAGAGAGAGGCTGTGTGGTTAAAACATGTAACTCGAGGGACAGAGGGGGAGAGAGGACAGACAGGCAGAGGGGGGAGACTATCAGGTGTGTGTGTGTGAGTGGAACTGACCGTGCTCTGCTCTGATTCGCAGCACAAGGGCATCCACGAGTGGAACTTCGGCGCCACGTCCGTGCGAGGTGTCAGGTCAGTGGTGTTTACACACACACACACACACACACACACACACACACACACAACACTTACACTTAAACGTCCCCCATTTGGAGATGTTTAAATGGTTAATAGCACACACACACACACACACACACACACCACACACACACACACACACACACACACACACACACACACACACACACACACACACACACACACACACACACACACACACACACACACACACACACACACACAATGACTCACCGTTAAATGACCATGGCACAAGCGAGATAATCAACTTGTAAGTGTGCGTTAAATGCCTTTAAGGTACAAAGTGGTGGCGTCCACCTCCGTTTCGTGCCGCCTTGATTATCCATGACATGTTTAAAGGGGCCCTGTTACGCCACCAGGTGTGAGCATGATTAGCCATTACAAGCCTTTTTAAAAATTGTCATGTGACATCACAAGTGGGAGTGTCCACCCAGATGTATGCTGACTTAGAGCTGTTTACCAGTTGGAACAGTCCACTGGGTGGGTGGGGTAGTCTGATCTGACAATTTTAGTCTTGTTATGGATAATCAGGCTCATACCTGGTGGTATAATAGGACCCCTTTAAGTAGCAGTAGTAGTGGGGCTAGCACGTCGTTACACATGGTCGTTGTCGTACACGTTCACGGTTCATATCGCTCGCAGCTCATTGGCTGAGCCGCGGCCACTATGTACACAGCGGCTCATGGGCTGAGCTGCCGAGCACACGTCTCTCTCCCCGTCTCTCCAGTATCTCCAAGTTTGATGAGCGGAGTGCCTTCCTCTACGTGGTGCACAACGCTGAGGACTTCCAGATCTACTTCTGCACCGAGATGCATTGCAAAAGGTGTGTGAATGTGTGTGAATGTGTGTGAGTGTGTGTGAGTGTGTGTGCGTGTGTGTGCGTGTCTCTCACTCTCTCACTCTCTCTCTCTCTCTCTCTTCCCCCTCCCCCCACTGTGGCTGTCTATCTGTCTCCAGTGCCCTGCCAGTTCAGGAACGAGGGCCGATTGCTTTGCGTCGCCTCCGCTATTGCTGCTGCTGCTGCTGCTGCTGCTCGCCGCTTTCTGGAGAAGCACTCACCCACTAACAACTCAACACTCCACACGCCGCACTTCCTTTGGTCCTCGGCAATACACGAGCTAAATGTGTGAAGTTGTCGAAAAAGGACAGACACGCACGTAGATACACGTAAAAATACCGCGCGCACTCGGGACTTTATTACTCCGAGAATCAAGCATTGAACCCGGCCGCTAAGGAGAACTGTACGATAAAAGAGAGCGAGGCCGTGCGGTTTAAAGTGGAAAGAAATACCCTAAACTCGCCTTTTAAATCAATGTGGAGAGAAATAACCGTATAGAGGGGAAAATGACACCAAAAGTGGTCTCTGGGATACGGTGTGTAGCGGCACTGCTTAACACTGTGTGTGTGAAATTGAGCAAGTGATCTAAGTGGCCGAAGCGAGCACATCAGCATTCAAGGCCCGATCCAAACACAGCCGGTCGAGACGGGAGATGCCCGTAATGGCTCTCCGTGTTGAAAACAATGGTGTCGTCGGAACACTACTGCTTTCTGGCCCGCCAGGTAAGTTGTTTAGGGAGATACCGGCACTTTTACCCCCCCCACCTGTAATAGTCTGTATACACTGGGCTTTGGCTGAGCCGCGGCCACTATGTACACAGCGGCTCATCTCTCTCTCTCTCTCTCTCTTCCCCCTCCCCCCACTTTGGCTGTCTGTCTGTCTCCAGTGCACTCGTAGAAAATGAGTTGGTTGTCAAATGAATGAATCACCTGAATTTCTCTCTGTGGCTATGGGGGTGGCTTTTAGGTGTGTGTGTGTGTACATGTGTGTGTGTGTGTGTGTGTGTGTGTGGGTAAAATTATCTGTAACTGACTCGAAATGTGAGCATTAGCTTAAGCTCCAAAATGACTATGAATACATAATCAAGTAGTGGCTGACTGACTCGGTTACTTAACTGCAGTTGCTTAACTGCTGTCGGCGAATTTAAACGATTGAATGGAACCGACATTAGAATTATATATACAGTATACAGTATATATATATCTCGTTTTTTTTACTGAATGCATCATCTCAACGCCGTCCCAGATGATACAGAGACAGATAGATAGAAATATTTATTAGTCCTTTCGGAAATTCATCATGTGCCATAGATCAATCGTCAGACACACAAACAGACAATTAGATTAGATTAGATTAGATTCAAATTTATTGTCATTGCACAGCAGTACAGTACAGCGAAAAGAAGTTGGCATCTAACCAGAGTGCAAATGAGGCAGTAAAGTGCATAGTAATATACAGTGTACAGTGGTTAAATAGGATATAGAACAGTCTACTAGGTATAATATATAGGTGTATATACAGTATATTTATGTACAGAGATGCAGTGTAGTAATAACTTAATGGAGTAGGTATGGGATATGTGCAGATAGGTATATAAATATTCCGGTAAGTATACAGTATTAACAGGTAATGAGCAGTACCGACAGCCACGACAACACAACAGCACCAACAACCAACAACAGAGGAGGCTTACTGTTCAAGCGGCCGTCAGAGCGGTGAGAGTCGTCGCCGGCCACCGGGGGCACCGGCGTCCCTGAGCTAAAGTGCTTCTTCTTCTGCCTGCAGGTTCTGTGACCTGGTCAACAGCCTGACGGATGACGCGTGGCGTGGGCCCGACGACGCGGACTGCGACGTGGAGGCCTTGGAGGTGAGGTTGGGGGAGAACACACACAGACATACAGCACCTAGAGCGCCTAGAGCACGCTGCACCCAGCACCCATCGCTCAGGAACTAGAGCACCCAGGAGCTAGAGCACCCAGGAGCTAGAGCACCCAGGACCTACAGCACCCATCACCGAGGAACTCGAGCATCCAGGAACTAAAGCACCCAGCACCTAGAGCACCTCGAGCACCCAGGAACTAGAACACCCGGGAACTAGAGCACGCAGCACCCATTACTCAGGAACTAGAGCACCCAGGAACTAGAGCACCCATCACTCAGGAACCAGAACACCCAGGAACTAGAGCACGCAGCACCCATCACCCAGGAACTAGAGCACCCAGGAACTAGAGCACCCATCACTCAGGAACCAGAACACCCAGGAACTAGAGCACGCAGCACCCATCACCCAGGAACTAGAGCACCCATCACTCAGGAACTAGAGCACCCAGGAACTAGAGCACGCAACACCCATCACTCAGGAACTAGAACACCCAGGAACTAGACCACCAGCACCCAGCACTGAGGAACCAGAGCACCCATCACTCAGGTCCTAGAGCACCCAGCACCTAAGCTTTTATAAATAAATGTACATACTCTTTGAGAGGGGGAGAGAGCGAGAGAGAGACAGAGAGAGAGCAACAGTGTCAGACAGCGCTAGACAGTGAGAGAGAGCATCAGAGAGAGACAGAGAGAGACAGAGAGAGAGAGAGAGAGAGAGAGAGACAAAGAGGGACAGAGAGATAGACATTGACAGAGGAAAAAGAGAGTGCTCTTACCTACAAGCAATGACTCACCCTCTTCCAGGGAGGCGTGTGGCGCCGATCAAATATCCAACAGGTTTCTCAACTTCTCTGTGTTCATATTTGCTTTTGTATTGAATTTCTTCCGTCCGTTGACCAGCCCAAAGTTACAAACCTCAGAAATTGCACCCAAAACACGCACATATAGATTTCCTTAGTTTCTAGTAGTATACACCACAACCACCCAACGCACACACACACACACACCACACACCACACACACATACACACAGTCATACAGCGCAATTATATTAACATAATAGCATAGCAGGTGCTTTTGGTAATGTATTATTGCCTCAAGCACATGTAATTGCATAATTGCATTATTACATGAAAGTAGCAGATCGTAATCAAATCAGACAGAAAAAAGATTGTTCATGCTGATCACAGTCTGTATTTAAATGTAATTCATTTTTGGGGAGGGTTTTTTTATTTAAGGGGAATTGCTTGTAACCATATCTTGGTTATTATACGCTCTCTCTTAAAGTCAAGTATGCATTACGGTCACATATATTCCTATTACTTTAATTTACTATAAATATATTGTTTGTGTTTTCTCCAGTACGACTACGAGTACGACGAGCACGGCGACCGGGTGGTGTTAGGGCGGGGCACCTTCGGGGTGGTGTACGCCGGCCGGGACCTCAGCAACCAGGTGCGCCTGGCCATCAAGGAGATACCTGAGAGAGACAGTCGGTAAGCTGTAGGACACGCGCACACACACACCCGCGACTACACACACACGCACACACACACATGCACACACACACATACACGCACACACACACATGCACACACACACACACATACACACATGCACACACACACCCGCGACTACACACACACGCACACACACGCACACACATGCGCACACACATGCACATACACAAACACACACAAACACCTACAACCCCTTACCAGACACACGCACGCATGCAAACACACACAGACACACACAACCCCCTACCAAACACACACACACCTACAACTGCCTACCAGACACACACACACCTACAACTGCCTACCAGATGCACACACACACATGCACACACATCTACAACCCCCTACTAGAGACACACACACACACACACACACACACACACACACACACAACACACACACACACACACACACACACACACACACACACACACACACACACACACCGTACGGAAGCCATCAAATGATCAACCGGTGCCGGGTGTCTGCCTGGGAGGGTGAGCGGGTTCAGCTGCTGCTGCTACGATGAGAAAGGGTGAAGGTTCTGTCGGGGACGCGGCTGAAATGAGCAAGAAGGAAATCCAAAGAAATAAATAATAAATAAAGGCCTCATCGCCTAGCAACTAGCCACACTGGAGCCTGCTGCGTGTCTCTCTCTCTCTCTCTCTGTCTCTCTCTCTCTCTCTCTCTACTCTAGAGCATGAGTAGTACTGGTCTGCTCTGCCCCCCACCCACCCCAGCTACTCATCTGCACTTAACACACTCCCCCGCACACACGCATGCACACACACCACATGACTGCTGGCCCCGCGCCCTCGATGCTCTGCCTCGCCCTGCACCCATGGGTCCGTCCACTGGGGTGGGGGTGGGCGGGTCGGGGGGGGGGGTGTGCCGGGACCTGACATGAATTTTGCTTGACTGTCGAGATCTCAACACAAACGGGGACAGACACACAGATACCAGACTGACGGCAGAGATAGACAGACACACAGATTGGATAGACAGAGAGACAGACAGACGTGTCTGTCAGACTGAAGATAGACACAGATGCACATGTGCACACAGTAAAAAAAAGAGACAAAGATAGACACACACACACACACAGGGAAAATGCAAGAAGGGGAAGAGTATAACGGGGTGTGTGTGTGCATGTGTGCGTGTGTGTGTGAGGTTCCTGTGCTCTAATCTTATCACCATCGATGCCATCTGTGGCTCCTACACATGAATACAGTCATAGTATGAATATGAATACACCTCCATATGTTTCTACTGCGCCACGGGCAAACCATGCTGCTGCTGACCCCTGTCCATGTCCATGGCTCACACCGGCGTGACGGCAGGCGATGGTAATGTTGGGTTTTTTTGTGGCCTGCTTGCTTCAGGTACTCCCAGCCGCTGCACGAGGAGATCGCTCTGCACAAGCACCTGAAGCACAAGAACATCGTCCAGTACCTGGGCTCCATCAGCGAGAACGGATTCATCAAGATCTTCATGGAGCAGGTGCCCGGGGGTGAGTCCGTACCCGCGCCCATTTCTTTACCCATCTGTGGTTAGAATCGTATTGCTACTTGCAGCTTTCTCACGACCTCTACACTTCCTCGGGTCTTCGTCGATAAAATCAGCCAAATGTGAAGTCGATCAGATGAATGGTTGTAGGGGTAAAAAAATCGAAATTTAACATACACATGTATACATGTATTTTTCACATGTATAACATGTGTTTTCACATTGTTGTTGTTGTTGTTGTTGTTGGGAAACTAACACTGAGGCCTACTCAGTGTTAGTTTCTCTCGATCGCATGTTCCACTCAGAACACATTGACCTCCACGTTTGATAGGAATTTCCTGACGGGGTGCTACTATATTGAAAAACAATTGAATAAACTCCTCAAGGCAAACTCCTCAAGGAAAACTTCTCAAGGCAAACGCTCAATATCTGCTGAGCGACATCCTCGAGGGTTCTTCTCAATGTTTTCTCAGTATTTTTCCCTGCGCACGGCAACAAATATAATAATATGTCATCCGATAAAGATCCCCGTTATCTCTCTACCGGTAGATGCATGGTAGAAGCATGGATGGAATGCTAGGGAACCCAGGCAGGCACCACCCACCCACCCACCCAACTTTTTATTCTCATCGGTGTGCACACTGCCCACACACACAGACACTTCACAATATTATTGGGCAGAGTACCACCAAGCGCAGCGTCGGGAGGTAGACCATTATGTCTGCGCTGGCGTTGCTAGCGTACCTTAACGCTAAGGGGAGGCAGCCAGAGTGTGAAATCCAATTAGCATCGGGCTTGGTGCGAAGATTCATCTCTCTCTCTCTGTGTGTGTGTGTGTGTGTGTGTGTGTGTGTGTGTGTGTGTGTGTGTGTGTGTGTGTGTGTGTGTCTCACAACCACTAGAGGCTGCTCATGGGAAACCTCTCATAGTGCAGGTTTAAAAATGTCCAAGTAATACGCAAAAAAATGAGGTACAATTTCCGATTACATTTTGTCCACTGGTCTTGCCAGTAAGACAAATATAAACTCTAAATTCCTTTCCTATTTGGCATGCTAGTGGTTGTAATGGTTTAATCTGACAATCCCAGTGGAATGCTTCTGTGACACAAACAAAAAATAATCCTTCTCCTGTATTACTTTTTCCTAGGCGCCCTGACACCAATTATTTTGACTTGAGACAATTCATGGTGTTGGTGGTCTCTCACACAGAGAGTAATGTAATATAGAGAATTATAGAGTTATGGAGAAAGATTGACCTGTGGATGGGCAAGTTTTTATTCCGGAGAAACTTTCCAGTTCAGACGTGTTACTGGATACATTAATGGAGTCCATTGCTGCAGTAGAAAAATGACATCGTGCAAATTCAAAGTAAAGTAAATGCTGTTTTATGAAATGTGGGTGGTGGTAGGGGAGGGTTCTATAAGCTACAGTCTTCCTCATTGAAGTGTGTGTGTGTGCGTGTGTGTGTGTGTGCGCGTGTGTGCGCGCGCACAGGAAGTCTCTCGGCCCTGCTGCGTTCCAAGTGGGGCCCGCTGAAGAACAACGAGGCCACCATCGGCTTCTACACCAAGCAGATCCTGGAGGGCCTCAAGTATCTCCATGACAACCAGATAGCGCACAGGGACATCAAGGTCAGTCGCACGCGGTAGCGCCCGGCGTTGCTAGCTTCAGCGTCTACGGTTCTCACTGCATCCCCGCGTCTGTCACTCTGTACCGCCAACACCTCCTGCCTTGTGATTGCCTGTTTGTACCCCAGAATCGTGAAACATTCTCTTGAAAGTTATTTTCTTTTATATATATTTGTTCATTTATTGATTTCTTTTTAAAAAAAATTAACAATGGTGGTACATTTTTTACACGATGCATGATGCTAAACAGCACAGGGACCATGTTGCCCGCTCAGTGATAAAGTCAATTTGTGCTTCTCGTAAAAACTGCGTATTTATTAGATTTTTTCCGCTCGTTGGGCAGAACACTAAATCTAACCTTGTGACTGTCTCTGCTCACTGCTAAAAAACTCAATTTAGCAATGAACCACCCGACATTCCTGCAGAGTTTGCGGTCTTATGCAGAGATGTGTTTTGCATTGGAAGGGGGCAAATTCCTAGCATTGTTACAATACCATGAGCCAAGCGGAGACGTCTCCCAAGAGTACCCTGTCCTACGCTGGCCTCATTAATTGTCTCCGTCAGCGATGATCGAGACACTAGCCTTAGTTTCCTATAACTGAGAAGGAAACTCTGTGTTGGTCGGGCATGCGGGCTATTTAGATAGAGGTATACATGGATAAAGATCTAGAGATGCAGAGAGATAGATAGATGGATAGATAGATGCATACATATACTGTATGCATAGATACAAAGATAGATGGAGGCAGAGAGAGAGCTTGTCTGTCTGTCTGATTGATGGATGGATGGATGGACAGACAGACAGACAGACAGACAGACAGACACTCACCCCGGGCCCCTCCCCTCTCTGCTGTCCACAGGGGGACAACGTGCTCATCAACACCTACAGTGGCGTGCTGAAGATCTCCGACTTTGGCACGTCCAAGAGGCTGGCGGGCATCAACCCCTGCACGGAGACCTTCACCGGTATGCAGCACCCACCGCCCCAGCACCCAGGCAACCCAGCACCC
>PIJE02000394.1:251958-307914 GCA_002895965.2 Coryphaenoides rupestris | reverse complement strand
GGGGCCACTAGCGGCTTGGGGGTGGGGGGGTCTCTAATCAGGGATGTGCGTCAGGCCTACGAATGCACACTGTGATGTCGGGCAGATGTCTCTTTTAATCCGTCTTAATTCCAACCTAATTCATTTCAATTGTCGCTGAGAGACTAACGTAGGCCATTGCGTCAGCGACGTGAAATGACACACAGTGAATACTTTTGTGAATCAATAAATTAAGATAAGATGAGATAGAACTTTATTCATCCCAAAGGAAATTGTTGTGCCAGGGGTTGCTCAAAAATACCAATAACATGAGAATAAAAGCACTCGAATAATAAATGTAGTGTATAAGCCTAAAAGAAAAACAATAAAAAAGAAAAAAAAGTTATACAGCATATATATATACATGTATAACATATAAATACATAGTTTTTGTTGATTTATTTTGTTGTTTCTACTTATGTATGCCTAACTTTTTGTTGTCTTCGTCTGTGAAGTTGACGTGAAAAACGCACTTCCTATCTCAACGACACACTTCGTCTGTGTCTCTTTAATCTCACGTTTCTCTGAGCATCCGACGGTAACACACTTGAACTTCACCGGACCGAGCCTCAACGGTATCCCCCGGGAATGAAATCCAGGGCTCAACGATAATAACGATGTCTTCATGTGTGTTTGTCCGTGCAGCATCCCCGTGGAGAACTTTGAGGACCACAGCGCGCCGCCATCGCCGGACGAGAAGGACTCTGGGTTCTTCCTGCTGCGCAAGGACAGCGAGCGGCGCGCCACCCTGCACCATATCCTGACGGAGGACCGGGAGACCGTGGTGGGCAACCTGATGGATGCCCTCACACAGGTACACACACACACTGGACACACACACACTGGACACATGAACATACATACACTGACTGTACACATAAACACACATGCACTGTACACATCAACACACGCACACTGTACACACGCTGTACACATCAACACTCACACACTGTACACATGCTGTACACAGCAACACACATAGATTGTACACATCAACACACACACACACACACACACTGTACACATCAACACACACACACACACACATCAACACACACACACACACACTGTACACATCAACACACACTGTACACATCAACACACACACACTGTACACATCAACACACATACACTGTACACATCAACACACACACACTGTACACATCAACACACATACACTGTACACATCAACACACACATACACTGTACACATCAACACACATACACTGTACACATCAACACACACACACACTGTACACATCAACACACATACACTGACTGTACACATATAAATACACACACAGTACACATCAACACACATACACTGTNACTATGTGTGTTGATGTGTACAGTGTATGTGTGTTTATGTGTGTTCATGTGTACAGTCAGTGTATGTATGTTCATGTGTCCAGTGTGTGTGTCCAGTGTGTGTGTGTACCTGTGTGAGGGCATCCATCAGGTTGCCCACCACGGTCTCCCGGTCCTCCGTCAGGATATGGTGCAGGGTGGCGCGCCGCTCGCTGTCCTTGCGCAGCAGGAAGAACCCAGAGTCCTTCTCGTCCGGCGATGGCGGCGCGCTGTGGTCCTCAAAGTTCTCCACGGGGATGCTGCGCGGACAAACACACATGAAGACATCGTTATTATCGTTGAGCCCTGGATTTCGTTCCCGGGGGATACCGTTGAGGCTCGGTCCGGTGAAGTTCAAGTGTGTTATCGTCGGATGCTCAGAGAAACGTGAGATTAAAGAGACACAGACAAAGTGTGTCGTTGAGATAGGAAGTGCGTTTTTCGCGTCAACTTCACAGACGAAGACAACAATATGTTAGGCATACATAAGTAGAAACAACAAAATAAATCAACAAAAACTCTGTATTTATATGTTATACATGTATGTATATACTGTATAACTTTTTTTTCTTACCTATATTGTTTTTCTTTTAGGCTTATACACTACATCTATTATTCGAGTGCTTTTATTCTCATGCTATTGGTATTTTTGAGCAACCCCTGGCACAACAATTTCCTTTGGGATGAATAAAGTTCTATCTCATCTTATCTTAATTTATTGATTCACAAAAGTATTCACTGTGTGCCATTTCACGTCGCTGACGCAATGGCCTACGTTAGAGTCTCTCAGCGACAATTCAAATTAGGTTGGAATTAAGACGGATTAAAAAGAGACATCTGCCCGACATCACAGTGTGCATTCGTAGGCCTGACGCACATCCCTGATTAGAGACCCCCCCACCCCCAAGCCGCTAGTGGCCCCGCCCCCCTCCCCCAACCCCCCTGGCCGCTAGTGCCCCCACCCCCGGCCCCCCACCTGAGGAAGAGCAAGCGAGGGCCCTTGACGTCCCTCTCGCTGTAGCACTTGGTGCTGGGCTTGAAGATGAAGGGGTTGGTGTTGAGTTCGTTGTCGGGGGAGACGGAGCCGTACTCGCTGCTGCTGCTGGTGTCCTCCACCACCACGGGCACCGGCAGGGACACGCTGCGCAGGTACTCTGCACCGCGACAGGAGGACGGCTTTCATGATTCACGATTGCAACAAGCACAATGGAACGCTTACTCCCCCCATTCACTCCTGCAGTATTCTTCTAAACATACATTCTAACAATTAGATAGTACCTAATAAGTAGACTAAAAAGGAAAAAGTGACAAGGGTTCCATCCAGTTCTGAACAGGGACACATTTGGTGGATAATAGAAACATAAATCCCACACTTATTTTAAAAAAATGCATTGTTTTTTGTAAAACCTGCACAATGTCACTCTTCTATCACAGCTTATTTACTCCATTCAAGACACGTCTGAGCTACAATGTGTCTCAAATGCAGCCCCTCCACACATTTTTCCCGCGATAAATGGTTGTGTTCTGGGAGAGGGCTGGCTGCTTTAAGGCCGACACCGTGCTCACACATCAGGCGGCGAGGAAGCTACTCACCCGAGCCTGGAGTCAGAGCTGGTGGGGGAGAGGGGGAGGGAGAGAGAGGAGAGGAGAGGGGAGAGGGAGAGAGAGATAGAGGGGGAGCTTTGACATGTTCCAGACATATGCAGACATGCAGGCATACACACACACACGCATATGCTTGACACAACACACTACCACACACACACACACACCACACACACACACACACACACACACACACACACACACACACACACACACCACCACACACACACACACACACACACACACACACACACACACACACACACACACACACACACACACACACACACACACTTTTTTTGGCATATTTATAATGTAGCTGGATTTGGACGGACAAAAAGCTGTTCAATGGGAACATGTAGCAGTGTGTATTGGACGGTATTCAAGAGGGGTCGCAGGTAACATTAGCCAGTGGGAATGGGCTGACTGTCCACAAAACACAGGGACTTTGGCAAAGATCTCTCTGGCAATAAACGCCCGTCTGAAACACTTTTCGAAAAATACTGCTTGCTGACACACTCCATATACAGTATAATACACACGATGTTAGCAAAATACTATACAAGTATAATAGATGGTGCATACACACAATATACAATGTGGAAGAAAAAGACGTGCAAACCATGCACATACAGTACAATTTACTGTATATACTGTACATGGATTTCGGAAAGCACGTAAAAATAAGTAGCCTACACTACACACAGATATATGTATGTATTGTATTTTGTCTGTGTTGTGTGATTTTTTTGAGTCTGATAATAAAGATGAAGATGAATTGAACTGAACTGATACGTAGCTTAAGTTGGGCAAAAATTTTTTTTTGATCGTGTGGTATATTTTCTAAATGTCGCCGAAAGCCGCAGACAAGCGAAGTCCCGCCAGAGAGCGCCCGGGCGTCTGGGGTCCGCCGCGGGGGTTGTCACCCACCCGTGAAGCTGCTCTTGCCCTTCTTCTTGCGGCTGGTGACGGTGAGGAACTCGTCGGTCAGCAGGTCCAGGGCGGTCGCCCGGCGGTCCGGGTTGGGCTCGAAGCAGCGCAGGATGAAGGCCTTGGCCTCCAGGGACATGGAGTCCGGGATCTCCGGGTGGATCTTGAACATGCCCACCTGCGGATATATAGAGGGGGTGGGTTCATTTATTATACATGTCATATGTGCTTTTTGTTTGGAAGATTTGTAGTTTTCAGGTTTAGCTTTTGGAAGTTCTTTGTTTGAAACATTCTTAAATGATCTTTATACATAATTTCTTTGTCATATGTGCTTTTTGTTTGGAAGATTTGTAGTTTTCAGGTTTAGCTTTTGGAAGTTCTTTGTTTGAAACATTCTTAAATGATCTTTATACATAATTTCTTTCGATGTTATTTTGAACGTCACCCGAGCTGTACACTTCAAGATTCAAGATTCTTTATTGCCATGTGTAACAAGTACAATGGAATGCTTACTCCCCCATTCACTCCTGCAGTATTTTTCTAAATATGAATTCTAAACAACTCTAACAATTAGTAAATACAGTAAAACATAAAAAGTGACGAGTACGAGTAGCAACACTATGGTGGGTGGTGCAAAAATGTGGTGAAAGTGTCAGTCAGTTACCATTGCTAACTCGCATAAAAATATGATATAACCTGGCTTATTCTATACTGACCACACTCCATATTAAAAGACACTCCATGCCTTGCTACTTCGTCCTATGATGTGTTATAATATATATATTATTCAACACTTACAAGACATATTAATCTGAAGCAGGAAAAGGTCAGGGGTTAGGGCTTGATGCTCTAAGGACGTCTACCAGTACCTTGACAGCATAAGAGTTCATACCACCGTGGCAGCTAATAACTTATTTTTAAAAAGCCAAGGTACAACAGCAACTGTCAAAAGTGTGACAAGTATGAACTCTCAATCTCACGCGAAGGTCAACGCCGTCAATCTGGTGCTGAATGTTCACTGTGGTTACCGGCGGTGTTGTGTGTGTGACACTCCTCGCCATGCCCCAAAAATTTTTCTCTCAATCTCACGCGAAGGTCAACGCCGTCAATCTGGTGCTGACTGTTCACTGTGGTTACCGGCGGTGTTGTGTGTGTGACACTCCTCGCCATGCCGACCGAGCGGTAAACACCTTGGACCTCCTTTGTCAAGAAGAATTAAATACTGACTGTACACATCAACACACATATACTGTACACATCAACACACGCACACTGTACACATCAACACACGCACACTGTACACATCAACACACATATACTGTACACATCAACACACGCACACTGTACACACGCTGTACACATCAACACACACTGTACACATCAACACACACTGTACACACTGTACACATCAACACACGCACACTGTACACATACTGTACACAGCAACACACATATACTGCACACATCAACACACACACACACACTGTACACATCAACACACATACACTGTACACATCAACACACACACACACACACTGTACACATCAACACACACACACACTGTACACATCAACACACATACACTGTACACATCAACACACACACACTGTACACATCAACACACATACACTGTACACATCAACACACACACACACTGTACACATCAACACACATACACTGTACACACCAACACACACACACACACAAACACACACACACACACACTGTACACATCAACACACACACACTGTACACACTGTACACATCAACACACATACTGTACACATCAACACACACATACACTGACTGTACACATATATATACACACATACACTGTACACATCAACACACATACACATCCACACACACACACACACACACACACTGTACACATCAACACACACACACACTGTACACATCAACACACATACACATCACACACACACACACACACACACTGTACACATCAACACACACACACACTGTACACATCAACACACATACTGTACACATCAAAACACACATACACTATACACATCAACACACATACACACACTGTACACATCAACACGGATGGATATCCGATTAGCGAGGTTAGGGTAACATGAATATAAAGTTACTTTCTTTTGCCCGGTTGTTTGCTGACGTGCTGTTCAATAGTCAAACAGAGAGATGGGCAACGGAAAAAGACATTGTCTGTACACCGCCACGCACCGACGTCGATACCTTCCACGGCCTTGCCATATTACATGCAGTGTTTTAACTCACGCTGTCTGTCTGTCTGTCTGTCTCTCCCCCCTCCCAGGGCTCGGAGGAGAGCCGCCTGCGGCGTCCTCACGTCTCCAAGCTGGTGGTCAGCCTGGCCGACTTTGTGCGCGCCGCCGACCGTAAGATCATCGCCAGCACGCTGTCGCAGCTCAAGCTGGAGCTGGACTTCGACAGCGCTGCCATCAGCCAGCTGCAGGTGGTGCTGTTCGGCTTCCAGGATGCGGTGAGTAGTAGCAGCTAGCAGACCACCACACACACACACACACACACACACACACACACACACACACACACGACACACACACACACACACACACACACACACACACACACATCACTCTCGCATCAATGGCAGTCTGTGTCTTCAGTTCTTCTGCATGTGGACTTCTTGAAATGGTTAAATAAATAAATAAATGCTTTTTATACAATGACATTTTACATTTCAAACCAGGTTATGTGTGTGCTGTGTATCCGTTTGTATTCACTGCCTGTCATTCAAACATGACGTGTCTGTCCAGATATATATAGTCTACATTTTATTACACAATAACATCCAGCCTTTTATGCTTGGTCACTGGACCGGCTTAGGTTGAATCAGTTTTTCAGAATGAACGGAATCATTTCCGCTTTCAATCACACTTGCACAATGTTTGCGCAATTGGGTCCTTAAAACGCATGCCTTTTGTAAGTGCGATAAGGGCAACAGAGAAATTGCACATTGTGTAAGCCGGCTGACACGTCTAGGCTTCGGTCCTTCCTCGCTGTGATGTGGCAGAGCTGCGCTGAACAAGTGGTCGTTCTCTCGATCCGGAAAGGTGTTGCGTAATCATCCACTTTCAAAAGCGCTGGCGCCCCCTGCTGGCCGCGGGAGGAAGAGGCGCTGAGCCGCGGGGACTTGAGCTCGTCCGTATGTGGAGCAGGTCACCCACAGCCACAGAAGTGGAAGACGTGGACACCGTGCTGTGTGTTGGGCGTCCTAGCACTAGTCTTTTTTTTTATGAAAGCGAGATGAGATGTACTTTATTAATCCAAGACGGGAAATGATGGCAAATCATATTCTCTCCGTCATGACCCCATCCTCAATCGCACACACATGTATTTGTGGTTATACAACAGCATTGTTGAATACTGATTGGATAACACCTCTGCCTTTTATCGTTTTCCAAATCAATGAAGCAAACATCCGGTCAAATAAAACTTTCGACCGGATGTTTGCTCGACAAAGCAAACACTGGCGGTGGTATATTGGGATACATTTATTTTATTTTTCTAGTTTCCGGTGACGTCCGTTGCGCTTTTCATTTCTTAGCTTTAGTGAACGTTCTTCTGGTGCGTCCGCAGGTCAACAAAGTGCTGCGGAACCACAACATCAAGCCCCATTGGATGTTTGCGCTGGACAACATCATCCGCAAGGCGGTGCAGACGGCCATCACCATCCTAGTGCCAGGTAGGGCCTGGTGACACACAACATATAGACCTGCTCACCTGTTCAGCCAGGGAAGGATACGCTAAGTTCCCAGCTGTTCCCTATGCAACACCTTCCTCGTTCCGTTGCTTGTGATGTGGACTTTGTGTGATTGAATGGTAGCTAGACGTTTGTAGGGAATAAACCGTGACGGCCCTGTCCCATTATTGGAAAATAATGTATGCCGAAGTACGTTATTTTCCAATAGCGGGACAGTGGTTAATACCATGATGATGATATTAGTTGCTTTCAGCTATAATATTATAGTTTTTTCAATCAATTTAATCAGCTGCAATTAAAATAACGGGGACAAAATAGCATAGATTACTATGTTTAACATCCTAGAAGACATGCTAACACATAAAAAAAATACTAAAATAGTAATAATATATTTTCCGATTCCCTTTTTAAACGTCTTTTCCTCCACCCAGAGCTGAGGCCCCACTTCAGCCTGGCGTCGGAGAGCGACGTCGCCGACCAGGAAGACGTTGACGATGACTTTGGGGGGAGTGGCCAGCAGGTGAGGAGGAGGGGCTCCTCCTCGGCTCCTCCCCTGGCCCCTCCCCCTGCTGCTACCAACGAGGACACGGTGGCCACGTCAGGCGTGAGCACGCTCAGCTCCACCGTGTCCAACGGCTCCCCCGGCGCCTGCCACTCCGTCAGCGCGGAGCTGGGCCGCATGAAGCTGGAGACCACCCGGTGAGAGGGTCTCTTCTAGGCCATGTGCTGTGTGTGTGTGAGTCAGTGAGTGTGTGTGTGTGTGCAAAATCCTTTTACATACAGGGTTCCCACGAGTCCTTCAAATCCTTGAGTTTGTGAATTTGAGAAACAAAAGCAAGGCCATGAGCGTTTTTGAAAATAAATATACAAATAGACATGGGTCATTGAAAGTGCTTGCATTTATATATTTTGTCCAAGAATACAAATTGAAGTTGATATTTTAAAGAGGCTACAGTACAATTGAGAAGTGCTCACACATACAGTCTAGCCTCTCTCTCTTTTTAATTATCTGTGAGCTTCTGTAGAGCCTGCTAGTTCTTCTGTCCTGGACGTTGATTCCACCAGTCTAGCTGTGCCTGTGTGACGGTGAAATAAACTTGTACTTGGTTAAATCCATCCATCCATTCTCGTCCAGCTTATCCGGGGCCGGGGTCGCGGTGGCAGCCGGCTAAGCACTTGGTTATATCCATGGCTAAAACCTCTCCCATCATCCAGGTCGTGCTGTATTCTGAACCCTATTTGCTATGTTGCCCCCCTCCCCCCCCCTCCATGTTGTCCCTGCAGCCTCCTGGAGCAGCTGTTGGAGCGGGAGAGGGAGTACCAGGCCGTGCTGCAGCAGGTGCTGGAGGAGCGCGAGCAAGACATCCGGCTGCTGCGACTGCGCTGCCACCTCCCAGGTAGCCCCGGACGGCCCTCCTGCTGCTGAGTCTGGTTGCATGCCCCCCCCCACCCCCCCACGTCGTCATTGTCATTGTGTATTTGTATGTGTTTTTGTTTTTGTGTGTGCCCCCCCCCGAAAGCGTTCAAATTGTTTATTGTCGGGTTATAAATCGAGAGTTCAGAAAGAAAACTTCCTTTATAAAGAACTCCCACTTCAAGCTTCCCACGTCATAACTTCCCCTGATTTGTGAGGCTGCTGGATTTGCTGGATTTGCGAGATCACATTCACTTGAGAATCCATCTTGCCAGGCTTATTCTGGTGTCCGCTCGTGACTCAGGATGGTAGAGCAGTTGCCTGGCACCCAAAAGGTTGCTGGTTCCATCCACGGGCTCTGCCTAGCTAAGAGTCGAGGTGTCCCTGAGCAAGACACCCTAACCCTGACTGCTCCTGACGAGCTGGCTGTAGCCTTGCATGGTTTGACACCGCCGTCGGTGTGTGAATGTACATGTGAATGTGTGAATGCAAGGCAATATTGTGAAGCACTTTGGATAAAAGCTCTTTATAACTACAATATATTTACCATTGCTTTGGACCAATCAGTGTCCTATGAGGAATGACTACGAGCTAAAGAGTGTGGTGATAGACAGATGGTTCATCCAATCACCTGCCAAGTATCTTTTGAAAATGCCAGCCCAGTGGCTGTTCAGTTTCAAAGGATGACTTCCCAGATGGTTCTGTGTAATCAAACCATCTGGCCCTATCCCCTTAGTCACAAGAGAGTACATTAATTTGTCTGTTAAATAATCCTATATACTGTATTTTTGTCACCAGACCGCCTTATGCCTCCTGACGTCCTGGTGGGGCGGCAGAGTCCTGGTGCAGAGACCCCCCAGGACCCTGAGCTGAGCGGGTGGCTGGGACTGCATGGAGCCGACGAGGAGTCCATAGAGAGGGTAGGCCCCCCTGTTTTGTCTTGGGTCCCACGTCTGTGCAATGTGCAGTACCTGAACTTGCCACTTGATGTCAGTATAAAGACCTGAGTGGCAGAAAACATTTAATTATGAATTACTTGTTAGTATACTAGGTTTTATTAACATTAATAATTGCAAAACTAAGAAACGGCCAAATACTCACAACAAAGACAAAGGTAGGAAACTGGGTAGTAGAACTGGTCAGTGAATATAAAATGTGTTTCACGTTGAAATGGACGAACTAGAAAGGACAAGAAAGTAGAGTTGAAAGAATTTCATATGACCAAACCCTTCCAAGCACAGCAAAACTTGTACCTGCAAGAAACCAACTTGTATGGGTGATAGACCCCAACGTGGCTGGAAAGAAGGCCTTCTCCTGATTAAAGATTTTGAGACTGAGAAAGATATAACAAATGCATTTTATTGTTTGTGTCCCCCCCCCCCACCCCCAGGTATGCAAGGAAGAGTACACATTGGACGACATCCTCCACAACGTGACTAGAGATGATCTGAAGTGTTTAAGACTGAGGTACACCATACCATACCATATTATAGCACTGTACTAGCACTATACTAGCAGTACTGCACTATACTATACTACATTATACTATACCATAGCATACTATATTATACAGGACTATACTATACCATAGCATACTATATTATACAGGACTATACTATACCATAGCATACTATATTATGCAGTACTATACCATACTATTTTATACAGTATTGTAGTCTACTATACTATTTTATACAGTACTATACACCATAATATACTTTATTATACAGTACTTTATACATAATATACAATATTGTGTGTGCGTGTGCGTGTGTGTGTTCTGGGGGGGCAGAGGTGGTGTGCTGTGTAAGCTGTGGAAGGCCATCAAGGACTACAGGAAGAACCCAGGCTGAGGTGCGGGCCGGGCCCCTCAGGACCCCAGCACCCAGCTACAGCCCACCCAGTACGTGCCGGGGAGCCTTTTGCTTTTGCTTGCTTTCCTGTGGTTTTTTCTTTTTGTATTCTTTTTTTTGTCGTTTTTTTCTTTCTTAAACCTCAGTATTTATTCGAAGAAAGGACCCTTTGTTTTTGTTTCGTTTTGTCTTTGAGGTGACATCCGCTCCCCCACGTCAGCGGCGCTAACATTATCGGTCTTTGGACACCGTGGCCGCCAAGGTTCCTCGTCGAGAGTTTATGGAATTGTTTCAGGGGTTTTTTTGTAACGCTCATGTGACGGGGAGCTTTACTTTGAACGTGTATAGAGGAGTGAAGAGGAAACCGAAACGCAGTCAAAGTGCCACTCATGCTTTTAGTTTAGTTTAGTCTTTTCAGTCATTGAGCTGAAAGTTAGCCTCCTTCGCTGTGAATCACCGTTGGGAGATAAAGGATCAAGGCGACTCAAAGGTTAAAAGCTCATATTTATTTGTTTACAGAATAGATTCAAATGAGCTCACTTCAAACCAGCCTGTCCTCGTGACCTATTAACTTTTCTAGGATGGAATTGTTATAATCACTACTTTATTTTAATGTTGTTTTTAATAGTTACCTTCATGCCATACCTTTTTTTATTTAACTAACTTTTTAAATATTTTTTAAGAGCCAATTTTGTTTACCTTCATTTGTGACATTTGTGGGGAACAGGTTAAGTCAATATCTTAAATATGTTTTTTTATTTCTAATGCCATCATAAAACAGGGCTAGGTAATATATGTGTGCATTCAATCAGTCTTAATATCCTAAACGTTTGAAATATAAATTGTTTAAGTATTGTATAGCTGTTGCTGATTATAGGACATGAGTTGTTTCCTTTTGTTATTGATGTTTTAACTGATTGTGATTAGAATGCAAATTATTTAATTCAGTCTATCTTCAAAATGTGCATTACTCAACAAATGGTCGAGTTTATCAGTTGTTTATTTTATTTAAAGCTTTATTTGAATAATGAGAAAAATAATGGAGAACATGTGTCTGTTTTGTTTCATATTTATTTGATCAAATGAATTTGTGCACAATAAATATATTTTGTCTTGTACCTGAAATGGGCTGTGTGTGTGCGTGTGCGTGTGCCTGGACCTTATAAGAGAGAAGCAGTAGTGAAGCAAGTGGAAACGTTGTGACTTTTTCCATTAGTATTTTTCAGTAAGCCTATAGGCCACTAGTCCTATATGATCATACTATGCATCTGTCCATTGAGAGCATGACAGTGAGACAGTATAAGACATGTGAGCGGATGGATGCCTCCAGTATGTGTGTGTGTGTGCTGCAGGCAGGGACGGATTTAGATATGGGTGACTTCTGATTTCTGATTTAGTGATTTCTATCACATTTGCACATCACGCCAATGATATAATGTCTCAGACTCATACACAGAAGTAGGGGGGGGGGGGGGTCTGTACAGGTGTGTACCAGCAGCCGCCCTCCAGGATGCTTGACTCGGTGGCTGTGACCACTGTTACGTCATCGCTCGATCCGAGCTGCGCCCTCCCCCCCTCCCCTCTCGAGGTGAAATCTCACCCTCCTCCTCCTCCTCCCGTTGTGATGATGAGTCGTTCGCTCACACCGTAAACGCCACCCTCGTCCTTATTGTGCGTGACGTCAAGGAGCGACATGATGGATGTGTAGTTGTGTTTTTACTGAGATGAAGAGCACGGCCAGCCGCGTATGATCCGCTAGAGGTGGCGCCTGTCAGACAGCTCTCCACGCTCGGGAGAAACACGGAGGGCAGCGGGTGTGTGTGTGTGTGGGGGGAGGGTGTGTGCTTTCTGACTGCTGCGTAAACATGGCTCAGCATCGCCATCATCACCATCAGCACCGCCGGCTCTGGTACGGCGCGCTGCTGCTGCTGCTGCTGCTGCTGTGCGCGGTGCGGACCGTCGGCGCCAGGGATCTCTCGCAGATCTCCGACCTCAAATCCAAGATCTCGGGCGTCGAGGAGCTTGCTGGAGGAATTCCGCCTGCAGCTCCAACGGCAGGACCAGGCGTACACCGCCACCCACCACCGCCGCCGCCGGCCATCCCCGCCACCGCCGGCAGCAGCAGCAGCGGCGGCAAACAGGCAAGGTGGCGTCGTCGTCGAGCAGGACTCCTGCTTGGGCGGGTTCACCGTCGCCGAGGAGCGCATCATCCGCGCCCGGGCCTCCATCGAGCAGGCGCGACGTTCCTCTCGGTGCCCGAGCGGGGTGTACGGCCGGAGGACTGCCTGCGCGCCTGCTGCGGCCGCGGAGCCGCACTGCACCGTGGCCGTGGTGCAGCGGCAGGAGGAGACCGCCCGGCGAGGACGGCCTCTTCCGGCTGCTACCTGTTCAACTGCACGTACCGGGAGCGCAACGTGTGCTCCTTCACGCCGCAGCGGGGCTTCAGCACGTACAGCCGCGGGGGAGCCGGGCGCCCCGCCGCGGAGTCAGCAGCAGGAGCCAGCATCTTCTCCCACGGCGCTGGTCCAAGCAGGAACACCGCGCACACCCATTAACGATGACGCGCCAAGTAAGGCGTCTGTAATGAGGCTGCATGATGATTATACTGTAGATTAGACTTAATGACAATGAGGTCTATAAAGGGGATTCTTCAATATAAGTAGATCTCTAATGTTACTGCTGTGGGCTGGGAGGAACAGCATTTAGGTGTTTTTTTTGTATGCATGTACACAAGAAAAAACTACAATACACAATCCAATACAATACAATAACAATCTTGAATAAGCAGCCCTTTAAAGCAGATTGTATCTCAGTTGTTTCCATGAGAAATATTCGATTCGTCCCCAGAAGTAGTAGCAGCCTCCTGCAGGCCTTTCTATTGTTCGGCATCGTTGCTATCATATCACAGACAGGCCGTGTTGGACTCCGCTGTGCAGTCAGTGAGGCCAGCAGGCTGAGTCAACACAGAGCTTTGCTGTTTCACCTCCAGAGCTAAGAGAAGGGAACATGGACAGGTTTGACAGGCAGGTTGGGTTGGATCATAGGCTCTAGTTTGCCTCCGACCAGTAGATGAACTAACTAACTGTACGCCTGTGTGTGTTTGTTTGTTTGTTTGTTTGTTCATCACAACGAGCACTGTGAAACAAAATGGATACAACTGCTTTATTTATAAGTCAGGGAGTACAAGGTGATACCAAATAGATACGGGCTTACAGCAGTGTTATTATGGTAGAGTCAGGGAAGCCTATAGACTTGAATACGCCCAGTAAGGTCCTTCATTGCTCACACTTAGTTTGGGTGGGGTTGATGTGGTCGTAAAGGTGTTCATCGTGGGTGGATGATGTGATGGATATGTCCTTGTGTTGTCTTTTCCTTCTATGTATGTAAATGGTAAATTGATTGCATTTATATAGCGGTTTTATCCAAAGTGCTTTTAAAAATATTGCTTCGCATTCACACACCAATGATGGTGTCCCACATACAAGGTGACAGCCAGCTTGTCAGGAGCAGTTGGGGGTTATATGTGTCTTGCTCAGAGACACCGCGACGCACTTAGCTATAGGCGGAGCCGGGGATCGAACCAGCAACCTTCCAGTTACCAGACAATCGTTCTACCTCCTGAGCTACTGCCATCTCCATAGCCATGTTATTTAGTGTAACCCATGCAGGATTTTCAACCTTGACCCTAACTCAACCAACCTCCAACCTTGTCCACTAAATCACTATCTAAATCACTCCATATCCACACTGTTGGTAAATGGAGGAGGAATATACTGGAAGTTCCATCCATAGGTATCTGGGTGTATTCATTCACGGCTGACACGCTGTCATACTGACACATTGCCTTCTTGCTATTTTATCTTTTTGACTACTCTTTTGCGTACCGTCGCCTGCCATGTCACAAGAATGTCACTGCTCAGAATGGACACACTTTGACTTGACGTTGACCTTGTCCGTCCTAACTGTCCTCCTGCGCGCTCCTCCCGGTAGAGGCGTCGGACGAGCCCCCGCGGAGCGACGCGGGCCAGGACGTGGTGATCCGGCTGCCCACCGACTGGGCCGTGCTGGATGGCCGCGACAGCCTGGACGACCACGGCATCAGCCGCTACGAGTGGACCCTGGTCAAGGGGGATCCCTCCGTCAGCATGAAGGTGCGGGAGCCTGCGTGAGCTTGATTTTTGTTATTGTTTGGAAGTCAACCCTCGTCCAAAACATACCATCCTGTCATGGAATTATGGTCACAATATTCAATACGATAGCTTTAACGTGATGAAAAGTTGTACAATGGCATTATTTTATACACCATCACGATAGAAAAAAAGATTCTAAGATGATGAAAAGGGTTGAGGAGAAGCAGGTACGACAGACAACCCACACGTGTTGAATGCAACCTGAATGTGAACGTCCCAACACGCCTTGTCAACGGGGACCCGTGGAGAGTGTGTTTGCACTCGTTAAGTCAACACACACGGTGACATGTGTCCAGGGTTCTATAAATCCTTGCCGGCTGCTGATACCCAGATAAACGCCATGCGCTGTTGACTCAGTCCAGACCCAAGGGCACGGAACATGACGGCACCAACACTTCTGATTAGGCTGTGAGGCTTGTGAAAGTGCAGACTCAATCACAGTTAGTATTTAATACAGGATGTGGTATGGGAGTAACACACTTAAGTGTGAATGTTTCAAGATTCAAGAGAATTTTTTGGTCACAGACAGGATATTATTTGTCACGTACAGGATATGCAGTGAAATGAAAAAGTGGTGATGCCTAGCGGAATGTGCAAAAGAACAAGTACAAATAACCAGAGAATCAAATAGCCACCCTATTAACAGTTTTTACAGCACAAGGCTGTGTGCACATGGTTATCAAGTTTGTGAATCCATGCACAAATTAATTACACGTATAGGTGTCACTGGAATACTGTAATATCAAAAAAAGGTCCACCTATATCAGGGTCACGTAATAATGATACGAAAGCTATTACATCTAAACATCCTGCCAGGGCGGCTGCCACACTCAGATGAGCGGCCCTAGTGGTGGCACAGAGACACTACAGCAACATTATCAATATTTGACAGGTGAGGTCATCCATTTATGGTCCTCTCCTCTCCCCAGGTGACCCACCCGGGGCTGCTGAAGATCAGCGGTCTCCAACGCGGCGAGTACACCTTCCAGATGACCGTCACGGACAGCGGCGGTCAGAAAAGCTCGGACAACGTGTCTGTCACCGTGCTGGCGCCCGAACGTGACCCCGCAGGTGACTTTTTCGAGTCCAGTCTAGTGCTCACAGTCACTTCACTACAGCCCCCGGCTCACACACAAGAGAAAGATCTATATTCTACAACCTGGCTGCTGAATTTCCCCAGATTCAAAACGCTTTTGTAAACGAGGCACATTTTTTTTATTTGTCACCACTACCCTGAACCCTTTGTGGTCACGTTTACGTGGACGTTTTTTCATTCAGTCGAAGCTTTTATCCAAAAGGAATCATAAATATGGCTTCAGGGGAGTCAGAACCAGAGATAGTGGATGGAGCTTTAGTCGTATATTTCTACAGTGGCCTACAACAGTGTTGGCTTGAAACCTTTTCAGTTACACTTTTGCTTAGTTTTTACCAGTGCTGCCTTATTCTAGTTTGTGTCTGCTGATTACGTGCTTACAAATCCCCACCTCCAGCAACATGATTGGTCAAAACTAAGTGATTAAGTGAAAAAAAAGCGATCGAATATATATACAATATACCAAATAGAGATGAGCACTACAGCACTAGCAAATGTTTCTTTTTCTTGATCCTCTGAAACTTGTAATGGGTATCCGTTATATATTATTTTAGACTAAGGCTAAGTTGTTTACGGTAGTCATTAATTGCAGTATATGTTGATATAGGGACTACAGACGAAAATTTGCTCATTAGCTTGCTCTGGCACATTTACATTGATGTAGAAACTGAAATGTTGATTAATGTGCACTGTCGCTGGTAAGTAAATAAATAAATAATATTTGAGCCTTCGTAGAAAAGCGCATGTCTTTAAAGAACACTTGTTGAAGACAGCCGGGCCGTAACAGTCTAGCGCCCCCTTGTGTTTCCTAGTGTGCACGGGCCACTGCTCCCACTACCAGTTCCTGTGTGACGACGGCTGCTGCATCGACATCGACTACACCTGCGACGGCAAGCAGCACTGCCCCGACCGCTCCGACGAGGACTTCTGCCAGAAATGTAGGTTGTTATTCATGGTAAATGGATTGCATTTATATCGCGCTTTTATCCAAAGCGCCATACAGTTGCCTCACATTCACCCATTCATACACCGACGGCGGTGCCAACCATGCAAGGTAACAACCAACACGTCAGGAGCAGTTAGGGTTAGGTGGTGTCTTGCTCAGGGACACCTCGACACTTAGCTCGGCGGAGCCCAGGGATCGAACCAGCAACCCATGTTGAACCCGTGTGTGGCACTCATTTAATCACTTGGCATCATCCACAGTGATTTGGTGAATTCCCATACATTAAGGAGCAGGTTCTCGCTCATGCTTGCCTTCAGGTAGGTTGCATGCATCGGGGATCAAATCCAAAAGCAAGTTGAGCAAATCACTAACGATCCTACCCCCTTTGGTGGTTCCAGTGCTAGCCGGGGTGATGAATTCAATAATATCATTGGTTAATCAACGATAAATTGATTACACATCACATGCATTGATTGTCAACATTCAAAACGATCGACTTTTGACATTTTGAGCGACAAATTGAGTATTGAAACTAAATCTGAATGTCGTCCTCCCCAGTCGACGGCAGCAGGAAGGCGGTGACCCACCCCGCGTCTGAAGCCGTCGTCCCCGGCCACACCGGCAGGCCTGCGGGGCCCGAGACCGAGGGGGGCGGCGGCGGGACCGCTCCACACTCCAGGTCCAGGAGTCCGAGGTCAGGAAGACCGTGGAGAGCGTCGTGCCCCACGCGGGTGCGTCATCTGAGCCCCAGGACAGGACCAAGGTGGCCCTCCTCCCTCCTCCGCCGCCACCAGCTCATCAGGGCTCCGGCAGACAGGATGGCTCTGCCAGCCAAGGTACTGAAAATAGACTAATGCTTGAATGCTTGTTTGTGGCAGACCTTAGACTTTGTGATGATCTGAAAAAATGATGAACATATTCAGCTTATGTTAATGTAGGATTCCTCCAGGAGCTGTGGTTGTCTCCCACACTTCAGACATGCCGTAGATGTTAGGTTAATACTGCAGACACGGCCCATGGGCAAGGCAATGTTGTTGTTCCCCTCAGAGATCAATGAATAGTGCTGTATAGTGCCATTATCTCAGTAAGATGAGTGGTCTGATTGACGATAGCATGCTGCTCACGTTATGGTATTCTGTCCTGTATCAGTGGAGGATTGTGGGTAGTCTTTGGAAGGGGGGGGGGTTAGCCTGAGCAGATGGCTAACTCTGCCAGCAGCCGCTTTGAGTCGCAGAGACGAAGGGGAAAATGTCGGCCGGTCCCAAACCCGGGCCACACTCTGCCATGGGAATGTTGCCACTATCCCTGTGCAGCAGCAGGGAACAAAAGCATCGCTTGTCCAGCCCACCCCCCACCCACCCACCCAACAACACCACCACCTCACCTTACTGTTATCTGATCCCTGAATCAAGCACAGAGAGACACACAGAGAGAGAGAGAGAGAGAGAGAGCAGAGAGAGATGAAGAGAGAGAGAGAGAGAGAGAGAGAGAGAGAGAGAGCAGAGAGAGAGAGAGAGAGAGAGAGAAGAGAAGCAGAGAGAGAGAGAGAGAGAGAGAGAGAGAGAGAGAGAGGAGAGAGAGCAGAGAGAGAGAGAAGAGAGAGAGAGGAGAGATTCATCACCACCCGCCATTACTTCCTTTGTATGCGAGTCCCACTGTTTGGTAAAGACATTTATGGGGCAGTCCTGGAGTCATGATAATCAACAAGCCATGATAATCAAACAGCATGCATAATCAACAGGCCATGATAATCAACAGCCATAAAAAGCCATGATAATCAACAGGGCCATGCATAATGCCTGCTCAGGTAGAAGTAGTGAGAGGTAGATGCTAAGGTCAGTAATCACTCATGGAGAAGTGACTCTTTCATCATTTACATGCCGATGTGATTTCACATGTGGGGGAAAATTGGTATTGAACTGCTAAGAAACGACCAAGGCATGGATTGTGTAAAACGCTGCCATTCACACGAGTTGAGATAACATGATTGACAATCCTCTATTCACACACTCTCACTCTCCTCCCACCACCACCACCACCACCCACCCACCTCTCCCAGAGCCCTGCGCTGCCTCCCCTGTGGTCGGGCCCTGCGAGGGTACCTTCCCACGCTGGTACTATGACCGGGAGGCCGGGCAGTGCAAACACTTCCTCTATGGCGGTTGCCAGGGAAACCATAACAACTTCCTCCAGGAGAGTGACTGTGTCAACGAATGCATACAGAAATGTAAGACAGCTTGTTTATACTGAAATATTTGATTCATTTTTAATTGTATACGTTTACCGTAAATCCTCTAATAGTGGCCTGTATTCCACTAAATGCCGGTCTCGTTTGTTTTGTTTTTATGTGTGAAATGTTTTGCAATAAAAGTCAGGAATGAGGGATTATGTCCATGGAGTTTAATTTTCAGAAATAAAGGCCTGCCTCTAATATAAGCCTGCCTCCAACAAAGGCCTGGTGCTCTTTGCGGCTCAGTAAATAAAGGCCCGGCCAATATTAGAGGATTTACGGTATATACGTTTTATATAAGATTGTATACATTTGTATGTTAATTCTATATGTTGAATAGTTGGTAGTGTGCTGTGTGTTACTGTGTGTGTATATGATATGATACAATTAAAGAACTGAATTGTAACTAATAATAATTATGCAGATCCAGTGTTCAAACCAGCTGTTGTGACTCCCCCGACATCCACCACCAAACACAGCAACACAGGTAATCAACTTAGTCCAGAAATAGATTTTATATAATCAAAAACGAGTGCACAAGCATTTTAGTTTCCCGACAGCATGGGAACACTTACATACAGTATGTTCCCTGACTGCTTGCTGAACTAAATTGTTTTGGGCGGGGGGGGGTTTGTAGCAGAAGGATTGAAAGAACCAATCGCACGCGGCCCACAAGGAGTTGGAGATCCCCGTCTCCAAACCATACCTGGGGAAGGACGGCCATCCCTGTCCCAGAGTCAGGTGGGGTTAAGTGGAGAACCTTTTCAATGTGACATGCTAAATGTTTTCATATGATGCCAACTAGTCCCACATAATTGTGCTTGTAGAGATTTTAATTTTGACCGCAAGATTTGTGAATTATATTATTTTCTTAAGATAAGATAAGAAAACTTTATTGATCCCGAAGGGAATTTCTTGTGCCAGAAGTAATAATAAACTGAATAATAAAAGTAAAAAATTAAATAAATAACAAATCTACAGTAAGATATTCGGACAGCAAAACAAGTTGGGCAATGGTATTGCACATGAGAAATATTGGCACATGATGATGAAAGATAATATTATCTTTCATCATTCTTACAACAATCATCTTACGATTCACCAAAATGTAAATGCACATCTTGGAAAACAATTCTCAATTCTCCCTACATTGGTATAAATTATCATAAAAACATCAAGGGTATGACTTCTGCCAACACTGTTTCTGTAGCCAAGCTCACCTTTCCGATGTGGTTTTAGACTGGCAACACACTGCTTCCTCCCAACAGGTGCCATCCTACCCCTGGCTCTGGGCCTCATCATCACCACCCTCCTCCTGCTGATGATTGGCTGCCGCCTCCGCCTCACCCGCTACAAGCTGAAGAAGACCCGCCCCCTCACCACGGAGGAGTCCGATTACCTCATCAACGGCATGTACCTGTAGACCGCTGCAGGAGGGCTGAGTGGGGGGGGGGGGGTGGATATGGTGCACAGAGCCATGGATTTAACTTTAAAACACTTCTGGGGTCATTTTCACACGAACCCGCAGGCTTTTGTATGCAGCACCCCACACCGTTTTAGGTTGCTTGCTTCAATATTTAGATATTTGATCACCATGTGAACAAACCCAAGAGGTCCATTCAAAATGAAACTACCCATTAGACTAGTTGTGAACACGTCCTTGTTTCTGATTTGTCAAATTATTCTTCTCATGAAGATGTCATTCATTTGCTGATTAGTTAGATAATTTCTAAACAAAGACCTATTTCTTTGTAGTGCAAGTCCACTTAGTTTCCGCAAAGCAAACCCTTCCATTAACTTGAAATGAGTAATCGGTAAATGAATGTCGACATGTTCATTAGAAGGACAATGTCAGTCATGGGAAGCAGGGATGTGTGTTTACCATTAGTTTAACATGGAGTTTGATGTTGAATGGACCACTATGGGGTGTGGGGGTTTGCTGACACGGTTATCAAATATGTAGATATCTAAATATTGAAGCAAGCCACCTAAAAACGGTCTGGGGTGCATATAAATGCCCGGGTAGGTGTGGAAATGACCCCAGAACTTGTGTTCTAAAGGTTGCATGCCCCGCCCCCTTTCCACATACTCAGAGCCATACACCGATTCTCCCCGCGATTGGGCGATGCAGCGTTCTGTCAGCATGCTCTCAGGATGCTCAATGGATATCAACATATATTCCCTGCTGTCTTGTCTCCTCCATTTTCATATATATAGCTTTTAAATATATATTTTAAATGCAATTTTCATGTTTGTGTTCTGATGCCCTACAGTACTATTTCTCTGCCACTGAGTGGCCTTTTTGTTCTATATTTGTGCCATGTATGCCATGTTCTGCTTCTAATTGATTCAAGGAACAACATTGTGTATTTTTTTGACTTATTTTTCTCTTCAGCAGCCTCCATTGAAATCTGTAGTACGTGCCTGACTCATTGCAAGCTAGTGGTACCAACAGTAACTCATGTTACGGACCAGATCCTGTTTTTAGATGCAGATGTCTATATGTACTCTACATCCTGTATCTTAAAGAAAAGATATAAAGTTTATTACTGAATTTAGCTTGCTTCCTTCCCCCCCCCCCAAACACACAGTACTTAAATGACCACAGACCAAAAATACACCAGCATTTTTTTATTGTCACATATCGTTCCGGGAAATTTGAAAATGCTGCCTCCTCATCCAACACACGGATCACCACAAACACGTGCTTTCGTTTAATCCATTTCCCCAGGGAAAAAAAATCTGACGTTTTGCTGTAGGCCTATATATATATTTGTGTATTTTGGCAAAGCGGTGACTCCCTTACGCCATTAACAGTCCCTAGTAGCGCCTGCGTCGGTTGTTCAATGAAATCTCAAAACAAAAAACGTAGAGCAACGTCATCCCCTCAAGGGGCAGCACCGCCACCGGCTGGGATGCTAGCCGCTGAGCAGCTAGCGCTCCCGTCGTTACGTAATGAAGCGTTTGCTGGCATTCAGATGCGTTTGCTGAAGATCTTTAAAGCGCGTCATGTACTACTAACAAGTGCTGCGGTCTGGAAGCCGAACGACGAGGCGGCGTGGCTTTTGGGATCCACATGAGAACGTGCGTTTTAAAATACAGTTGACTGGGCTAAGTACTTGGACTGAAAGCATGAGCGGTGACAGGCGGGAGGGGCTCAGCGGCAATACATTTCCTCGCTTGCGTTCGTCCCATGGCTGCCGTTGCTCTGTACCGCTGCCTTTACACTTTGTAAAAGCTCAAAACTGCCTCTTTGACCATAATGGGGGATTTTAACGGAATTTAACAGATAAAATAGCTCACACACACACACAAACTAAATTCCAGCAATGCCAAAAAGAAAAAAAATGCATAAACACAAAATGGATGCTTTAAAAACAAGAGGCCTCTCACTCGCTCGACTCTCCCCGTTCCACTTAATGTTAAGCATCCCTCTCGCACCTCCCGCCCCCCTACTCAGGACTGTAGAGTCAGAGTCGTACGTTAGGAGTGGACAAAAAGACGTGTTATGGTCTGCGATGATGAGGGGACGCTTTGAAAAGCAAAACAAAAACTGACTCCCCGAAATCAAGGGTGTGTGTGTGGGGGGGGGGGGGAAATCAGAGCCTCAGTCTTTAATGTTCTCCCAAAAGTTCAAGTTGTGCCGTCTTGCTCTTCAAAGTTCATCCCTGTGAGGAGGGGGAAGAAGACGAGATGGAGGTTAGATAGATGTCCGGCGAACACGACTAACCATCGTACAGTTCTGTTGCACTGTCATGCAGGTCGGAGGAGGGGGTCAGATAAGGCAGCATCCATGCAAAATGCAGCGAAAAGGTCATTTGGATCTCTGCGTGTTTGAATTGGTTCACTTGTTCCCTAATCTTATAGAGTGAACACTATATAGCACACTATTTAGGGAACCAGTAAGGCAGGGAATAGGGGGAATCAGGAAGCCAATTACGCACCCTACAAAACTTCATTTTACAGTGCAATTAGGGCATTAGTAAAGGCAGTGCTACTGTACAGGGATACCCGATTTGTACACTCACATTTCTATTGGCCAGCACCACCAACATTGTGGATGCCACCTGAATAGTGCCTATATATATATATATTATATATATATATATTATATATATATATATATATATATATATATTATATATATATATACATATATATATATATATATATGTGAACCAATTGAAACAGCCATAAACTTCACAGCAAACCTCAGAGACAGACAGACACATTCCATGTGAGGATATTGGTGATGTAGCACCATAAACTAGGGCAAATGTTATTGGCAAGACAGAAACAACAACTTGTGACAATTGCAACTTGTACATCGATACCGTGACATTTACAAGCTATGTTCCCAAACAGCGTTCGTGTTTCTGTCATTAGCCTTTAGCTTTGAGGGAAAACATGTCACCTGTCCTTTCCGTGACAGCAAAGTTCTTTCAGCATTTGATGTGGAAGTGCAAAAGTGTGCAGGCGGGGGGAGAATAAGAAGACTCGAGACAATTGGACTACTTTTTTTAGGGATTGGATTTTAGTTCAACAAAACAGAGTGGTACATAAAATAAAGAATTAAAAGAAAGCGTGCAGAAAGTTAGTCTAGTATAGGGGGGTGGGCATAAAAACGAGAAGAAAGGAAAGAGGGGGAGGGGGGCCGGGGGTCCCCTGCAATCGGAGGCCACCAACCCCACCGCCCGCCATGCCATGCCAGTTCACCTTTGCCGCCGTGAGAAGGAGAGAGAGAGGGGTGGGGGAGGAAAGGGAGAAGGAAGTCACTTCCACCTGGACCACTGCTTCTCTTTGTCGGTTAAAGGCACATAAATCACCCCCATCAAGGGCTTCATCACGGTGCTGCCGTCCTCCATCTTGTCGTACTGCTCCAGCATCTGGTTGCCGCCGGCAGGGCCCACCGGCAGGATGAGACGCCCACCCGGCTTCAGCTGGTCCAGCAGCTGCAGGGGATGAAGCACAGCGGCGGTGGGGGATGTTGTAGACTTAGCATTGTATGTTCTTAGATGTTGGTAATGCACTCAGAACTGCACTCGTGCTCTTATCCCAGCTATTATGCAGGCAACCTAAACTATGAATGCTTGAAACCGGCTCTATTCTTATCTTTATGTACCACCAGTGATATATTGCATAAAAGCGTCTGCCAAATGCCCTAAATGTCAATGTAAACCTAAGATGACATCCGCTGGTTTGGTGCTTGGTTTACATCAACATCAAAGATCACTAGATCAACTTCCGTGTCCAGTTTGTTGAGGAGACAACAAACCGCTTACATCCCACATCCGCATGACCGAGACGTTACGAGCCAAGACTCACCGCTTGGGGCACGGTGGGGGCCGCCGCACCAACGTGGATGGCATCGTAAGGCGCCTCCTCCTCCAGGCCCATTCGCCCGTCTCCCACTTGGGAAAACAATACAAAACAAAATACAAATAAATCAAGATGATAACACAGAGCGAAGCAAAACAGACAGACAGGCAGGCAGGCTGAGGTTGCAGTGGCTGCTGTGGGGGATAGAAGGCAGACACGTCTAAATTATTCAGCATTGCGTTCCCTGAGAGAGAGTCTGCAGTGCCTGGGTCAACCTTTATGGAACGCTGCCTAGATTCTAGAAGACATACAGCGGCTCCATCTTGCCATTTGTCTGACAAAACACTTTTTTGATTTAACATAGTTATAGAATACACACCCACCCATATGATAAAATGTAAGCTAGATTGAACAGAAGCAAAGGGCTTGGTGTGCATTTTAAAACGGGCCGTTTATCCAGTGATGCTAGGTAGGGCAGGACGTGTCCTAGTTCGGAGCAGCTTACCCAGTAGCTTCACTCGCCCCGACTCTATCAAACTGGGGTCGTCTTTCTTCAGGTTGTTTACTGAGTCATCGACCAGCTCTTTGATGTGATCGATCCCTATCACCTTCCCCGTAGGGCCCACCTGCGCAGAAAGACGGTGATTAAAGTCGGTGATAGCCGAGCTGCGTCACGACTAAGGAAGCGATTTGAAACGTTACTCTGCAGAAAGGAAGTAGGAAACAAGTGGTATGTACCCCCGTCACGTGGGGCTCACCATTCGTGCGAAACACGCAGAGAGGATCCCGCTGCCGGAGCCCACATCCAGAGCCTTGGCCCCGTCATACAGCTGGTCGTGGAGGAGTTCCAGGGCATAGGCGTGCTGTTGGGGGGGGGGGGGGGGGGGGGGTCAAACACACCACTGCATTACTGTCTGCTACATTAGCGTGTGCTGCATTACCGTGTGCTGCATTACAGTTTGCTGCATTAGTCAGCTGTCTTCCAGCAGGGTCTGCTGCTGGACAACTAGCAGTACGTTGACATGCACACACCTTAAAAGGGAAACCACCCCTCCCCGTCTTATCTAGAATGCGCCGACTTCTGGTAGACGCTTGCTATATTGATGCCCAAGCTTTCGCTCTCTAGCACAAGAAACTCCCACGCTTCAGGTTTAGTAGCCAGAATGGTTGATTGACAGCTCAAAAAAGCATCGAGTCATCAGAAAGCAACAGTTGTTGCTTGTTAATGAAAGGCGAGAGATAAAGGTTGTGACATCTTACCATGTGTGGAGCGCTGATGGTTGCTTGATAACCTTTCAAATTAAATACAAAATACTAATAAAATACACATTGAGAATAAGGTGTCAATGGTTTTTGTTTCTTGGACTGCAGACGTGTGTTTTATGAATGGACCGTGGATGTACCTATAGACTGTGGAGAGTCCATGTAGGGATTACATCTGGAGAAGTGAGCGCGATCTGTGGCCAGCATGACTTCGTACACCTTGTCTGACTTGATGATTCCATTTTCTGAAGAGGAAACAAGGAATGAGGTTATGATCACAGATATCACAAACCTGGGTGACATACTGTACATACATACATACATACAGACATGTATGGCTTCTACAAACTTGGCCACCTGCAATTTGATCATATACATGTGAAAATCAAATATGCATATTTAAATGGAATGGGGGTAAATACAGATAGTCATGCAAAATAACAAAATTGCCATGGATTAGCAATTCAAGGTCAAGTCTTCAACTAAATAGACATGGCTGGGTAAATGGTGGAACTATGTTAATTATACAGAGGTACAATTATACAAATGCTGGAGTGTGTTAAGCTGCTAGTCCAGCATGTTTATAGCTTTTCAAAGAGTGCATTCAATGATTGAGAATACTTTGCCCTCACCTCACCAGCAGCAGCACTTACTAAAGTAATGAGGATGACTGATGCTACCACAAGGCAAGCGCACAATAAGTAAAGAGCTGTGGTTATGTGACCCAATCGGCCCACTGGGACGTGCATCACTCCACTGCGGAGGACACTTTTACCAGGCCAGCTAGGCCCGAACAAATCTAAAAGTCCCTTGTGTCAAAAACCCTTTGACGTGTAGTTGTGCACATGTGCGCCCAAGGAAAACACACATGTACCCAGAAAACAAACGGTCACTGTTCTCTGAATCATCTTTCGCAGCAGGTTTGGACTAGCAGTTGTTGTTGCCGGCAGCAGGAAGTGCCAGAGACAGCCGCTGACCTGACCTCCGGCCCCCCCCACCCCACCCCACAGAGGGGCCACCCTAAGGATGACTAGTGGTCTCCATTATACATACACACACACAACATAGAAGTTCTGTGCCAAAACCCAGCACCAAAGCAGTTTACCCAATTTCTTGTAATTTGATTAGCATAGTCATTTTAAAATTATTTTTTATTTCACGCTGTGCATCAAACAAGGGGAGAGAATCAGACAGCAGACAACATGTGGCATTGTCTGTGACCACCCAAACATTTGTTACCAAAGTCAACTGCTGAACCGAATGCCAAATAATATGTTGGACTTAAGCCTAACGATAAATTAAACAAGTTCACGATGCTAGCAGCTGTTGGCAGCTGTATAGCCGCCAGCAAAGGGGCACTGTCTCCCACCATGGAGCCTTTTCATGAAGTATAAGTCTTATCTGATTGTATTACATGGTAATCTTGGATTCAGAAGTTCCACAACACCAAGCCAGCAAGTGCAAGGGGTGGAGTTACCCAGGGTTTCCTGTTTCGTTGGAGATATTTTTCTGGACTTACTGAATAATTTCAGAGTGGCAACATGGATGCCTTTGATTTCACACAAAAAAAACTTGTCGTTTGTGAGCAACTATCTGTCAATATAATCTGTGAAGTGTTCAATTGTGTTTTACAACACCTCATGTCATCTACAGTTGGCGGACTAAAAGCTATTTAAAAACCTATACTGTATTGTTAATAAAATATATTAATACAAGTTATAATTTAGTGAATGCTAACTAGCCAACTGTCTGGAAAAAAATTGAATCAACCTCAATCGTTGCTTGAATGCAACCTGAATCGTAGCCGCGTTGGTCCACCAACTCTCGGTGGCAATCATGAGCACACACAGGTGTAAACACGACCCTTCAAAGACTTTATTGACAGAAAGTTGATCATACATGTCAAACGTGGATTATGAATTTTATGGATTATGGATTTTATGAAACCAGAAGGCATGCCTACCCAGGACAATGTTGGTGAATTTGTAGCCATTAAATACAATCAGATGAGTCTTATATGTTCATGAACAGGGCACTCCATGGAGGTTTCAAGATTCAAGAACTTAATTTGTCTCATAGCACAGGATATGCAGCGAAATTAACGTGGCAGTGCTCAGCGGAATGTGCAAAAAAAATACTACAGATGACACTAATTGGAGGGATCAGAATCACAATATGAACAATATTTACAGTAGGAATGAGAAATATAAAAAATATATAAAAGGCAGGATAGAAATTTAAAAATAGTAATAGTGCAGACCATGTATGTGTGCATGTCATAGAATAGAACTTTATTTATCCCGAAGGAAATTCTTGTGCCAGGTTACACTATGTTCTAAGTTCTGTAATAACTTATGTAGTGAAACTAGGTGAGTGCATGTACTATGTGCCAACTATGTGTGTACGTGTGTATGTGAGTGTGTGTGTGTGTGTGTGTGTGCATGTGAGGGCCAGTGGGGGGGTGCCTGGCCCTGTATCCTCCTCCCTGCACACTGTGGGGTCTTGCAGGAATAGGCTGGAGATCTGGAGCACTTCAAATAATCAGGTGGACTGGAGAGCCCTGTGCTATAGTCGTAGGAGGTGAACACTTTCACAAGACACCATGTGTTGATCAATAAGACACATCGTATCTTAATGCACCCGGGTCGTTTTTAGTTGCGGCATTACGCTGCACTAAAGTCAGCGCAATGATGCAACGTAAGCCGCATAATAGTATCGGAGCAGGACTGCAGGAGCCAGCCAGCCAGCCAGCGGCACGTCGCTCGCAATGACGCACCTTTAGCCGCCCAACGTCAGATAATACGCGTTCGTTGTTGCACTAAAGCAAGCCACACGTACACGCAGAAAGCTCCCGGTTTTTTGAAAGTGCTTACGGTGGCAGACGTGCACAGGGAAGGGGTGTGTGTGTGTGTGTGTGTGTGTGTGTGGGGAGAAGTCACGCCAGGTCAACACATATCATGTCCCGCTCATGCTAGCAGCCGCAGCCCGCTAGCCGTGCACACACACTCAGTGTACTTTTACCCGCCCAGCCTCGTCGTGGAAGCGTCGGGTCATTGCGTTCATTTGCACTCAAATCACCGAAACATTTGCGACTCACTGCGAAGGTTGTTGACGAGCTCGGCGTGGCTGGCTCCTCCGGACTTCCAGGCCATCGTGAAGCACAGTCTGCGGAGCAAGTATACGGCGAGTGTGAGTGCCGCGCCTGCGCCGACGGTTCTGCCGAGGAAACGGACGACCTCCGCAACAGACGGAGGCGCAGGGGAGGCGGCGCCAGGCATCCACAGCACTCTTGAATAGAAAAAAAAAATAAAAGACTTCTGCAGCATGTGCTCGTGTAAAAGGTTTAAAAAAATAAAAAAAAGATTCTAAAAAGGTTTCATAATGTAAGCCTTTCAATAGATGGACAAACGGGAAAAAGGACAATCTGCGCAAGGCTATTATTAGATTTGTCCATATGATTTGAGGCAATTTGATTCGTTGGCCACTAGGGGGACTCGCGTATGATGCTATTTTGATCTCTCAGGCCACCGTACTGGGACTCGGTGAAGGCGGTAGTGTACGAGTTTTGGTGTGTCCGTAGTTGCTAAGCTAAGTCCATAAACGTGTTGACCATACAGCACACACACACACACACACACACACACAGCGGCTTCAATGGAAGGTACAAATGCCAAATACGTCTCCCAGAAAATAAGCAAAACGCGATGGAGGCCCGTGTCGTCTTACTCGCTACAACAGCCAGACGTGTTTGCGACTGGGTCGTGGGACAACGAGGTGAGGAGCTCGTACCGCAGTGCTGCGCTGCTGAACTGAAGCCATCGCATCCACAAAACCCTCAGAATTTTAATTAATTGTCATTTTAATTTGATATTATGGCACCAATAGCACGCTTTGCCTTTTACTGAATCGCCTGAACTGTCAATACCTTTGCAGGAAAACAAGATTTCCTTCTGGTCCATAGGAGATCAGGTCTTTTCAAGCATGGAAGATGAATTTGAAGGAGACCCTCAGTTGTTGTGTGAATGCAAGCACAGTGGAGATGTTCTGGATCTTGACGTAAGACCATAGACTGTAAACATATACAAGACACCTGTCTGGGAAATGGAGGAATCATGACTACATTGGATAGATGCATCACATGTTTACATGACCTTGTCCATAACAGAATATGAACACAGAGAAAAGTATCATGCAAAGTGGGATTCCAGTATAAAGGACTGTATGTATAATAACTTATCCTAACAGTTCTGGGTGACTTTGGCTGATTTCCATTTACCATAATAGTTTCTTGACCAAGAAAGAATTGTGACTGCATCTTCAACGGGAGCAGTGACGATGTACCGCCTTCACCCAAACAGCCAGGTATTCATGTTCAAAACCAAGCCTTTTGTAATAAATAGCAATGAGACTTTTTCTAATTTTCCTTTATTGAGCAAGCCAACTGAAAACCTGCACTCATCATCCTCATTTTACTTTCTCCTCACTGCAGACCATATCGGTTGCCCAGCGGTGGACGAGAGCACACCATTACCCTTGTGATGATGCCCCCTGCACCGGGGTCGTGTGTAAAAGCCCAGAGATCGTAACAGTCGGGGAAGACGGCCGCATAAACCTCTTCAGAGCAGACCAGGAAGAAGTGGTCCGTACAATAGGTGCCAAAGCAAATTATTTTCCCCCTTTGTAACTGATCATTTAATTCATTGACATAACACGATGAAACGCACACCCCAAAATAGCATGCCGTGCATAATATGCAGATTATCCGTATTGTTTATTTAGCAATGTTGGCTGTCGTGCAGTTGACTGATATGTGACTTTTGTTGATATTGTCAGACAACGCGGACAGCAGCACCATTCACGCTGTGACTTTCCTGAGGACAGCAGAGATTTTAACCGTGAACTCCATTGGTCAAATCAAGATCTGGGATTTCAGACAACAGAGCAACACACCAGCACAGATACTATCCCAGTAAGGTCTTCCTAGAAACAATCATATTCATATTGGAGTTGACTTGTGACTGTCAAACTAGAGAAAACCCAAAAGACCACACAATATCTAGTTTGACTTGTGACTGTCAAACTCGATATTGTGTGGTCTTTTGGTTTTTCTTGCTATAATTTTGTAGCATAAGCCCATATGTGACCGAAGACCATATTATGAATTATGGTGATTCCTCTGAAAACAGTGAGGCAGAATGCAAACATTTACTTTTTATGTTATACTTTTGTAGGTAACCTGAATGGATTACATCTGTTATTGGTCCATTATGGGTTTTCTTAGCCAAAATATTTAACAAATTTAAATCCACAAAACGGGTGATGGACTGATTGATCCCTGTTTGTTCACATATGAGGCTATTTACCTGAACTGTTCACTCTATAAACATCAACTGCTCTGCCACTCAGGACCGGGGATCGAGTTCCCCTGCACTGCTTGGCCAGGCACCCAAACCAACAGCACATTGTGGCCACGGGAGGCCAGGACGGCATGCTCTGTATCTGGGACGCGAGGCAGGGCAAGGCACCCGCGTCCCTAATGGAGGCGCACACAGCCGAAAGTAAGCCAACAAAAAAATCCTACAGTCTCCTCCAAGGCTCCTCTAAGTAAAGACCATGTGAACATGCATACATGGCATATCTTGCTTACAGTAAAGTGCTGTGTGCAATGGGTAACTGGCACATGGGAAATGTGTGAGGTATAGTTTTGGAGCCTTCATGATTTTATTGTAAAATGGTGTAAAACAGCTGTTAAGTCAAGTTAAGCCTGCTCACATGGATACAAATGAAGTTGGATTTGGATGTAACAGTTAAATGGTCAACTGCTTGCAAATGGTCAAGATAAATGGTGCCATTGTGAAAATGAGCAGACAAGGTTTAAAAGTAGATTTTGCCTTTTTTTTAATTAAAGGTTGTTTGACTGTTGCATTGTTTATATGTGTGTGTGTGTGTATATGTATGAAGAGGTTAATGTTGGGTTCTCTCTCTGGGACAGTGTGGGAGGTCCACTTCCATCCCACCAACCCGGACCACCTGTTCACCTGCTCTGAGGACGGCTCACTGCTCCACTGGGAGACCACGTCCGGCTCTGAAGTGTCCTCCTTCTTACAAGGCAAGTCCCTGCTGGGTTGTTAAGCTATGGTAGTGAGTTGTCAATAAGAGTGTATGTAGTCATGTATGTCATGCAATATGTCAGTGAAGCAAGTACATAGAAGCTTCAACCTTCAACAAATGTACTCTTTGTAAGTCGCTTTGGATAAAAGCATCTGCCAAATGCCCTAAATGTAAATGTAGAAGCTTTGTGAGGAGAAAGTATGGCAGAGAAACAGCTTTCAGTCGCAAAAGTAAGACCAAATTTGAGAAAGCTATGATCTTGTGCACGGAGGCATTGCACGTTCATGTGTTTTGTAGGAGTGGCTTTGGAGGAAGGGGCTGGGATTTTTCAGGTTGTTTACTTTCAAAATGTAGGGGTTTTTTTCCTGCTGGTTTCTCCAGAATCGCCTACCCTGTGTTTGTCAGGATTGCCAGACTACCGAGTTTGCCTGTTGTAATTTCAAACGTTTTGTACATTTCTCATTCATGTCTCATTCGTGTGTGTGCGCGGTGGCCCAGGATCGGGCAGGAACAAGAGCGTGCTCTCTCGCAGCGCGGCGGCCCCGGCCGGCGGGAGCCAGTCCCTCACCAGCGCCTGGCTCAACGGAGACTCCAGCAAGTCCCGCCTGGAGACCACCCACATGCTGCCCAGCCAGACGCTCTCGGTCAACAGCCTGGACGTGCTCGGACAGTGCCTCGTCTGTGGCACCGACGGAGAGGCCATTTTTGTCAACAGACAGGTGCCTGTGTAGTAAAGAACAGCAACAACAAACTGTTTGTTTGTGTTGTTTACCTCCAAACCCCCCCCTCCACCCCCATTCCATTACGTTCACATTATACATGATTTCAAATGTTTTATTTTATTTCCCGATATCAAGGTTGACACCATCACAATGTTTCCAATAACGCAGTTGATATCGTTTGTTGTCATATCATACTGCATCTACATTTGTGTAAACATTACTCCGGCGGCCGTGTCATTTTGAGTAAGGTTATTTCATATTGCCTGCACTTGAAAGAGAAATTAATTGTGAGAAATTCCTATTGAATTTTTGTTAATAATAAAAAAAAACATCGACTTAACTAAGATTTTCTCTCTCTACCAATTATTCCTCCTCATTTATATTTACCAGTGGCTTGAGGACTCTGCATTTTTATTTCAGATATTTTAAGTATGTGTTACGGGTAGATTTATTGCCATATGCTTTCCCTAACAATCGGTGGGAATATATTGGTTAAGGGTGGAAAACAAAGCCCATTTTCTATCCATTATCATAGAGGTGGTTTTCATGCAAGTGTCATAACAAAGTCTAAATTGTCTCAATCAACCAAAAGTTGTATTGTGATTTGGTTAAATACAACTAAAAAGGGGATGTATTCCATTGATGGCATGGTTGGACTGGGCCTGCCCTTTTTGTTCTCCACAATGGGTCTATAGACAGCCAAAGAAAAATAGGTAGTCATGATGGCAAATGACAATGAATGGGAATTATGTGTTATTGAAACATAGGGAGTGGAGCTGATATCCAACTTGAGCTGTAGCTGGTATGCTTAGGTATGGCAGTTTCGTTATGATTCACACACAGCCAGTACATTACACACAGCCAGGCGGTTTTAAGATAAGATAAAATGTTATTAATCCCAAAGGAAATTCTTGTGCCAGAGGTTGCATAGCAATAGAATAATGAAGAGAAGTAAACAATAGAATAATAAAAATAAAATAACACATTTACAGTGCGTCTAAGCCTAAGAGTAATAAAAAATATGATTAAGTCAGCAAAACAAGTTGGCAATTGTATTGCACATGAGATATTGCACATGATGGTCACACATTTGGTCTACAAAAAGAAGCAAAGGCAAGACCCGCGCCTACTTTCAGCTTCACAGAAAGTCCTGGTATCTCTCTACTGGGGGAGCTTAACCACCTGCTATGGGAACAGCTGCTCTCAGGACAGGATGGCCCTGTGGAGGACTGTGTGATCGGCTGAGCGCTCTACAGGTACCACCACACTCCCCTCCCGTCAGCGCCTATACAACGGGGAGGTACGTGGGGAGAGTGTGGAGGTTAGCACCCCCAAGGACCCCCACCATCCCAGCAATGGAGCTTGTGTGGCTGCCACAAATCACACACAGAGAGACCGAGGAAGAGTTTCCCACTGGCTATCAGAGCCCTGAACAAAGTCTTGAATGACCTACTATACCTTGTAGGCTACTACAGCCATTTAAAGGATGTGCAGTGCCCACTTTTAAACTATTTTGTATATCTTGGTCCATTTGTATCTGGTATTTTGTTTAACCTTTATTGGCATTTTCCACTGCCTCTGACTTTGACATTTCACTAAGCGTGCTTGTATGTGTGACAAATAAAATGTAATACAGTTGACTTCCATTGTAATGAGGCGAGCCCCAGTGAGTGGAGGTGTGTGTTGTTAGTGTGTGTGTGTTTTGTGTGTGTTGTTGTTAGTGTGTGTTGTCAGTGTGTGTGTGGTTAGTGTGTGTGTGGTCAGTGTGTGTGTGTGTGGTTAGTGTGTGTGTTGTCAATGTGTGTTGTTAATGTGTGTGTGTTCTTAGTGTCCTTGTCACTCAGACATCCCAGGAATCCAGCGCGGCGCTCACGCTGCTCTGTGGTTGGCAGCTCGCGCAGAAGAAGAGGCCGTTCGCGATACACAGTCAGCCCCCTACAGCTCTACGGTCGCTCCATTTATTCATTTAAAAAAAACATCGAATAAGAAGCGAACAGCCAGCGAAACAGACAGCGTGTCGCCGCCGGTAAGTGTTTTGTTTTGTGCGTTCATGTTCATGTGACTGTGTAATGTGTACAGAGCGCTGGGATAATGTTGTGGCGCTAAGCTGCGAGAGCTAAGAGGTGTTCGAGGTAGCGGGGCTAGCTTGTCAGGCTGGCGACCTGCAAATGGACGCCCGCTTGGCTTTCCACCCGAGGCCGCGGAGCCACTGTGACGGGGACACACTTTGAGACACAATAAAAAAAACAACAACAACACAGTAAACGGGGGAGATTGTGTGTGTGTGTCTGTAAGTATATGTGTGGAGGGAATAACGACGACAAAGAACCCCGTCGTTATAACACCGCAAGCCCTACAACCCCCCCCCCCCTCCTGCGTTAGCATCCACGGCTAAACCCCACAGCCCTGCGGAGGAGCACCTGACGCCGCGCTTATTTATCTCCCGAACGGTTCCTTTTTTTTTGTTTTGGTCCTCCATAGGTTCGCTGCTCACACGTCTGCTGCTGTGTGTCACACGCTGGCGGTAGAAACCTGTCCCACGACATGTACGGAGCATACCTGTGTGGTTGTGTAACTGCGTGCCTCGCATAGCGAAATCCAGTTCTGCCACTAGCATTCCGCTGTAAGCTTTGTGTTGGAGTGGATAGTCTTACTGTGTTTCTCTCTCTCTCTCTCTCTCTCTCTCTCTCTCTCTCTCTCTCTCTCTCTCTGTGTGTGTTGTTGTTTTGTCAAGTTGCCTGCGTCTATTTGTGGATGATCATGGCAAGCAGAGTTCATGAGTTAATGGTCACAATGTGTGTTCTATCCGTAGCACTGAGGAAGCATGAGCACCTGAAGAAGGAGACACTGGAGGCTCTGGAGACCCACTGTTGTCGGAAGAGCAGCGCTGCCGCCTAGTTCATCCCCGTTGGCCGTCGTCACACATGTTCTCACATGAAGAGAAGCGAGAAACCCGAAGGGCACAGACAGATGAGACCCAAGACGTTCCCCGTCAGCAACTACAGCGGCAACAACCAGCAGATGCTGCAGGACATCCGCGAGAGTCTCCGGAACCTTCCCCGGCCCTCGGACGCAGCAGCCAAGGGCTGCTCTGGGAAGATGCTCCCCGAAGACCCGAGACAACCGGGCCGGTCCACCAGGAACACGTACCACAAGGCCCTGCAGGAGATCAGAGACTCCCTCATTCCTTTTGCCAACGAGCCGGTCAATTCGGGCCGGACGGGCGAAGTGAACAAATGCATGCTCATGGAGCTGGTGTCTGCTGGGTTTGACGAGGTGAGAATGAGACTTGTATTTATATTAGTTAGTAAATACACACACATTTCTATTCTCATATTGCCGTGTGACGTTGCCTAATGGAAGACACTTTTGGCAGCATTGAAGAGGCGACGATGTTTCTCGACTGGAAATCTATTTTTGTAGGTTATTGATGTTGGGCCAAATACATCATACAGACTGTTCACTGTTCACGTGTCTGTTGTTTTCAGGAAATGGTGATCCGTGCTCTGAAGCAGACCAACAGCCGCAGCATGGAGGCAGCGCTGGAGTACATCAGCAAGATGAGCTACCAGGACCCGGTCAGGGAGCAAATGGCCGCTGCTGCTGCCGCCCGGCCCATGAATGCTGGCATCAAAGCTCCCGGTGGGTCTCAGTAACCAACTACTATCGCAGATATTATATGCAGATATATGCATGCTTATATATGTATATTTAGATTGTTGTGGTTGTTGATGGTTTTTTGTTGTTGTTGTTGTTGTTGTTGTTGCCAGTAGGAGCGTCTCACATCCAGCAGCCAGTGGTACGGAGGCCCAGCTGGAAGGGCTCCAAGGAGTCTCTGAGCCAGAGACACAGCCCCATGGGGTTGGATGCGATGATGTACCGCCCAGACAGCCCCGGTCCCCAGGTTGAGCTGTCGACCTGGGGACCGCCCCCCGCTTTCCCCGGCAATGGCCAGAGAGTCAACCCGCACCTGCCGCTCCAGGTGCGCAGTGTCACCCCGCCGCCAAACCGCGGAGCCACGCCTCCCCCGCCCACCTGGGACAACAACCGCCCCACCAATCGCTACTTCCGGCAACATGGAGTACCTGGCTCCCCGCATCTCCCCGGTACCCCAGGGGGCTTGGCCCCAGGACAGCTACTCCAACCCCGCCCCGCCGAACCCAGCGCGGCATAAGCCCGGTGCCCGTTGGCCGGCAGCCTATCATCATGCAGAGCCCGGCGGGCAGCAAGTTCCCCTTCCCGTCCATCTGGTCCCAGAGCAGCTCTCCGCAGCCGGACTACATGCCCGGGGGCAGCCGGCAGCCACCTCCCCCATACGCGGCCCCGCAGAGCAGCCGCCACAGCCCCACTGACCAGCAGGGGCAGGGTGGGGGGGCCTCCTCCTCCTCCTACATGAACGGCAAAAACCTCCCCCAGTCCATGCTGGTCCCCAACAGGAACAGTCACAACCTGGACATGTACAACCCTCAGTCCTGGTCCCAGGCCCCAGCCTCGGCCCAGTCTCAGCCCTCCCCGCCAACGGCAACAACCAGCAGGACCTCTCGCCGTCCTGGCAGCAGAACATGCCCACCCGCTCCAACTCCTTCAACAGCCACCAGCTGGGCGGCAGAGCGGCGGGCTCACAGCCCTCCGCCACCACGGTCACGGCCATCACCCAGGCCCCCATCCTGCAGCCCGTCAAGAGCATGCGTGTCCAGAAGCCCGAGTTGCACACGGCCGTCGCGCCCACACACCCGCCGTGGATGCAGAAGCAGCAGCAGCAGCAGCAGCAGCAGCAGCAGCAGCCACCACCGCAGCCACAACAACAACAACAACAGCAGCAGCAACAACAACAACAACAACAACAGCAGCCGCCGCCCCCCCTTCTTTCTCCTACAAATGGCTACCCAGATCTACCGCCCTCCGCGCCTCAGAACCCCGGTGTCACCCAGGAGGCTCCCAGCTACCAGGGCCCCCCTCCCCCTTATCCCAAGCACCTGCTGCTGCAGCAACCGCAGTCCGCCTGCCCAAGCCCCCCGTCTTTCGAGTGTGGCGGTGCCTCGAAGGGGAGGGAGGAGTCGCCTGATGGCGAGCAGGAGAGTGTGGGAGACGGCGCCGGCGAGGGCCAGGGTGCCAGTGCCTCGGCCGCGGCGGGGACAGAGAGCAAGGAGCGCAAGCAGATCACCACGTCCCCCGTCCCGGTGCGGCGCAGCAGCAGCAAGAAGGACGAGGAGCCGCGGGGCGATTCGTCCCGGGTGCCGCTGTACTCGCCGCAGGCCTTCAAGTTCTTCATGGAGCAGCACGTGGAGAACGTCCTCAAGAACCACCAGCAGCGCATCCGCCGCCGCAAGCAGCTGGAGAGCGAGATGCAGCGGGTGAGGGGCGGGGCAGACGGGGCGGTGTATCAATGTGTCCCCTCACAGAGCCTTATGTCTTTTCTATTTCAAATTATGCTTAACTTCTGATCTTCTGGCCTTTTCCTTCTTTCCAAGCTTTTCTGTCTTTATTCTCTGGACTGTTATTCTCAAGATTTCTTGTGTGTTTCTTGTTTTTTTATTTTTTGACTGTTTTTCTTCTTCTCCTTCTTAGCTGCTCTTTCTCCTCCTTTTCTCAAGCTTGCTGTCACTAACAGCTGATGTGAGAAGGTAAAAGTATCCTCGTACTTTGTCACCCAGTTACACATGTCACCCCAATTTGCACTTTTTAATTGGGTTCCCATCCTCTCATGATGTTGGTTCTTTGGAGCATGATGATGAACAGCGTGCACCACAATTTTTGTGTTCTGCTTTTACAATTATTAGACTTACAGCTAAAATGGAAAACTTCTATTATCCATTATTTTTGTATTGAACGTGATTTAATACGTGAGAATAATAATGTAATTATTCCCAAATTCACTTCCCAAATTCATACCAGGACCTGAAAACTGTATTTCCAGCAAGCTACACACCACAATTTTGTCTTTATACTTTTCCTAGTTGTTAAACCTTGCTGTAATGGTTTACCTATTGGAAAAGGAGAAAAGTAACTTTTTAACACGGTTTTATTGTTTCTTGTCACTAACTTGGTTTGTGTATGTTTTTTTTCCACACTATGGCTGAGTACCAAAATTATTTCATCGATATAGTGAGACAGAAAAACATTGTCAGAAAAACACTTTGGCCACTGGTTACTGGTCATGAACCATCATGACATTTAATAATAATAGACATGATTTAGGGCTCATAATAGTATGAGTTTCTAGAGCATGAATTTCCCACCAAAGACGATTGCTACTAGCTAGGCCTACATAGCGCTACACTGCACCCATTGTCCGTCCCATCACCCACTGTTTCCCCTCTGTCCCCCGTGTCCAGGTGGGCCTGTCCCAGGACGCCCAGGAGCAGATGCGCATGATGCTGTGCCAGAAGGAGTCCAACTACATCCGCCTGAAGCGCGCCAAGATGGACAAGTCCATGTTCACACGCATCAAGACGCTGGGCGTGGGCGCCTTTGGCGAGGTGTGCCTGGCGCGCAAGGAGGACGCAGGCGCCCTCTACGCCGTCAAGACGCTGCGTAAGAAGGACGTGCTGCTGCGCAACCAGGTGGCGCACGTCAAGGCGGAGCGCGACATCCTGGCGGAGGCGGACAATGAGTGGGTGGTGCGCCTCTACTACTCCTTCCAAGACCGGGACAACCTCTACTTCGTCATGGACTACATCCCCGGCGGCGACATGATGAGCCTGCTCATCCGCCTGGGCATCTTCCGCGAGGAGCTGGCGCAGTTCTACATCGCCGAGCTCACGTGCGCTGTGGAGAGCGTGCACAAGATGGGCTTCATCCACCGCGACATCAAGCCCGACAACATCCTGATCGACCGCGACGGACACATCAAGCTCACCGACTTTGGCCTGTGCACTGGCTTCCGCTGGACCACGACTCCAAGTACTACCAGAGCGGTAAGGACATGGATTTGTGCGAGTGGGTTTTTGTTTAGATTTTGGTTTGATTTGGTTTTCCCCAGCATGTAATGCTGCATAGTCAGATAATGTATTCCAAAACTGCACATTTGAGTAAAACCAGGTTTACATTATTTTCCCCCTTCCAAAATTGTGTATGAATATTGCTGAATATTCTATGTATTATGATTATCCTAGTCCCATAAACTGCAAGACTTTATAATCTCTGGCTGAATATCATTGCAAATGCTGCTTCTGTTTGCCCCAATTAGGTATTGAAAGGTAAAGGAGGGGTGAGGGGGCTAAATCCTGAAATGCTTTAGTTGAAATGCTCATATTTTTCTGCCCGCGTGTTTCCAGGGGACCACGTACGGCAGGACAGCATGGACTTCAGCAAGGACTGGGAGGACCCGGCCAACTGTCGCTGCGGGGACCGCCTCAAGCCCCTGGAGCGCCGGAAGGCCCGGCAACACCAGCGCTGCCTGGCCCACTCTCTGGTGGGCACGCCCAACTACATCGCCCCCGAGGTGCTGCTCCGAACAGGTAGGGGGAACCCTCACAAAACGCAAATGCAAATCCTGGGATGTTGAAGAGGTTCTCTTGCTAGTGTACATACAGACAGAAAGTGTATTTGATTCATGCTTGTGTATTATCTTTTGAGGAATCTCTGTAAATATCCAAGGTCAATGCACATTTTAATATTCAGTAGTTACACAGCGTAACTCTTGACTGCATTTTAAACTGTTCTTTGCTTCAGGATACACCCAGCTGTGTGATTGGTGGAGCGTTGGCGTGATACTCTACGAGATGGTTGTGGGCCAACCACCATTCCTGGCCACCACACCCCTGGAAACCCAGCTGAAGGTATGAATTAGTATCATAAAGCAAAACAAAATTGTACCCATTGTGCCGTTCCAATGAAATTGCATTGCCGTTATTGAAGAGCATGTGAAGAACAACACACGCTGTTGTGGATGACGGATCACCTGAAAAGGAAAGCAAAAAGAAATGGAAAACATTGTAATTGGAGTGCATTATTTATTTATTTACTTGATATGATTGAGTCTGCAGTACCAACGAGGCCACAACGTGACTGATACTACAGTATTTGTTTCGGTGACCGCTAGGTTTGATTTGTTACCCCTTTTTATACACTCCGAACCGTCCCTGGAAGGAGGGATCTCCCCTCTGTGTTCCTTATCCAGATTTCTTCCTTCTTAATTCAGGGAGTCATTTCTTGCCCTTAGAGGGGGCTAGGGGGGTGTCATAATCACATGGTCCATAATCATATGGCCTGTAAAGCCCTTCAGTTATAGCCCTGAGACTGTGATGTGCTATACAAGTAAAATTGAATTGACTTGACCAGGTGATCAACTGGCAGAGCGCGCTGCACATCCCGCCGCAGGCCAAGCTGAGCGCGGCGGCCTCCGACCTGATCGTCAAGCTGTGCCGCGGGCCCGAGGACCGCCTGGGCAAGGACGGCGCCGACGACATCAAGCGGCAGGCCTTCTTCGCCACAGTGGACTTCAGCAGTGACCTGCGGCAGCAGCGGGCGCCCTACGTGCCCACCATCGCGCACTGCACCGACACATCCAACTTCGACCCCGTGGACCCCGACAAGCTGTGGAGCAGCGGCGGCGGGGATAGCGACGATGACGATGGCGAGGGGGGCCGCGGCGGCGACGGCGGCACGCTGGCCGGGTGGTTCCGCAACGGCAAGCACCCGGAGCACGCCTTCTACGAATTCACCTTCCGACGCTTCTTTGACGACAACGGCCACCCGTACAGCTGCCCCAAGCCCATCGCCGGGGGGGAGTACGAGGGCGAGGAAGGCGAGGAGGAGGAGGAGGAGGACGACGAGGGCTCCGACGACGCTGAGGTGGAGGAGGGAGGGGAGGAGGAGGAGGGAGTGCCGTTGGGGGAGAGAGAGCAGGGAGGAGGAGGACAAGGAGGTCCCGGGTCACAGGGACAGGATCTGGTGTACGTTTAGCACTGTGGCGTTGTGGGTCTCGTCTTTCTCTCGCTCCCCTTTTAACCCCCTACCTTGCTCTCTCTCTCGCTCTCGCTCTCTATCCCGTTGAGCTGTGTTTTTGTTATTTTGAGGACCCAAGTATGGTCAGGTGTGTGTGCGTGTGAGAGCCGGGAGAGAGCATATTGGGGGTGGGGGGGGAGTGGTACTTTGAATACAGCATTGAAAATATGGCGCATAGGAAAACTCCATTCAAACAGACTTGCTTATTTTGAGAATGCACATGAAACCTTAAAGTGTGTGTGTGTGTGTGTGTGTGTGTGTGTGTGTGTGTGTGTGTGTGGTGTGTGTGTGTGTGTGTGTGTGTGTGTGTGTGTGTGTGTGTGTGTGTGTGTGTGTGTGTGTGTGTGTGTGTGTTCGTTCTCTCCCCGCAAAAGGTTGAAGTAAAAGCAGAATAATGCTCTTATCAGCAATGTGTTGCCCACCCAGCCTTAATTTATTTACTGTACCTTGCGACGCTTTGGGTTGTAGATGCTGTTTCTAAGTCTGGGTAAATCTAGTGGGTTGTTTTGTTTTGTGGGACATGTTATTTGAAAATTGTCCCCTTTTTTTAATTTATATTTCATGACTGTTGCAATAGTGGGATGTAGCGCTAAGACTCGTAGAATCTTTTCAGGGATAAGTAACACTTTAATTCTCTATGGCCTTGCCGCCCTTTTTGATCTCTTGCTGTCTTTGACCAAATACCTTGGGGTGGGGGGATAATCACTATGGCATTTTAAATAATGAGACTAGGTTTAGATGAATGAACTAGAATCTTGTTTTATTTTTATTTCTAATTTATACCTAAAAAGAAAATGTATTTATAAATTATGTTGTATACAGTTCATGTAAATACTTATTTTTTCCTCTTTCGTGTAGATATTTGTTTTCCTTCGTAGGGCAGGCCCTCTTCAGTGTCCACTGCTCCAGCTTGTTTTCATTTAGGACAGAATACACCACTATTTGATGTTAATATTTGATTCTACTACATATTGTGTACAAATAAGATATCTGGCGACTGGTTTATATATTTTTTACCTCCACACGGCAACTTTGAACAGAAGCACACATTTGTCAGAACAAACATCCCACTTGTATTCTTCACTCAAGGCTTAAGAGATGTAGTCAGGAGCTTTGACGTTTGGATTAGTTAGGTTTTATTTTCTTTAGCCACTTGAGATGTGTGTAGCACTATAAAGGCTTGAGATATGTACAGCTGTATGGGGTTCGGAGAGGTTGGTTTGGTGGTCTGGTAATTAAGGACTTGGCCCTCACTTCTTACTATATACGGCATCGAGTAAAAAAGTCTTCTGCTTTTGTACTTAGGAAGGATTTGTTTGTAGTTCTGAATAATAATGGCCAATGCACTGGTTTCATGTAATGTAAGTGAAAATATTTTGTGTATGACAGATGTGCTCTGGGAGCTTGGCTGCGGGTGAAGAGGGTGATGAATAAAGAATTAAAAAAAAAGTTCTGTGCAAACAAAACTAGTGGAATTATGGAATGTGGTTTCCCTGCTATTTATTCTGCATCATACATACCAGTCACATAGCAAAGTATGGTGCGCCCAAACACTTACAGCAAGTGTCTCCATAATTCCTACATTATCACCCAGGTGACCTGTGTTTGTATCTATAGACAGACAATGGAGGGACTAGCAGAGGCCATAATCTAGCACTACCATGTTGGACTGATCTGCATAACGATGCCATGGTTGAATATGACTTAACGACTCAATGGGACCCAGGACCAAATTATTATTTGACCTCCAACTCCTTAAGTGGTCTTCAAAAGGCATTTTTTGTCCAAGTAATGGCATCTATGAAAATGTCAGCAGTGTCCATGCATTGGAAAAGCAAACACGTATACCCAATTTCATGTCAACAAAGAACTTTATTTGTCTAATATAAACATAATGAAACAGGAATTGAGCGGTGGGGCAAGTCTTCACAGCCAAAGCTTAGTGGGCAGGCTCTGGAAAGGTTGCACAAATAAACCCAGGATCAATACAAACAGTTCAAATGAAGCAAATTATAATAAAAGTATACTTTTGTATTAAATACAATTGTGTTACTATTCAAGACATTCAGCACTAAAACCACTGTCTTGAAATACAATATCAAATCGCAACATGAATTGGACATACCCAGTGTGTCATAGGGATGATCCTCCTGTTCACTTACTGTCTTTAACAGCCTTCTTTCCTGCAATAAGAAAATAAAGACACATTAAGACAAATAAACCGAAACTCATTTGATGAGTTCTCTTTAGTGCTACAGCTACTACGCCTTTCTTTACATGGAGACGTGATCAAGGGTAGACGAGGTAACACAGACCATCGAAAACTAACTCACCGCCGTAAGAGATTCTGTAGAACGCGTATCCCGTGATGGCGATTCCCGGCCACAGCTCTTGGTACGCCTTTGTGTAGTACGGGCTCATCAGCACCCACCAGCGTGAAAATGCACCGCCTGCCATCTGTAATGAGAACCACCAACGTTCGATGCTCAGTGAAATGGCCAACCATCAAATATTTTAGGCCAGGTTTGGTTTTTTTTCTACCTGCAAAATCTAAAAGGTGTTCCTTTCGGGCCCTGGTCATTGGCTTGCGACAGTGCAAATAACCAGGCTCCAGTATTGCAAAGAGTTTTAATTTAAGCCGTGGGTACAATTGATTTAGTGGAACTGAAAATGTTTGTGTATTTATGCATATACAAATGGTCTGGCTTTGTGTTGCCTTTGTGGTGGGTGGTAATGCAACCTGTAACATCATGCGTTAAGTGGCATTGCTTACATGTAGCTGCAAACGACCAAGCGTGCGTTCCCTACCTCTACGTCGCAATTCCCTCAGTTGACTGTTCCAACACACGAAAATTACTATTCGCATCTGCTTGTATTTGATGGCCATTAACTCACCAAAATCGCACCTCTACGAGTCCTTGCGCTCAAGTCATCCTCTTTGTATCGCCGCATGGCTTAGTTTTCACAAAAACGTATACACACACAACTGTCAATACATCCTGTGTCTGCGGGTGCTAGTTATTATCGCCACTTGGCTGTGATCTCAATGGAAACCACCGGAATGACGCCGCCGCTGGGATGTTTCAGCACCCAGGAGGCGACGATGAGCACACGCAGGTGTAAGACACCCACAGAAGAAGAACACCACCACCACCACCTGTGAGGCTACACAGAACCTATTGGCAGAAAGACACTCATACATGATGACACACATGGATTTTGTGCGTGAAACTGAAGCCATGCCGGTATACAATATATATTTAGGCCATTGATATAAAGAGGATCACCCAAGCTGTCTGTAGGAGGTGCATTCTCGGTGAGTCAATGGCCTTTAATCACAAGCAGATAAGAGTTGTGTTTTCGTGTATGAAAAGTGTTAAAGGTGCCCTATTAGACCACCACGTGTGAGTGTGATCAGCCATTGCAAGCCGATTCACAATTGCCATGTGACTACCGTCTAGTGACATAACAAGTGAGAATGTCCACCTCCTAGATGTACGCTGAGCAGATCAGCAGGGCAGGCTGGTAGAGCTACAGTAGATCTAGTCATCTCTCACACCTGGTGGCCATAACGGGGGACCTTCTAACGGAGGGGACTACGACCTCGGAGGTAGAGGTCAATGCAATAACACGATTACTTTTAAATGCAGCAGAGTACATTCTGGCCTGTGGACAGGAGGGTAGGAGGTCATCCACGGCGGGCAAGCAGATCTACTAGGACCTATATCTATATCTATATATCTATATCTCTATATCTACCCCGGCCTGTCGAGGTCCCGCCTGCTTCACCTATGAGACTACTAGAAGCGTCCTGTGCCGGCCGGTGATATTACAGATCACGTTATTGTAATATAAAGGCACACAGACGACGAGCCACAGAAAAGGTCTTTTTTGTGACAGTAGCGCAGCAGCAGCAGTAGCCTCCACTAGCTGACCACTCGGGTGCCCTTCCCGCGGAACGGAACCCCGGTGATCCGCGGGACTTTTATATATCTAATATGACAGCTGACGTGCTCTTCAAGCCACGTTTTTAGTGAGAACTATGTACCTGCTTTTGTTTTTGTAGCGTTCGCTGAACCGCCGGAGAAGGTCAGTGGAGATGTTGGTGAAGCGTTCTGCGGCAGGCTGGCAGTCAAAGTCGTGTGTCGTCGCTTCCGGTGCCAAACGGAAACGCTCCTTTTCTGGGCTGACGTCACGACTCGACGACAGGTTGGCGCCATCTGGCGGCGGGGAATGTGAGTTGCGGTTGAGATTGTCGAGAAATATTGACAGATTTTAATACTGTATCTTTTAGCATGTGTGCGATTCCTATCGAAGTGTAACTCCCTGTATGAGTAGTCCGTCATATACTGTGTCGGGCAAAGGTTGGGGAAAAATAATTGGAACTAAATTAATTTCCCCTGAAAACATTGTGTGATTAAATGTGATGAAAGTATTCAGTCATTAAGTGTTGCTTCCCCATCCAAAGTAACACACGTTTGCGTTCATATCTTCAGGCAAGAGTCTGTTAGAAATAATCTAACAGGAGGAGGGATGTCGTTTTTCAAATATCCACAAGAGAACAGCAAAGCACAGTCATTGAAAAGACTGACCTCGGTGCCTTTGTGCAAGTGTTCAGTCTTTACAGAAGATGGGAGTCTAACGTTAGAGGTTAATAACTTCAAAATAATCTTCACTTTTAACACAGCCATGCAAAGGTCTCACTAATTTGCCCTTGAAGCATAACATTTGAAGAAATCTTCACAATTCAAAGTTAACATATTGTTAGTGTTAGAACAAGGCATACTCTTTGTTTTCGATTGGTTGTCATTTCTTTCTAACATTTCTAACAAGTGGGAAAAGCACATTGGATAAAAGTTAGAAACAATGAAGAAAGAAAATGGATAATGTGAAAATGGATAAAAGAGTGTGTGTGTGTGTGTGTGTGTGCGTGTGCATGTGTGCATGTTTATTATGTATCTATCTATCTAGACACAACGCATGTCCATCAGTGTATTGTTCTGGGTAATTGTAATCGTGGGGTCTTGGAATTCCATGTGTGTGTGTGTGTGTGGGGGGGGTGTGGGGTGTGTGGGGGGGGGGTGTGTGTGCGCAGAGTGGACCACCGCAGCATTCCTCCCTCCAGCGATAAATAACTGTGGGAAGCTTGTCACCTCTCCTGGCACACACAGGCCTATAACTCCAACACTGTCACTATAGCAGCTGGCGTGCGTGTGTGTCTGCGTGTAGCCTACACATTTGAGTGTAAGTGCGTGTGTTTGGCTTGTGTTTTGTGCCGTGGGGGATGTTGTCTCTTCAACAGGTATATAGGAAGGAACTTGACTTCCATGTTGTTGTTGCCCGTAGGTCTTAATGTGTCCAGACCTGAGCCCATCCCACCTCACACCGGAGATGCTACCCCTCGTCTGTATAGTTGGGTTGTGTGTGTGTGTGTGTGTGTGTGTGTGTGTGTGTGTGTGCGTGTGCACGTGCATGTGCATGTGAGTGTGCGTGTGTCCTCATCCATCTGAGCGTGCCAACATTCTTAGTGGAATTGTCAAATTCGTTTTACACACACACACACACACACACACACACACACACACACACACACACACACACACACACACACACACACACACACACACACACACACACACCATAGCGGGGATGATACAAACAGGCATAAATAGAATTACTCGTGGTGGATGAAAGCCTATTCAAGCTCCCATGGAGAAGAGCGGGCATAAAAGATTCTGTAGTGGCTTCTGCTCTCGTTTCACACTTGACTGGCATCACCTTGGCACCATTAATAACACTCCTAATTATGATGGTAGACACACATCAATAGCTATTCCACAGTGAGTGTTGAAGTAAAGGTTTAGTTTTTGATTATGGGAGACACTCGTGATGTTCGATTTGTAAGCTACTTTGCCTTTTGCGGCCTTTTGATTGATTGATAATAAACGTTTCGTCTAATGTCCACGCCTCCATTATATCCTCAAGTGTAATTGGACAAAATAAATTAAGCCTACGGGCTGTCGTAGAACCGACGGTGTTAACTCTCTAACTCCGCCATCATCATCATCATCAAGTGGCGCCAGGTGAAGTGTTGATCGCAAAGTGCATCTCTAAATTCTGGTTAAACAGTGAACACACACTGGCACGCACACACACACACACACACACACACACACACACACACACGTACATGCATGCATACGTGTGTAAAGCAGTGAAGTGTGCCCGTGGTAATGCGAGCGTCTTCCCTTTAGTATATAATAAAGTATCTATCTATCTATCTATCTAGTACTGCTCGCCTTGTCACACGAAAGGCCGCTTTGTGTGCCACACTCTCCTCCTGTGACACAAAGCCGACGAGGCTCCAGCACCGGGGCCAACAAAGCCAACAGGAACCTACCGAGCCAGGAGAGATCCATAGGAACCCAAATATTGGCCACACTATAGCAGTTGACAGATCACAGTTCATTCTCAATTACTGCGCTGCTGTTGCCCTGTTTTTTGCCTCCAATCCTCAACTCCTTTTCCTCTATCAGTCGACCAAGAGCTTCTCCAGCATGCACAACATTAAGGCACGACCCTGGACTGGGGTGCATAATACTCCCCCCCCCCCCCCACCCCGCCCACCCCCAACCAAAGACTGAAAGAGTAGTCACTTAAGGGAATATTAACTTCGAGGACACCAGGTGCTATTGTTTAGATTTTTTTCTGTGTCTTTGTTACGCTTCAACCACTAACGGGCACAGTGGCGTTTTATTTTTCTCTGAAAGGAGAAAAACGAAACCTTCTCCGTTTGAACCTTGAACGTTCGACGCTTGAACTTTTGACGCCACTTAATGCGTCAGAAATAGACAACCTTCAACCTGTGCGGCTGACGGATATTGAACCTTCTTCAGCAATGGAGCAGCAAAGAGAAAGTAAAAACCTGTATGTATGCTGTCCGAATGCAAATATACAAAATGGCAATGAAGACGTTGTCATAATATCAATACAATATGCTGTCTGATTGAAAGAACAATATATTTTCCTTAACCCTCATCAATATTAATGTCAGGGTTTTAGATCATGTTCATGTTTTTCTTTGTCCAGCTGTGTTATAGTAATTTTACAAGACATGGAATGGCTAACAGAGGCGGTGGGATGGAAGGCGTCCTCCTGTGTGCCTGTGTGGCTGCCTTGCCTTCGTTCCCGAAAGTTTCTGCTTTGTCCTTTTCTCTCATCCCTTCCCCTTCTCTGACCTTCTATTGTGAGTTGCTCGGAGACTGCCGGAATCAAGCCCTGTCCAACAAACCCCTTCTTCTCCTGCCATTCATCTATCCATCCATCATCTTTCAATACATTGTCCATCCATATATAAATGCATCATCCATCCATCCTTAATACATTGTCCACCCATCTATCCATCCATCCAGCATCCATCCATGCATCATCCATCCATCCTCAATACATTGTCTATCCATCTATCAATGCATCATCCATCCATCCATCCATCCATCCATGCGTCATCCATCCATCCATCCATGCATCATCCATCCATCCATCCATGCATCATCCATCCATCCATGCGTCATCCATCCATCCATCCATGCATCATCCATCCATCCATCCATGCATCATCCATCCATCCATGCGTCATCCATCCATCCATGCATCATCCATCCATCCATGCATCATCCATCCATGCATCATCCATCCATCCATGCATCATCCATCCATCCATCCATGCATCATCCATCCATCCATCCATGCATCATCCATCCATCCATCCATGCATCATCCATCCATCCATGCATCATCCATCCATCCATCTATCAATGCATCATCCATCCATCCATCCATCCATGCGTCATCCATCCATCCATCCATGCATCATCCATCCATCCATGTGTCATCATCCATCCATGCATCATCCATCCATCCATGCGTCATCCATCCATCCATGCATCATCCATCCATCCATCCATGCATCATCCATCCATCCATCCATCCATCCATCATCCATCCATCCATCCATGCATCATCCATCCATCCATCCTCACAGCCCCCAGTCATTATCCACCCATTCATGCATCCATTCATCCACCCATTCAATTACTGTTCCTCCACTTCCTCGTCGGTCCCCACATCATGACCAATCTATCATCCATCCATCCATCCATCCATCCCCCATCCACCTCTGTGTGTCTCTCTCTCGCTCTCTCTTTCCTTTATTCACTGCATCCAGCCATCCTCTCACTGTGGTGTGAGCTGTGGCTGGGTAATAGGGGGTGCATGAACACACACACACACACACACACACACACACACACACAAAGTCACCCTTCATTTGTGGAGCATGTCATTGTTACGTCCACATGTGTCCCCACATTGGCTGTCCACCTAGCGAGCGACGATGACCCCTTAGTTGTTGGCCTTGGAACGGACACACACACACACACACAGACACACACACATACACACACACACACACACACACACACACACACACACACACACACACACACACTATATAAATATATTCTGTGGTCCTATAGGTCCACAGTATCACATCCATCCACCACCCCCACCTCCACCCCCCCACCCACCATCACCACACCCTTGAGACCACGTCGGTCATGTGTGTGTGTATGTGTGTTTGTGTGTTTGTGTGCAATTACAAGCGCTATTTAATTGCGTGTGTTTTCTTTTGCACCTGTGCCGCGTGGGGCTGAATGGCTCGGACCCGTGTCACAGACAGTGAAGTCGTTCCTCTTTTAACGAGCCAATTTATCTGCAGTCTCTCCTGGTCGCCCGCCCCCCCTGTGTGTGTCATGTGGGTCTTTTCATTATCAACCCCCCCCCCCCACCGACCCACCCACCCACTCTCTCTCTCTCTCTGTGTCTCTCTCTCCAGTATTATCAGAATTAGCGGCCATTCAATGTTCAATGTGTGAGGGAGGGGGTGGAGTGTGTGTGTGTGTGTGTGTGTGTGTGGGGGTGGGGGTGGGGGGGGGGCGGGGAAGAGCATGTTGAGGGTGAAGAAGCAGCAGCAGGAGGACAACTGAACGGGATAGATGTTTCCTTTCTTCTCCCGCTGCAGCTGGACAATGAAAGAGACCCGACGCTGTATTAAGTATGGAGGCGCACCGCTAACGAGACGCTTCTAATTAACGAGGTGATAAAGAAGAGGCCCGGGAGTCATCTGAGTGTGGACACAGACACACACACACACACACACACACACACACAGAAAAATGGTTGCCGCTTATCCGAGAAAACGCCCCGCGAAAGGAGCAAAAGATGGAAATGCGAAAAATGTTTTTCAAGCGGCCGGCGTTTGCCTCTTTGCATTAATTACAGTTTTGTGCGCCGCTTGAATTGCCGGCGCGACTCCTGTGCGGCGGATTCCGCGGCCGGACTCCAGGACGACCCCCACCACCACCCCGCACCCCCACCCCCACCCATCCCCTCCCTGCCTGGACGCAGGAAAACAACCTGCGTCTTGGCGGCAAAGAATTTAGCCATTGTTCCCGTCCTCCACCACCCGTAGATGAATACACACACACACACACACACGCACGCACGCACTCACACACGTAGACACACACACACACACACGTCTTTCTTTATCTTGAAAAAGCATTCAGCTAATCAAGGACAGGTTAGACAGAGAATCTATGAAAGGACAGATCAGGAGCGAGGCCGGGTCGGGGCGTATACTGTATGGGGCGAGTGGTGTGTGCTTCATTAAAAAGAGATCTATATAAATATATATATATAAATATATATATATATACAGGCATAATCAGCACACCCCTAATAGAGGTCTGGTCCTAATTAGTCAGTCAGGCTGTGGTCCGCCTCATCCAAGCTCTCGTCTCACCTTGTCCTGGAGACTGCCATGAAAATGTTTAAGACATATTCTACCACCAGGTGTGAGTGTGATTATCCATTCCAAGCGGTTTCAAAAAACATGTTTCATCTCATCACAAATGGGAGTGTCCACCTAGAAGTATGGTGGATAGATCAGCCTACCAGCCTACCCAGTGGACTGTAGCGACTGGTAGGCTGATCTACCCAGCACACATCTGGGTGGACGCTCCCACTTGTGATGTCAAAAACTGGAGATTCTGAAACCGCTTGGAAGGGCTCACACCCGGTGTTAAGGACAACAACATGGTCCCTGCAGTGGATGGTTCCCGTACGGTTTCCACCATGTTGGACGGCCCTTTTCACAGAGGGGCCTCGTCGTGGGACAGGTTTCGCTCATAACACTACTTCTGGCTCTGCTACATTTACACACCAGGACACGGGTAGTAGGCTCATCTTCACTGGTTTACTACCCCTGCCCCAGTACATAAAACGGACCCACAACACCCATAATTAGTGCTGCAGACTTATGGTTTTAGTGTTACACCTGTCCTATGGCGACGCCTCTGTGAAAAGGGTCTATAATTACTTATTTTGGTCCTTTGGGAGCATGTTTGGGTACGCTCTTAATTGCGTCATTCAAATAGGAAGATATTTGAGGAAATCACATATTTTCGTAAAGGACAAATAAGAGGATGTGTGCTGGGAGCTGTAGTCCTATCAGAACTATGGACTACACTAGCAGACACAGGTGTTCAGGAACCACCTGATGAATACCCCACCTTGCGGATGGGCCTCACAACTCACCAGCTGATTTTTATGGTCTGTGTCTTACACATGGTAGAACAGCAGTGTGTGTGTGTGTGTGTGGCGCGCGCTTGCATTTGTGGACAATGCAAAGGCCTAGTACTTCCCATCATGTTTCTTTTAAACCACCAGTTGACCTCCCCACCGCCCCCCCCCCCCCCCCACACACACACACACACACACACACACACACACACACACACACACACACCTTTTCCACTACCTTCTCCCCCCCATATGCTTCACAGCTGCTCTCCTTGTGTTTCAGGTCTGTTTCTAACTTGGTGCCAGTCTCACACATAAAACGCACACACACACACACACACACACACACACACACACACACACACACACACACACACACACAGAGCGGGTGACATGCCAGCTGCGGGGGAGCCGGGGGGGGGGGGCTGCGTTTCGTTTCAGGGCCACTTCTAACTTGGGTCCACAAGACGAGGAGGACCACATGACTCGCCCGGTGATTCATGAGGACGCTCATAGAGCTGTCACATTGGAGGCAGGTGTCTCCCGCTCTCTCTCTCTCTCTCTCTCTCTCTCTCTCTCTCTCTCTCTCTCTCTCTCTCTCTCTCTCTCTCTCTCTCTCTCTGACCTCATCTCTAAACACTGCAAGATGGTGGACAGGCGTGGACCCCCGCTTGGCTCAAGGTTCTCGCCGCCGGTCACAGGAGCCAGGGCGTACACACACACACACACACGCGTGCATATACTATATATATATATGTACACACACATCTAGAGTATATCTATACATATTACATAAATAGCACTTTAAATGTAATAGCACATCACTTTTATGTTTTATGTTATTCCTTATGGTCGTTGACATGCTCAGGCAATCATGTTGACATGTTTTACTGTATGACCTTTTACTGTATTTACAAATCTAGAGGTCAAGAATGTGTCTTTAGGCCGTGTCACTGTTTCCCTCTGAGAGTTGTTGTTTTTTTTGCCAGGGATGACACAAAATAACACTTAACACTTCATTATAAGGGTGGCTGCAATCCAACTGGAAAGCAAAGCAAAAAGATTTATTGAACATTGTTATGTAGGCCCCGCCCCCAAATATTCACAGTCTCAATTGTAACATATTGCTTTTGACTGATATATGTATTTAACATTATTAAACAGATCTGCTACAATTTATATTTGTAAACAAATCTCATAGCCAGAACCGGGCTCTTTATATGTGCACATGCTGGTTTAGGCCTAGTCTAGGCTTAGTCTAGAGCTATATGCCATATGCTTTATTGATTTGCTGGACAACAAAGAATGAGCAAACATTCTTCCGCTCACACAGAAGAATTCTTTGATTTATAGACATATACGTTCCATGTTTACAGACTTGACTGCTCCATTTTTTATATATATATATATATATATATATACAGTATATATAGCCTACTGTATATATATATATTACTAAGATGCCGCCAACAAACCAGCGGGGTTTTGCGGTAGGAATCCGCACCTCGTGGTACACAGAGTTTTAACCGCATAGCAGCCGCCAAGAATTCCCAGAGTGGTGGAGACAGCAGCTATGAGCACAAGTCCACCGGAGATTCCCACCGTGTCACGATGCTTGTGGCGGGTCGGTCTCTCTCTCTCTCTCTCTCTCTCTCTCTCTCTCTCTCTCTCTCTCTCTCTCTCTCTCTCCTCAACGGCCCCCGGCATCCAGACCTCGCTAAATTCTGTTGCATAGGCCCACATACCCGCCTGCTGTTAAGTAAATGCTAAGCCCTCATCAAGTCACACATGGACCGTGTTAAGTGGAACGAGAGAGAGAGAGAGTGAGAGACAGACAGAGAGCTATGAGATGGAGTGTGGAATTTATCACCTTGCTTTTTAATGACAGCTTTTTATTAGTCACCACCATGATGATCAATTTTAAAAAGTATGGCGCTGTTATTTCCGACACTGCAAAGCATCTATCTATCTATCTATCTATCTATCTATCTATCTATCTATCTATCTATCTCTCTATCTATCTATCTATCTATCTATCTGTCTCTCTCCATCTATCCCTCCATCCAGGCCTATCTCTGTCAAGCTATACCTCTGCAACCTGCTGGGCATAGCGGCCATGTTTTCTGCAGAGTTTGTGCAGCTTGTTAAGAGAAGGGAGAGGGGGTCTGGGGGTGGTAGGGGAGGTGGGGGATGCCAGGCATGGTTTCCTGCGTGTATATTTTCATTTAGTCTGAATGCTTGGCACACCGGGAGCAGTAAACGGGCAGCGCACGGCCCGCATCGGTGGCATAGTTGCTGTGGCACTCGAACGTGTTGAAAGACGACCTTCATTTGCATTTCTCATGTACACCTCGCCCGAGAGGAAGAGGAGGCTGTGTGTGTGTGTGTGTGTGTGTGTGTGTGTGTGTGTGTGTGTGTGTGTGTGTGTGTGTGTGTGTGTGTTCGGTCTAATTGACACACGTGCAACTATGTAAATACGCACCCCCCCCCCCCCCATGTACAGCACACATAAAGTCATCATTGGTAATTATTTATTCATTAACAAATAGAGCTACTAATGAGTCCTCAACTCATACTGTTTATGACAACCGTAACTAAAACAAACATCCTTCTTTTGTCAAGGTTAACCCTTAAAAGAGATGATTTATAGCAGACAAAGATTATATTGATGTCTGAACAAAAATGAAAGCAAAAAGCAGTATTATTTTGATGAATAAAAAGTGTTTGTGTGTGTGTAAGAGACACACACACACGTAACACTGTTTTGTAAGTGTGTACGCAAACATTTGCAAGTGTCAATGTGTTTGTTTGTTTAGCTCACACACATGTGTATGTCTCTGTGCATGTTAGTGTGTGCGTGCGCTCAACAGACGCCCCCCACCCCACCCCGAGTGTCTCATCTCCAAGTATGGTCACTATGAGGAGAAGCTGTCACTTGGGGACCTTTGCCGCAAATGAATGAGTGACAGCCGAAGGGCAAAGAAGACAAGACAGCTGGCCCTGTCACCGCCCCGCACGGGAGCCGTGGCCGCACCGGGGCCAGGAGGCAAGGAGACAAGGCAGCACTGGCGACTCTCGGAGAGGTGGGCTTTGAACGTTGGCTTGGCTCGGTGATCTGTGTACGATCGGACACTGTATACGTGTGACGGCACGGTGAGAGATTCTGATCTTTCACTTCGGTCTCGAGTTGCGCTCGCCGCCCGGAGGAGCCTTTAGGTCAAGGACAGCTTGTAGTGGAGATGTTTATTCGTATACAGCCTCTCATCATCCGGGTGACGAGTATCGAAGCGGTGTTTAGATGGAGGCTTGGTAAACGCCGCTTTACAGTATTGCCTCACATTCACCCATTCATACACCGACGGCGGCGGTGTCAACCATGCAAGGTAACAACCAACACGTCAGGAGCAGTTAGGGTTAGGTGGCGTCTTGCTCAGGGTCACCTCAACACTTAGCTAGGCGGAGCCCGGGGATCGAACCAGCAACCTTCCTGTTGCCAGACAACCGTTCGTACCTCCTGAGCTACTGCTGCTTGGTAACGTCCTCCTATATATAGGCCTCCAGATGGGTGGGCAGGAAGAGGGGACAACACACA
>PIJE02000394.1:229458-246958 GCA_002895965.2 Coryphaenoides rupestris | reverse complement strand
TGCCGCAAAGCGAAGCCCGGCAGTTTTTTTCCGACGGGAAAATAATAATGCGTCCCCTACGGTGTTACCCTCGCTCTCGTCTTCCTGAGTACGCCGCCGCCGCCGCCGCCGCCCACACCCCCACCCCCCACGTCAACCACCCCCACCCCCCAACGTAACCCACCCCCACCCCCCACATCATCCACCCAACCCATTCTCCGGTGCCGTCGAAAGAAAAGGAAAAAAAACAGGCACAAAAAGTCATATTTTGATGACAAACGGACCCTGAACCCTCAAGGTTTTTTTTCCCCCTCGTTGGAAGCAATGAAATAAACGCTTTCAAAACTGCATCACAATGACTGAAGGACATCAATTATCGTAATAAAAATGAGTATTCAAACACTCCATTGAAATGACCGCCATTTTTCTGTCTGGTGTAATAGCAAATTTGAATAAAATCAAAGACAAATCTGTCGAAACATTTGTGAATGCTTAAGAGAACAGAGTTTGTCTCGTCCTTTGTGTGGCCTTTGCATGAAAGGTGTAAAAATGTAACTACATTCACACATCACACAATACTGCCGGCGCTAGTGCTTTTAATCGACACATGCCATTCTTGCAGTACATGTATTTAATTCTTCCTTTCTTGGCGTTTTGAAGCGCTCCTCTGCGATTCGAAACACACGTGTCGCAAATGGAAATGGTTTTTGTAACACGGTGTGAGACGGCAAACAAAAAAACAGTTCGCCAAATCAAATCTCCCAAAGGATGGAAGTTGCACAGTTGGCGGAGGTGAAAGAAAGATTAAAAAAAGTGTGTACAAGAACCAAACCAAGCATACAAGCACGTACCCACGCGTCCACGTATCCACACTCTGAAGAAGATATGTAAAGAGTGGCATGTGCTCACAGCGCTCAACACTTTGTGATACATTTAGCATGAGCAGGATGTCAGGCGTGGCTAAAGATGGATGAATGGGGCTTTGCACGCATGCGCACACACACACACACACACGCATACATGCACACACACACACACACACACACACACACACACACACACTCTTTCTCTCTCGCGCACACACACACACACACACACACACACACACACACAGAGGGGGTACCCGGTAGTGCAAGAAGAACACAACTTAATTGTTTCTGGACAACAGGTGCCTTGTCTCGGCCACACATGTGTGTCCAAGCTGTCAAATGTTGATTCTCCATGGCTAAAGAAGAAACAATAATAACGTTACATTCCATACGATAACTAGCCAAAATATGGCAAATATAGCAAAGACAATGAGACCTGATCGATAATAATCTTCACGATCAACCATGGATGTACACTTGTACCCGGTGAATGGGGACTGTATGGCGTGGCGTACTTCCTGGTGGCTTGCCATAGGATTTAGGACAAACATGTGTCCCTGTACACCACGGCCTCGCAAAACAGAAACTCTCTCTGTTGCTGTGCCTCACCACAGTTGCTCTCTCTCTCTGCCTGTCTGTCTTTCTGTTACTCTATCTCTCTCTCTCTCTCTCTCTCTCTCTCTCTCTCTCTCTCTCTATTACTTTGTCTGTCTCACTCTATCTTTATCCCTCTCAAAGTTTCTCTTGCACTATTGTTCACTCACACACTCACACACACTCTCTGTTACTGTTTCTCTATTTCTCTATCTCTTGTTCTATCTCTCCCCCTCTATCTCACTATCTTTTTTCTCTCGCTCTCTCTCTCTCTCTCTCGCTCTTGTTCTATCTCTCTCTGTATCTCTCTGTCTCTGTCAATTCAATTTCAATTTCAATTTCAATTTAACGAACTTTATTGGCATGGGAAACGTAAATGTACATTGTCAAAGCGAGTGGTAAATGAAAAACAAAAACAAAACAAATATAATTTACAATTGTCGATTTACAAATGTACAATTGCAGATATTCTATAACAAGAAATATGTAAACCAAGCTGCAATATTGCAATCTCTGTCTCTGTCTCTCTCTCTCTCTCTCTCCTCTCTCCCTCTCTTCTCTCTCTCTCTCTCTGTCTCTGGCCCAACGATGGTCTCAAGGAATCCACAGGTTCAACAACATGTCACCTGCCTAGCATGACCCCCACGCCACCCCCAGCGGCCACACACACACACACACACACACACATTTTACCAGGCGGTGTATTTCGACCCGGCTAATCATAGAAATGTTCTAATCGTAGAAAGTTAGCTTTTTAATTAACTATTTTAATTATTCATTCATCATTATGCATTCACTTCTCGTACAAGTAGCAACATCAGCTGGTTTCTGAACACATTTTACACACACGCATCCTTGAAACAAAGCAGACCCTCCAGGCTGAATGGATGCCCACTTGAAATGAGAAATTTCTTATTTCTCTCTCTCTCTCTCTCTCTCTCTCTCTCTCTCTCTCTCTCTCTCTCTCTCTCTCTCTCTCTCTCTCTCTCTCTCTCTCTCTCTCTCTCTCTCTCTCTCTCTCTCTCTCTCTCCCTGTGTTTGTCTTTTTGTATCTCTCATATTTACATAGGTACATAATGTATGTATCTCACACATATGGCTGTATGGGCAACAGTCATCGGCAGGTATACTGTGCAAAATGACAAAAAAGCACACATGAACGCACACACACACACTCACACACACAAACACACACACACATACACACACACACACACACACACACACACACATACACATACACATACACATACACACACACACACACACATGTATACACACAGGCAGCCAGACCGTATCAGTGTCCTTGGGTGGGGGGGGGTTGATGGTAGGGGTGCAGTAGCAGACGGGCTAGGCTAGCAAATGGATGAGGTCACGGTCAGAGTTTCCCTCTCTCGCGTGGAAGCAAACAATGGCCGAGGCTCGGCGCTCATGTGCAGGGCTGACTCCCCCGCCCCCTGCTCCTCTGCCGTCAGGGCCGCCACGGCACCGCTAGCCACACGGGCCACGGGGCAAAGACAAAGGGCTGCGTGGGGGGGGGGCTCCTCGCCACCACAAGACAAGATGCACCTTCCCTCTTGTCTCTCTGTCTCTCCGCCTGTCTGTCGGTCCACCTGTCTGACTGTCTGTCTGTCCGTCCGTCCGTCCGTCCGTCTGTCACACACACATGCACACGCACCACTCACACACGGCTACTGCACACACACACACACACACACACACACATACAAAGACATATGCCCAAATACAAAGACCCACATGTACACACAAACACACACATGCACGATGCACGTTTGTGCTAATAATAGCGTCGCTAAAGACGTGTTTTGAGGAAATAATACAATTAGTTTACGATTCTTTTTTATTATTAGTAATTACGGCAAGCTAAACAGCTGAACCGCGTAGTTCTTTTATAAACCTGTTGCTCATAGAAATAAAGGAACACAAGCACCACTGTCTTTTTTGTTTTTTGAGTTCTTGGAGAATGTGTGTGTGTGTTGTGTTTTTCGTGTCCTGTTACACGCTGGTCATGGATAATTCATTTCAAGCATTTATTAAAAACTAATGGTAGCTCGTGCTGCTGCTGCTACACGTTGTTAAAAGTGCCCAGGAAACATGTCCTGCGACCAAGACAGCAAATCCAGTCGACATCGAGTCACTATAGATGACTTTATCTCCACCATGAAACATGGCAACATCATTGTGGAATGGTGATTTTGCAGGAAAACTTGGTGGACAATTGTATAACTGAACAAATTGAATGAAATAACAACGATATAACTTCACTTGTAACATCATAACTTCACTTACATGAGCGTGAATGGTTAAGTATTGTTCATAGATGAAGGTGGTTATTTAAAAGTGATTATTTGAAACACTATATCAGGGGTACTCAACTTTTTTATTAAAGGTCCACTTGTGAATTTTATACAAGGTCAATGGTCCGGAACAATGACCAGTAAAGTGCATGACATAAATCAACATCCATAACATATACACACACATTCAATAGTACAGTATGGTGGCTTGAACTAGTGGGAGAAATGGCACTGTTTGCCTGTAGCCAATGCCTTGAACCTCGGCACAAAAGGTGTGATTGCCAGGCGGAGGCACGGACCCAAGTGTTCATTTGTCAAACTGCTGCGTTTTTCACAATGTTTTTCACAATGTTCATCGTGGAAAATCCAGACTCACAGCAATATGTGGAACCGAACATGGTGAGCAAATGAATGGCCACCTTCTGAAGGTGGTCACAGGGTCACAGTCCACTTCCTTCAGAGCAACATTCTCCTGGAGATCTATCAGCTCGGTTTGCAGAGATGAAACATTTGCCCACGGGAAGATGCTCTGTGCCTCTCTTGAGAATTCTTGAACATTCTTCACCAGAAATGGAGATCCAATACAGAGCAGGACTTGCTTACCCAGACTGAAATCATCAAAACGGTTTTGAAAATTCTCAGCCAGCCTCTCCAGGAATGAAACATGAGTGTGATGGTGATTACCATTAGTTTGCTCCAATAGAGTTGGAAAGTGGAGATGTGCCTCTGTTATGTCACTCCTGAAGATCTCCAACTTCCTTTGGAAAGAACGTACTGCTGACATAAGGTCACACTGTGTTGCCTTGGCCTTGGAGTTTGAGGTTGAGCTCATTTAGATGAGATGTCACATCCACCAAAAAGGCTACACACAGAAAATCAAGGTACTATTTGGCTTTGGGCATTTTTCTGCTCCGAAAAACATCTGCAGGTCCTTTCCTGACGGCCCAAATCGCTCCCAGAACCCTTCCTTTACTCAGCCACCTCAACATTTTTATGAAGGAGAATGTCATCATAAGCTGCATTGACCTGGTGTGAGTGAGAGAGAGAGAGAGAGAGAGAGAGAGAGAGAGAGAGAGAGAATGACACACACACAGTGACAGACACACACACACATTTCTTTACTATGAACTCAAAATAATAAATGTTTTAATTTTTGATTTTAGCCAAATGTCAACTGCTCACATACAGCAAAATAAAGAAGTAATTATTTTAACAAAGTAAACCTCAGTCTGTTTAATAGCAGATGACTGGCCATCATACAATGCAACAAGAGTAATACACTTACCTCTGTCAGAAATGCACGCAAAGGCCGGTGCTGAAGGGCTGAGGAGGCTCTCAGGTATTCACAAGCTTCATAATTGTCTCCATGACATCTGAGTATTCTTTTCCAAGATTGCACACAGCACTGACTGGTGAATGATGCAGTGGTATGACAGCAGGTCTGGATGGTGCTCTTTCAGGCGCTGAACAGCTCCTTCTCTCTCCCAGTCATGGCTGGAAGCTCCATCAGTTGGCAATGGACACCACAGTCTTGAGGTCAATTTCCATTTCATTACAGCCATCTGCATGATGGCTTCATAAATGTCCTCTGCCCCTGATGTGCGCCAATGGAGGGTTTTGAGGCTCACAAAATGTTCCCTTTGCCTCACTGTAAATACTAAACGAAGACACATAGCTGGGCCATTGTCAAGTGCTGTCAGTTGATTCATCAACAGCCAGTGAAATGCACTCATGCCAGTGAAATGCACTCATGTCATCCGTCAGCTGTGTCACCAGATCTTTATCAAGTAATTCAGCTTCTCCTGGTCTGTAGTGGAAGTTGAAAAGGGTAATCTGCTTAATTATCTCCTCGATTTCCTTAACCCTCCAGACAAAGCCCTCAGTTTACCTTCAGGCATACTTACATTTACATTTACATTTACATTTAGGGCATTTGGCAGACGCTTTTATCCATAATTGCCAAGTTGCCTGCATAAGTAGCTGGGCAGGCGAGCAATTCTAAGCATGCTACAACATCTGAGAACAAACAACAATGCTAAGTGCCATTAATAATGTTAAGACATATAAACACCAGGTTAGTGCTGGGGGGGGTTATGTAGAGTCCAGGTGAACTCTGAACAGGTGGGTCTTGAGTCTCTTGCGGTAGGGCTCGGCGAGCGACTCCGGCCGTCCTGACATGAGCCGGGAGCTCATTCCACCACTTGAGGGAGCCAGGACCGTGAAGAGTTGGAACTTGGAAGAGCGATGTTTGGCTGTTTTTAGTGAAGGCGGTACCGAGTCGGTTTGGGCAGAAGTTGCCGAGCGGAGTGCCTCGGCGCTGGGGCGTAGCGTTCGTGACCTAATTTTTTGGAGGTAGGTAGCGGGCGGTTTCCGTTGACAGCCCATGAAAGGTCAGTACCAGTGGTCTTGAATCGAATGCGAGCGATTACCGGGAGCCAGTGGAGGTTGCGGAAGAGGGGGGGTTACATGGGAGAAATTTAGGTAGGTTGAACACGAGGCGCGCTTGCTTGCGTTCTGGCATGCGTTGTAAGGGCTTGATTGTTGAGGCGGGGAGTCCAGCCAGGAGAGAGTTGCAGTAGTCGAGACGAGTGATAACGAGCGCTTGGACCAGGATCTGCGCTGCTTCACGTGTGAGGAAGGGCCCGGATCTTGCGGATGTTGTAGAGAGCAATTCTACAAGATCGGGCCACAGAGGTAATGTTGGCGTTGCAGGACAGCTGGTCATCCAGTACCACGCCAAGGGTTCCTTGCCGTGGGTGCAGGGGAGACTTCGATGTCCTCGATGGTGACAAGTAGGTCCATCTGAGGGCAGGTCTTTACCCGGTATGAAGAGAGCTCAGTCTTGTCGAGGTTGAGCTTCAGGTGGTTGGCGGTCGTCCATCTGCTGATGTCAGGCCAGGCATTTTGAGATGCGTGTTGCGATGTGGGTGTCTGAGGGGGGGAAGGAAAGAAACAGTTGGGTGTCATCAGCATAGCAGTGGTAGGAGAAGCCGTGGGATGTGATTACAGAGCCGAGAGATCTAATGTATAAAGAAAACAGAAGGGGTAGCTGACTCACACAGTGGTGTTTCACATTACCACTCTTTATGATGGCCACGGTTTCTGTGCAAATCAAGCACATTGGTTTGGTGCTGGACTGTGGGAGAATAAATGCATATTTCTCTGTCCATTCTTCTTTGAATTCTCGGTTCTCTTGATCAACTTTCCTTTGCTTTGGGAACTTTGAGAACGACATGCTGCCAGCATTCTCAATAACGTGTGCAGGTCCCTGACTAACAGTGACAACTAATTGTCATAACAATGACGCAGCGCTTCTGATTGGGGAAAAACTCCCTCGCCCCTCCCCCTCCCTAATGCTACCAATGTTTTATGGGAGCATTAGACTTTCACTTTCACTTCTGTGACAGTGAAAGTCAAGGATGGTTAACTTGCGGTCTGCAATGCGTGTCACGCTCACGCACACAAGTAAATATATACGCACGTTCATTTTCACAACGTGTCAGATACAAGAAAATATACATTAATTTACATCTAATGTGACACAGGGTCCGGTCCAGATTGATTTGCAGTTCGGTCCGGATCCGGACTTGGTCCGGAGTTTGAGAAGCCCTGCACTATATGCTGTCACGTATATGGCCAATATAGGGGTTTAAAATTAACGCATTATTCCAGCATTTCCCTAGCCTGGAAATCCAGACCTACATCTAGAAAGCTGTAGGTCTGGTAATGAGCAATGAAAATGGCCCAACTCGAGGGGCGGCACCAAGAATGCGTTTGAAAATATCACTGCACGCAATTGGATAACACTACGACCAATCAGAAGAATACACGGGGTGACGTATCCAGAGAGACGGAAACAAGTTTGTTTTGGAGAATAGTTTGACAGAGAGACGTAAATGTAGCCTAATGGAAATACCACGGAGATACCACTTTGGCAACGCAACGTTAACCTTGTAATATTCTTAGCCAAGGAATATTGAAATAAAGAGATGCAACCGAGTTGTCGTTTATGGATGTTTAATAGCAACTGCGCATGGTACCAAGCATGGGCGTAGAATTTAGTGGGGACGCTGGGGACATGTCCCCACCAATTAACGGAGCACCCCCCCCCCCATCAGAACCGCAAATTAACGGAGCCCCCCCCCCCCATCAGAACCGCGAATTAACAGAGCACCCCCCCCCCCATCAGAACCGCGAATTAACAGCACCCCCCCCCCATCAGAACCGCGAATTAACGGACCCCCCCCCCATCAGAACCGAGAATTAACGGAGCACCCCCCCCATCAGAACCGCGAATTAACGGAGCACCCCCCCCCATCAGAACCGCGAATTAACGGAGCACCCCCCCCCCCATCGACAAAAAATAACATGTTTTCAAAGTCATTAGAACTGTAATGGTTTTATTAAGTAAAAAAAAGTGGTATCGGTGCATCCCTAGTTTGTACAGATACTCAGTCAACATTTTCGACAGCCATCTTGCAATGTTTACTGACTGATTCAGGACTGATTCCATCGCAGCGCTGACGTCATCTGTTTAGCCCGCCTCTGGCCCGCCTATATCAGATACACCGATATGATTGGTTGATGTTCGAAACAACGGGCATAGCTAATGAGCATGTTACTCGTTACCAGAGTACTCGCTGAGCAAATTCTAATTGTGCTCTCGCGAGAACTCTGGATTTCCAGGGTAGTATTTCCCAGCAGTGGGAGCTATAAAGGTGTGTAGTACAACTGTGATATTTAGCTAATTACATTTTGGAGGATGTGGGTACACATGTGGGTACAAGAGCTTGGGGTAAAAACGACATTTAATATACAGTAGGTTGAAACAATGTCATCCATACAATATTGAAATGGATCGATGTCGTCTATGAGCTGTCGGCCCCTCTACTCGATGTTGACCAACTTTAATTCGACGTCTAATGTGTAGGAGGCACACTAAAAACTACCATGGGACGACCACACTTAAAAGTATGACACTATAGTGTCTCTGGCTCGCACTTTGTTGCATGTTTGTATGTCTTGGCACTATAAATCATAGTACTTCTCATTGTTAAGCATCTTCCATGTTCTTCGATGTTGGTATAGCACTCAAAATGTCACTTCTGTTCCTATCCTTCCGAGCTATCTTGCTGTCAACCTAGCAAATTTGAGCACTTGAAACTTGTTCTATTAACCTCACAATCATGAATGCTTGAAACCTGTTCTATTCTTGTCTTTATGTACCACAGCGATATATTGCTGTCTCTCTTTGGACAAAATTAATGTACTTTGAATAAAGTGTCTGCCAAATGCCCAAAATGTAAATGTAAAATGGCTGTGTAAGAACTTTGCAGGTCATTAGGTGAATAGTGAGGAGTTTAGGGGTGTGCGTGTGGGGGGGTGAAACCGTACTCTCATCAGTAGACACAACAGGAGGACCAGCCACAAGTGTGTGTTCACTACCGCAGTCCCAGGCTTTGAGTGACCGCATCGCTGCGTGTGTGTGTGTTCACGTGTGTGTGTGAGTGTGTGTAGGAGAGTTGGTTAAAGCAGCTAATTGACCACCCCCCCCCCCTGGCCCCATCATTCCAAGTATACTGGCATCGCTTTTCAGTGAGTGTGTTCCACACTCTTTTTCTGAGGCTGCCATTCCATTTTGAAGCATTTTAAAATAAAATGTGTTTGTTTAGCTTCCATTTCCCTTTGGAGTCGTCGAGCGTGGTGATTTCCGGTGGCTCGACACATAAACGAGAGCGCTCTAAAATTACTACAAAAACACATAGAGAAAGCTGTCTCCACGTGTCTCCAAGGTGCTGGAGGTTCCACTAATACACACACACACACACACACACACATACACACACAGGCACACAATCTGACACATACGCAATCTGAAACACATGCACGCACTTGCACATACAATACAATCAGACACACACACACACACACACACACACACTCACACACACACACACAATCAGACAGGGCACAATGTTCCTGAAGCTAAATTTGAACACGGATCGACCAATTATTCATCCCTAACACCCTTTATGGAGTTACTCTGCATACAGTTCATATGTCACTCTCTCTCTCCTCTCTCTCTCTCTATCTCCTCTCTTCTGAGTGGTCCTATCAAGTGGACACCTTCACACCTTCTACTTCCTTCAGGGGAGCATCACCCTCTCACTCATGTCCTCACCGAACCTATACCCTGTGTTTGGGGGGCGCAGGCATTCCTTATTCAAATTCCACAATTCCACATTAAACCTTAGGAGGAGGAGGAGGAGAAGGAGGAGCAGGACAAAGAGGAGGAGGGGGAGGAGGAAGATGTGACATTGTCTGAGCCCTGCCCTGCAAGGTGGGGCAGATGAGATATTTTTCGTCGCTGGTTTGTTTGTTTTAAAACAGCTTCTCTGCCGCTACCACTTGTGCTCAGGGAGGGGTGGAGTGGGGTGGGTGGTGGTGGGAGAACAGGTGTCTGGTTGTTGGGAGGGTGCGTGCTAAAAAAAAATGGAGACGTGGGGGTGAGGGGGAGGGGGCAGGGGCGGGGACGGGGGACTGGGGGACACCCGTGAAGGAGCTCAAGTTAAGTGTCTGAATAGCTTCATATTGGTAACTGCTACAATGGAACAAATCACCCCCCCCCCCCCACCCCCCCCACACACACACACACACACACACACACACACACACACACACACGTGCGCACGTAAACACGCACACACAACAGCCACACTCACAAGGACAGAGACTATGCTTCAATGCTTCTGTCCAACCTCTATAAGAGCTGTAGTCATAAACCACTTCACTTTACTTTAAAACATTGACAACTAAGGCAAGAAGCCAAAATATTACACAATATTACAATATTTGTAATAATTACACCGTGTTGGACATGTGGAGTGGAGTGTGGTGTAAGTCAATCTTTTTATTTGTATTTTTTTTTAGGTGGGGGGGGGTTATCTTTTCTGTAGGAGAAGCGTATGAAATTGTACCGTAGCCATACGCAAATTGCCGGGGAACTCTAACTTGCAAGCGGTGGCATGCATGCACCTTGATTGGGGCCAAACTATTTGACATTTGACCTGCCAAAATCTGGAAGGCCACAGCGGGAGGGCCATGGTGCCGCCTGACATTGCATTCTTCCCATTGGTTGGTTTGATCTGTTTACACAGTCAATTAACACTTAACAACAGTAAGGGAGCACCGCGTAATATCACGTCCTGACGCGCTATACCGTGCTGACACGGAACCTAAACAGAAATAGTCTCCAGCGTGCCCATGCGTTTCATAATTCCCTCGCAAAAGAGTCACGTCAAACTCAAAATATGTGAACGTGGCGTTTGCAGTTATTTATCCCTATTAGTTTGGTGTCATTTTACATCTGCATACGGGAAGTGTGTGTGTGTGTGTGTGTGTGTGTGTGTGTGTGATGACCTGATACATATTTTGTAATAATATAAAGGCATATTCTGTTCATTTCTGTTCAGTATATTTCTGTTCATTACTGAATGGCATCTTTGATTTTCATTTCCATATAGTTAATGCGCTCCTGTTTAAGAATGTAAAGCTGCAAATTGCAATAAAAGCTCATTTAAATAGCGGTGAAAATATTTTTTTTTCAGGGAGAGACATTAAATGAATAGTGGGCTACATACATTCTAAGATTTTTGCGACAAATTAATAGCATTGGGTTATTTAAATAAATAAATAAACAAATGGTCCTTACATTAATAAATAAATAAACACCATGGATACCTTTAATGCAGTTTGGATTATTTACAACATGAATGCATGTCTTCATTTGTAAATGTTATGTTCATAGGATGATATGGACAAAAATGTTGATTTCACACCTGTTTACACACTCAGCGAGTGTTGACAGTCCTACGTTGGGTTCGAGGGTGTTTTTAGGGAAAACTAGTGGAGGAGCTGTGGATTTATTAACTCATATAGGACTCATTTTTTGCTGTCTGCTTGGGGATTATGATAAACACTTGCTGATTGTGAACACTACATTTTATAGGTTTTCTTTCTAAATGTAAGCCTACTGATATTTTGTGGTATTCTGTATATTTTGCGTGTTAAAATTAATGTGGCTGCGTTGTCATCACACGTCCGTGTATTTCTTCTCTCGTTGAGTAAGCCTAAACCTTTTTATAAATCGGAGGTTCAATGTTATAAATACATGTGTGGGCTATAAGTCTTGGAGGTGCAGGCCTACTCAATTCTAATATATTTGAAATGGTTATTTCCAACAACTTGTGAATGAATTGAAATAGCGTTTAAAGGGATGTCGCAGGGCCACACACGGAGTCTAAAGATGCCCGCGGAGCTGCACAGTAGCCTCACGGTACAGTGATAAAAATGCCCCCGCAGGCAGCGACGGATGGCACCGTGTGTGCGGCTCACATTTCCCCCGTGGCTGGCGGTAGACATCTTCAAGTCCGGCAGCAATGACGGTAATTAAAAGGCCATTAAACCCCCTTTACGGACTCCAGAGACACGAGAGAGAGCCCCCCCTCCCCCCCGCCAACCCTCCCGTATACGTAAGCTCATTGGTCGGAGCCAGCAGTGTATTCTAACACGTCAAAGGCGAAGCTGCACTTTGGCCTGCAACGCGCCGAGTGCTGCACACTGAGCGGTGAACGGTGCGTAAAGACAGAGAGACGCGCGTAAAGACAGAGAGAGGTGCGTAAAGACAGAGACGCGCGTAAAGACAGAGAGAGGCGCGTAAAGACAGAGAGAGGCGCGTAAGACAGAGAGACGCGCGTAAAGACAGAGAGAGGCGCGTAAAGACAGAGAGACGCGTAAAGACAGAGAGACGCGCGTAAAGACAGAGACGCGTAAAGACAGAGAGAGGTTCGTAAAGACAGAGGGAGGTGCGTAAAGACAGAGAGACGCGCAAGAGCTAGAGTGAGCGAGAGAGAGAGAGAATATCATTCAGCATTCTTTTTTAAGAAGTCATTCACCATTTGAAACCATTGAAAGCATTTGGGCCCTACTTTAAATCAAATGAAGCGTCTGTTTCTTGCGGCAAGTTACTCCTCGTAATATTTCCACCGCTTGTTGTATCGCCATGAGCTGCCTGGATGTGATGTATCAAGTGTACGGTACACCGCCTCAGCCTTACTTCGCCGCAGCCTGTAGTCCCTATCATCACCAGGTAAGACCACCAGGATTCACGATGATCTGATGATCCCTATGGATTATGGCATGGAGACTCAATAGACTGTGACCTGTGTTCTTGTTGCGCCTAAATTTATTATAATGCTGTCCTTTAATGCTTTACTAAACTAAACTTATTTTTAATATGAATTAAAAATGGAAACGAATGGAAAACAAAACTATTTATCCAATAGGCCCGTGTTTTTTTCGTTTTCCTTTTTAAATATTACTAACTGTCTTAATGTGTCCATCATCCTCAAATGACTGGGTTCAAATTGGGCAAGTCCCACCAACTTTAGGGCCTATTTGTATATCCTCCGATGCTGTAGACTGAACTGTTTTAGTTGATAAATGATTGTTTTAACCTGAAGATGACAGTGATACAAACTGACATGATATAGGCTAATAAAGAAATAACGTAGATTGACAATGTGATTCAATGAAAGTCTAATTATAGCGTAACGTGGTCTTATACGTTTGGGTCAATGAACTCACATATAATGCATTAGCAGGGGCCGAATCCGATGTCAAATAAATAGTGTTTTAAAACCATTAATATAAAATTGCTTTTCAATGAGCATTGAGGATCTTAGACTTTGTATTTATGATTGTTTTACAGGCGCTGATACATTATTTGTGACCCCTTGCAATGGTTTTGACACTTTCTTTTAAAAATATCAATATGGTTCAGTATCAATATCGTGTCTCAAATAGCGCGAATAAGACAGATGTCATTCAAACAGCATGGAGCACTTACTGTGTGAACTATAACCCAATGAACACAAAGTGCGCATATAACCTCAGCTAATCAAGGTAAACAGTGTGTCTTCTTAGAGAAGAGAAAAGGTTATTTCATAAGGTTGGCCTCGCCTATAAATTATATTAAAGGACCTAAACAATTATGTTTAATTAAAGGACCCAGCCAATGCAAAGAGAAACAAAAATAACAGCAGATCTGGAGGCCTGTGCTTTATTTGTATTTTTTTTATACAAGCCTATATTTTTTTCTTTCTTCCTTATTTTATGCAAATAGAAATTGGCATTTTACTCCAAAATGCAAGAGCCGCAGCACGACGTCAGTAGCAGCAGGAGCAGCGGGGGGTCCTCCGGCTCCTCCGGCTCCTTCGCCCACCCGCCGCCGGGCGCTGCGTCCATCAAGGAGGAGGAGGACGACTGCGGCCGGGACCGGGACCGGGACCGGGAGCCCCCGCCCCCGGAGGCCGAGTACCTGAGCGCCAGGTGCGTCGTCTTCACCTACTTCCAGGGGGACATCAGCGCCGTGGTGGACCAGCACTTCAGCCGCGCCCTGGGCAGCCACCCTTCCTCCTCCTCCTCCTCCTCCTATGCGTCCTCCTCCAGCAAGTCCGGACCAGGTGGTTATATATACCTATATTATATACCTCAACTCATATATTATTATTATTATTGTTATTATTGTTATTATAGGCCTTTATAGGAGAGGGTGAGAAAGATAGATCAAGAAAATATAGATTCAGATGAACATATTTAATCCATATTGGCATTCCACTTGTTTGCATTTTGTTGGTGGTGCCTCAAAGTTAATTTAAATGTCGGAATAATTAGTTTGAACGGCTCCTCATTTAGGCCGCCGACACATCTCGTCTGTAGTCCACGTGGTCTCTGTAGGAAAAAAACCCGCGAAACAAACCGTTCCACATAAAATAACCATCGAGAGAAACCAATATAGAGACGCTATCTGGACTATCAGGCTGATCATCCGAAAATGGACAAATGGAGAATTTGTTGTTCATTTGTTGTTTGTCGTCATATCGATATCGCAAGTGTCTTTTTATAATAAATTATATTTTTATAATATAATTGTTCTTTTTATAATCACACTTGAGACAGTCTGTGCTTTACGTTTGAATGACCCTGAGCTTTTACATGACATCCGCTAATGTTGAACTCCCAAGTTAGGATCACAATCAATTGGAGACCTCTGAGACCAATGCAAACGCTGTTACTTTGTCTGTGAGTATTAAGTGAGAATCAAACAACAATGAATGACATTTTAAGCCACGTGGAATAGCAATGTTAAAGATTCACATCTCTTTCACTCCCTGACTCTGTTTATTTTAACATTGACACCAAAACACACACTCAAATCAGACTAAAGAGTTTTAGTGCCAGCGTGTGCATTGCCTGAGCATTAACATTGTGCCGGTTAAAAATCTCAAGCAAGGTGACTTCTCTTCAAGTCACCTTGCTGCAGGAAATGAAACCAAACTGGAACTTAGGAATTGAACTTGTTCCAAAGGGAGGATGTGTGTGTGTGTGCCATAATGCCCCTGTACTGACCACACCTTATCTGCTGCAGATGGACCCTTCCCAATGAACCAGAGAAGCTTTCCCCCGTCCTTCTGGAACAGCACCTACCAGTCCTCGGTGCCCTCCGGCCTGGGCGCGCCCCACGCCGAGCTCTCCTTCCCCGGGATCCTTACTCCGCCTCCCTGCACGGCCACCTCCACCAGCCCAGCCCCGACGTGGCGTGGCACCCCTCACACCACCATCACCACCACCACCACCACCCCTACTCGCTAGGGGGTGCCATCGGCAGCCAGGGCTCGGGGTACCCGCGGCCCGGCGTGCACGAGGTGTACGGCGCCGCCTTTGACCCGCGCTACGGCTCGCTGCTGGTGCCCTCGGTGAGGCCGCACCACCGCCTGGCCCCCGGCAGCGCCGTGCCGGGCCCCAGCGGCTCGCCGTGCGACCTGGGGGCCAAGGGGGAGTCGGGGGGCGCGTCGGCCTGGAGCGGGCCCTTCTCCGGGGCCGGTCCCGACGTGGCGGCACTCAACATGGACACAGGTACGCAGGGCAGGGTCCTGGCGCCTCCCTCGTGGAACCCCAGAGCGCGTTGTGTGTAGCTCGGTGTGCGGCGTGAGTCAGAGCAGCTATCCAGACAGACAGACAGAAAAGACAGACAGACAGACAGACACCTACGCCACGATGACCAGGCTCTGTATCTGCCGGGCTCCCGTTGTTTGGCAAGGAAGTGAAACTGTCCTTCATTTACACATTAAATCCCGCTTAATGGTTACAAATTCTGTGTTTCTGTGCAGCACTCTGCCATTTCCTCATAACAATTACATTCTTTAAACTCTGTTATGTTATCGTTCCCCCGCTCAAACAAATTGAAAATCATGTAAAATACATAAACACACATTTGTACGGATTCGAGTGTGTCCGTGTAGTTGTTCAGCAACAACTCAAAACCTGATTGTTCTGGGAGGCGAGCCTGCTGCACCAGCCCCCCGTAGGGCTTCCACAAAAAGCATCAAGTTGCAAATCCGGCAGAGCCCAGCTCAACATGCCGAGTTGCCCTCCCTCCAGCTCCTCCACCCTGCATCTGTCCTCCGCCTCAAGGCCTCGCCTCTGCTCCTTTTGCTTCTTTTTTTTTTCTTTTTTACCAGCCACATGTTTATCTCCTGTCTCCTCCTAATCTCCTCTCCATTTCTCTTTCTCCTCCTCTCTTCCCTTCCTTCCTTCCGTCCTGCTGCCTTCTCTTCGCCTGTCCCTCTCTCTCTCTCCCCCTCTCTATCTGTATCTCTCCCTCCCTCTCTCTCTCCCTCTCTCTCTCTCTCTCTCTCTCTCTCTCTCTCTCTCTCTCTCTCTCTCTCTCTCTCTCTGCTTCCAGGTCTTCAGACACAGGACAAGAGCAAGGACTTATACTGGTTTTAAAAGCCTCCTGAGACCCCACCCACCACCAACACCAACACCACCACTGCACACACACACACACACACACACACCACACACACACACACACACACACACGATCCGACACACACATACACACACGTTCTACCGCTGCCTCTCTGCCGCTGTTTTCCAGTTTCCTCCTTCCTTCCTGTGCTGCCTTCAGTTTTTGCTTCATTTTCGTTTTTTTTGTTGCATTGACAGACGTGGCGTCGTGGACGACACCCCCCCTTCCCCCCTGCCCCCCCCCCCCCCCCCCCCCACAGTGGGCTAGCCCCCGTTAACCCCTGTGGTGTTGCTTGCAGCTCGATACTACGCCGGTGGTGGCATCGGTGGCGGCAGACTTTGTGGCCCTGGCAGGGGTGGCAGCGGCGGGGTCATGACCCTGCTGAGCTGAGGACCAGACACCCCTGCCAACCCCCCTCCTCCACCCTGCCCCCCCCCTCCCCCCCCCCCCCCCACCCCCCCACTGAAACATGAAACACTGTGGATGTACCCTGGCGCAGTATTCTTTCAGCATGGGTGGTCCCCAGAGACAGAGAGGGGGGGGTCCTCACCTGGAAATGCCCCCGCCCCAAACATTTCAAAGACAGTGCGTCAGAAGACCTGGTGGACAAATGGAAGAGAGGGACAGAGAGGGGGTCCGCCACCGCTGTGGTGGGAGACGGATGCGGCATGTGGGGGGTGGGAGGGGGGAGGGGAGACGAACGGAGGAACGAGGACTCGTGTTCGGTCACGCTGGGAAAGAGGACTCAAAGACAACAGTGGTGGTGGTGGTGGATCATCGGGGAGGTGGGGAGGGGCAAAGAGCCTTCAGGGACTTGGCTGGAGCTGATCCCCCCCCATCCCCACCCCCCCACCCCAAACACACAC
>PIJE02000394.1:198221-228480 GCA_002895965.2 Coryphaenoides rupestris | reverse complement strand
CACACCACACGTGCCACCACCAATACACAACAAACCCCACACACACACACACACCACATCAGCACACACCCAAAGCTTACCGCCAACCTGGACAACTGGTCTTTGGACACTGCTGAGACATGGGCCCCTCATAGGTTTGATTGGGTGGGTGTTCGTGCATCTCTCCCCCCCACCCCCCTTACATCACACACATCCACACACAATACACCACCCCACCAGAGACTGGGGCCTCTCCATGTGATTCTGGAGCTTTTACACGAAGCAAAGGCGGACATAATATAAGCTTGACTGTGAATGTGTGGGAGAACTGTGATGTTAAAATACATTTTTGGGTGTACAGCAATGATCGTTGGAAAAATAGATTTCTTTATGGAGGGAGGAGAGGAAGGTCAAGGAAGAGAGAATGTGTGTGTGTGTGTGTATGTGTGTGTGTATGTGTGTGTGTGTGTGTGTGTGTGTGTGTGTGTGTGTGTGTGTGTGTGTGTGTGTGTGTGTGTGTGTGTGTGTGTGTGTGTGTGTGTGTGTGTGTGTGTGAAAGAGAGAGAGAGAGAGAGAGAGAGAGAGAGAGAGAGAGAGAGAGAGAGAGAGAGAGAGAGAGAGAGTTCTCTTGTTAGATGAGTGAGGAGACCAGTAGCTATTTGAAGCCACTTGACTCTTGGGTCTCTTGTTGCCTGCCTTCCCTGCAGCTGTCAACGACAACTGCTCTTAAACTCAGCGGACACACACACACACACACACACACACACACACACACACACACACACACACACACACACACACACACACACACACACACACACACACACACACACACACATACACACAGAGACACACACACATACACACACACATACACACGCACACATTTTGCACATGCACTTACATGTGGCACGTCAACACAGATGCACAGATCAAGGCAAACAAAAGGACAAAGACACACACACACACACACACATAAGTACACACATTCACATGCACACTTGTACATATGTGTATATGTGCTTAAACACAAACGCTGTACATAGTATATATATATATATATATACTGTATATATATACACACACACACACACACACACACAAATCCACGCCCTTTAGGCTCTCATACATTTGCCACATTTGCACAGATCATACTTTGATGCATACTTTGGTTTTGAGTACACAATTATAACACACACACAAATACACACACACACACACACACACACACACACACACACACACACACACACATTTATACATATTATGCACCATATCCCATACACACTATACCTGTGATCTTGATAAAGAGCTGTTTAGTGGTATTTCAATTAGGTTCCCCCACCAGTGTGTGTGTGTGTGTGTGTTAAATGTATGAGAGTGCAGTTTCTGCAAGCCAATGTCCACACAGTCCACAAACCAGAATGTACTTACAGACACACACGCACACACACACACACACACGCACACACACACACACACACCCTTTGTATTTGGTTTCCTTGATGCAGTCTTGTATGGTGGTCGCAGTGCGCTGTATTCTTTGTGGATCTCTTAATATAGTGCTGTGATTATGTTTATGTTGATCTGCCACCAACGTGAAGTCCTTGTGTGTATTTGCTGCCTGGTTGTATCTATAAAACAAATGGCATTGTCTTGTTTGAGAGGCAAGCTGGTTCTCTCCACCCCCAACAACCAACCTTGTCTGACTTTCTGTTGTCTCATTTCGATTACAACCTCCAGTCACGTCCACAAGTCCAGGGTTATAGGAGTTGCTGCTGGGTCGATGTGGACTTTTTTAGAAAAGGTGTTTTGACGCAAGTAAACGTAAAAGTGTCAAACTCTCGTTCAAACAAATCAAATAGTTAATCATTCAAATAGACCCCCCCACACACACCATTCTCAGTGAAATTAACCCATCTCTTTGTGCCGATTTCTCTGTCCCAGGGACTGGCAAATGATGGATTTCTCATGGTGTTTTGTCATGTCATTTAAGGTCATTATTTGCAGATGGAACTTTATTAATTTTTATTTATTTATATTAACATTGCAGCATGGAGGAGTCTCTCTCGTGTGTGTATGTGTGTGTACGTGTGTGTGCGCGGTGTGTGTGCGTGCGTGCACATGCGTCTGTTTGCATGTGCATGTGCATGTATTTGTATCTGTGTGTGCGTGCGTTTATATGTGTGTGTGTGTGTGTGTGTGTGTGCGCTTGTCTGTGTGTGTGTGTTTATATGTGAGTGTGTGTGTGTGTGTGTGTGTGTGTGTGAGTGTGAGAGAGAGGTGAGAGCCAGACAGCTGTAGATTAATACTGCCTTCTGACTCAAGTGATGATAGACAAGAGGCGAGTGGAGAGGTGCTCTCTCTCCTCTCTCTCTCTCTCTCTCTCTTCTCTCTCACCACTCGCCCCGCCGCCAGAGAGAGAGCGAGAGAAAGAAAGCAAAACAAAACCTCTGTATTCATGGGAGCTGTTGAGAGTTAATTCAGCCTTCCTGGGAGAAGAGAGAAATGTGTAAAGCTGCTCTAATTGGCCTGTGAAGCACAAGGCTGCAGACAGAGCGCGCCGCTAATGAAGCGAGCCGGGGAAACCCAGAGAGTAACCAAAAGTTTGACGGGCGATGGCGGTGATGAATGTCATATCTTTACTTCCCCGCCGCCTGGGGGGGGGGGCCCCCCCCCAACAAGCAGTTCCATCACAGCAAGTCCCGCTTGCTACCTTTTACATTTTCTTGTCTTTTCCTTTATTCTCTTCTCTCTGCACTTTAAAAAGAGACAGAGTTTGGAATGACTGCCACAAGGCTTAATTCCAATGCGTGGCAATTTGAACCAAGAGGAGGAGGGCTTAGGGAGCTAGCTAGTGTCCAATCCTAAATCAATAATCCATAACCATTTGCGTTCACCGTGCGCTCAAAATATCCAGGAGGCAAACTGTGACAATAATGATTTTCTGCTTCCAAGAGGATGCACTTGAACGGCCCCGGAATGAGTGCAGCCCGTCCGGTTGGTCTAACCCGCGAGCGCCGTGTGAAAGAAAGACCCTCGCGGCCTAACGGCCTAACGGCTCTGTGCACCTCCAGCAATCTCTGCACAGTTTTAAGTGTCATTAGAGGGGCTCTCAATGGCAGGGTGTCAGCAACACGGCGGGGATATTCTATCCTGGACGTTGCTAATCTGATTATTGGACTCCAGGGGGGGTGGGTGCTTGCCTGACGAACTGCCCCACTATTTAAATAGCACATTTCGAGCGTGGGGAGACTACAGCTGCTTACCAATTGATTTACATTTGCGCATCGCGCACACAACGCATCAATTTACACTCGCGCATGAATGTGTGCGTGCGCGTGCACAACGAGTATACAATAACGTAATAAAGCATTTACTTTTACATTTACATTTAGGGCATTTGGCAGACGCTTTTATCCAAAGCGACTTACAAAGAGTACATGTGTTGAAGGAGACAGCAATATATCACTGTGGTACCTGAAGATAAGAATAGAGCAGGTTTCAAGCGTTCAACAAAATGCGTGGTAAATAACGCGGCAATAAAAACGAAGCAACTCGTTAGAGATCACAGCCATTAGATGAAGATAGATCATTAAAAAAAAGAAAATATAGAACTCAATAGGCAATCGTTTGGTTAACGTCCATCCATGGGCTTAACATAGAGGCTGGTGTCATGGCCATGGTCCCACCCATGTCCACATGCGAGCGAGCTGCCATAGCAAGTGGGTGCTCCCTAATAAGTAGCTCAGGGAGTCATGGAAGTTTGCAGCAACAAAGCAACCGTTCCCCCCCCCCACCCGACGACTTGCATCAATAAGGGCAGTCCCACTTCAAAATTGCATCAGATGCCAGATGCCAGATTTGGCCATGTGCCCGGCGGCCATATTGGTGAGGTCTAGCACATCATGCAGGGCCACGATTTGTTTATTATTTCTCATTGGCTCAACACTCAGCATGAGTTTTATTTTGTCACATACTGTATATAGTATATCACAATCATATCGGCCATATATTCATATCATGTGATGTGTGTTTCATGACGCAGGAATTATTGAATGGAAAGATGCATTGTGAATAGAAGAGATGAAAGATGTTTTGCAGAATTACCATTTCTCACCTCTTTAGGCCTCTCTCTCTCTCTCTCTCTCTCTCTCTCTCTCTCTCTCTCTCTCTCTCTCTCTCTCTATGCACTCATTCTCGGCGGGGGTCTCTCGCTCTCCCGGCCGCTGCCCGCCGTCATCGCAGCGCGCCGGTGGGGATTGGAATGCGAAGCCCGCTAATTCCGCTGAGCTCCGCGGCCCGTCGCGCTACCGCTGCATTCACCGCCGCGTCCCTCGCACGTCGCGCCGCGTGGCCGCGCCATTCTCACACCCGCGACGCCCGCATTTTTCACATGAGTTGACATAAGCGCCGCAAATGCCAGAAATCCGGGGCGCTGTCCACACACACCTTGCACGCGGAACCCACCGACACCACACACACACACGCACGCACGCACACACACACACCGCACATACACGCACACACACACACACATAGTACACCGCACACACACACACACCCGCACACACACACACGTAGTACACTGCACACACACACACACACACACACACACACATAGTACACCGCACACACACACACACACACACACACACACACACACACACACACACACACACACACACACACACACACACACACCGAGGTCTGCGTGTCGAGAGAGATAGAGACAGAGAGAGAGAGATGTATAATAACATCATAAAAAATACTAAAAAATGCAAAATATAAATATATATATAAAACAAGTAGCCTTGGAGGAAAAGTAAAATAACAAGCTAAATAATAATAACACTTTTAGTCCAACTTCTCAATATTTGCCATCTTCAATATCTGCACCCATCCGTAGCCACCCCACCTCCCCCCAGCCCATCATAGACCACCATAGACCACCATAGACCACCATAGACCACCATAGCCGCCCCTCCTGATCTATACAAATGCCAGGTAAGTAGAGCCCATGGGAGCTAGAAAAGTAAGTGAAGATATCACGTTTCCACAAGCCCACCCCTTCTTCCCCTTCCTCCCCCTCTCCCCCCCAATGTCCACCATATAGAGACGAAGGGGAGCGGAACGACCCCCCCCCCTCAACCCCCCAACCCATCCACAACCGGGTGAGCGGGGGGGGGGGGGGGGGCACACATCTTCCTACTACTTCCCAGCAGAGAGAGAGAGAGAGACTGCGAGAGAGAGAGAGAGAGGAGAGAGAGAGAGAGAGAGAGAGACCTTGTGGAGGAGATGAGCTCGCCACCATGCGATGATGCGGTGGTAGAGGTCACGGGTTGACCTCGGAGCGTCTCCGGAGCACTCTGCTGGTAGCGGTGATGGACTCGGCAGTCTCGGGCGAACAATGGCCCTCAGAAGTGGGTGAGGAAAACACCTTCACCTTCGTCAGCGGAGACGCGGCAAGAGAGGAAAAAAACAGAATACTTCAACGCCTCAAAGGAACCATTAACTTCACCGCTTCACCGCCACCCCCCCTCACTCCGCCTCAACCCCCCCCCCCCTTCCTCACCTTGTGGCATGTTAACATGATTTCAAATTTTAATAATGTTACTAATAATGTAACTTTAAGTTTTTATTAAAATGTTGGGGGCTGAGTGACTGTTGCATGTGCCTCAGCATGTGCCTTGTATGGCTGTGTGTGAGTGTGTGTACGTGTGTGTGTGTGTGTGTGTGCATTCGCATGCGTGTGTGTGCGTTTGCGTGCTTGTGTATGTGTGTGTGTGTGTGACCGAAAGACGCTCATAAGAGTTTTTTATGTCACTTTTTATCGCGTTTGTAAGTGCATGCGTCAATATTAGCCAAATGCATAAATCAATGTGTTTTATGACTATGAAACACCAAAGCGGACGCCATGAAACACAAGCCTTCATCTCGGGGGGGCCGGGGGGGTGGGGGGGGAACAGCAAAGCGTTCGACAGGCCGCACTAACAAACATCCAAGTCAGTCGATCCAGCGTCGCAATTGACTTGACAAGAAAATATATATTCCGCTAAAGATCCCCAAAAAAACACTTCACTGTTAAAAAACAAATGCAATGCTTTTCCTTTCAAGGTCTCGCTGGCAAAATTGTCAGTCGTCGGGGAAGGGGGGGGGGGGCGTGGGGGGGCGGGGTGATCCTACACACAAATACACACTCAGACATACTTGTGAAGTTTGTTTATCTACAAGGATACTCAAGTTATTGCCAATGTTGGAAAATTGTAACAATGTGTACCCATTTTCCGCTGCCAATTTTCCTGCAATTCATACCACAATGTGTGTCTGTGTGTGTGTGTGTGTAGTGTGTGTGTCTGTGTGTGTGTGTGTGTGTGTGTGTGTGTGTGTGTGTGTGCATATGTGCGGGTGTGTGTAGGTGTACACGTGAGTGTATGTGTGCGTATACACACGTGCGTGTGAGAGTGTATGTGAGAGATTCGATGTGACAATTCGTATTTCTGTGTGTGTGTGTGTGTGTGTGTGTGTGCGTGTGTGTGTGTGACTACATTCATATGTGTTTGAACCCCCCCACCACCACCACCTCCGTCTCCATTATCCCCCCTGAAATAGGAGTCAGTGTTTAGCGGGACATGCGCCCCATGCGTGTGGATTAAAAGGGGAGGTGGGATTGAAGGCAGCCAGCTGGTGGCACACATGCCGTAAATCACCCTAATATGACCTGAAGCGCCATCACCGCAGTGAGCCCTGAGTAGCGGGGGGGGGGGTGTGGGGGGGTAGGAGGGGGGGTAGGGGAGGGTAAGTGAACACTGTGGTCCGTTGGCATGAGCTGCGTGCCCGAGTAGCCCCGCTGTGGCATGGCGGAGAGAAGGGCCAAGTGACGCGCCAAGTCGATTTTTTCCCCGGGAGGTCCCTGGCTTGGGGCCGTCTCCTCCGCCGCAGCATTGGCCGCATAACTGATGCTATGTGATTTGGGGGAAAAAACGAGAGGCGAGGCGAGTATGAGAGACACGCAGACACAGCGTTTACTTTCCCGGACTTTGTGTTGAAACAGAGCCCGGCGCTGTAGGGGCCCCACACGGGGAGACCCCCTGATTGAAATGCTGGAAAACAGGTGACTTCCTGCCACCGATGTCCAAGACACGCCCCTTCCCGGTATCCCCTATGGGACCTCATTTTGGAATAAAATACGTATGGTAGTCAATGGAGAGAGAGAAATTGTTTGATGAAGCAATCAATCAATCCATTTTTATTTAAAGTGCAGAATCACCATGCAGCGTGGTCCCAGTACACTTACAAATACAAAATGCATGGGACAGACGGACAGCAAGCAAGTAAATTAATGAAAAAAATTAAAACAGATGAGTAAAGATAAGTAGGAGTAAAGATAGTAGGAAAGAGAAAAATGTATTGAAAGCAACGTTGGAGGGATATAGAACAGTACATAATTAAAAACACAATTTAAAACACCTTAAGAACACTAAGAGAATGCTTGAGGTAAAGTAATAAAAGGAATTGAACTAAAATCTATGGAAGGCTGTAGTGCAATGAAAGAAGGTATGTTTTCAGTCTTGATTTAAATATGTCAACTGATTATTGATTGGTTTGAATTGTGCCATGAATTACACACAAAACTATTGTATGAAAAACTGCGACTATCTTGACCTGCAAAATGACCCTTTTAAATTGTTCAACATTGTACATGTAATTCACGATTCAATTCTTATTCCCGGAATAAGGACCCATGGGGGACAGCAGAAGGGGCGTGACTTAGGCTCTCTATACAGCCAATCAAAGACTTGAATGCCTTCCTTCCCTTCATTAACAGCCAATTGAAGGCGGCGTGTTGCCACAGAAAGTCATCACATTTGGTTTAGCGATGGCACCGTGTGGAAAAAGTTGATTTCCTGCAGAACAATGGAATGGGCGCACTTGACAATAACAAATGAAACATATATATGCACCTGTTCAGTATCACGGTCAAGCAGAGAATAGTTTTTTATTTCATTTTTTTACACTTGACATTCAACGGTGAAACAGGACTGCTAGGACAGACTTCTGTAGCAGATTAATATTGCCGGGTGAGTGGTTGTTAAACAGCATGGCTGGATCTGGTTGTCAAGAGGAGAACGCGAGGTGGGGTATTTGTCTGGTTATTTGCTCAATGGTATTCATTGTATGATTCAGATTACCTCCTTCAACATGCCGTGTGGGGGAATATTCACACGATAGCCATTAGTCTAGGAGTGGACGCTGAGTATTATTGGACAGCATCTGGTCATCTCCAGTCCCGATCTCTTACTATCCATACGTCGACCAACAGATGAGAGCCCCTGGGAACGAGGCCGTCTCACTGTAGTAAATCAGAGGCAGTGGAGCCCCGCCCTCTGTTAGCTCCTCCCATGCTTTGCTTATACCCCAGAATACGTTGAGGTGGGCGGCGTCTTGAAGAAACTCAAGACACGATTCTCATTGGCTGTCAGTAGTGTCACTGGCATGGGTGAGTCAGGTATATATATATATAATTACCTCTTATATTTACATCCATAGGTTTATCAGTTGCCGTATATCTTTGACTTTTTTCTGGCCAATGAATCACAATTTAAATCAAGCTTGTTTCACCATGGGTCTGCCATGAACCTGACGTACGGTCTTGCTTGCTATTGGTCGTGCTTACATGTCAATCAAGACCTCTTCCCGACAGTTGGTTCTCGACCCAGTCAATCAACGCTGTGTCCCGGACTATCTGTACTGAGAGGCACGGCTCTACCAGATGAACCTGCCGGTGGCTGGGTGGCTGGCCGTGACACCACCACCATCTCTCCTCACAGAAACGCTCCAAGCAGCTCCTGGCTGGGAGCCATCAGAGCATAACCCCCCCGGGTTGGTTCTGCTCCCGACAGCCAGACAAATCCAGCTTGTACTCTCAGAGTGACAGGAACAGAAAGTAGAACCGGGCCGTTTTCCTCCGCTCTCCTCCAAGATCGAAGAAAACCAACCTTGACACCCTAGAACTCGTGCACTTGACTCGGTAGCACCGCGCCACGTGGTATGCGATCACAGTCATTTTGATTTGCTTTGATTTCATGTTACCCCCCCCCCCCCCGCTTACACCCTCAAGGCCAATCCCATAGGTCCTTGAATGGACCACTTTGGCTCAGCTGCCCGTGTATTTCCTAAGGGGTAGTGAAAGCTTAACTTCAGCCAGGGTCCAAGCCAGCCAGGTCTACCTTTGCCCACACAGCGCATTGGCAAAGTCTCTTACCTCGGGAACGATATATATATGGTCGGCCATTCTTTATTTTTAAAACGACACATGCCAAGTGTGTCTGTGCTGCTGGGTGCTAAGGGGGGGGGGAGGGGGGGTCCTCCATCGCTGAGCTGTTTATTGGAGCAGCAAATCTCGTTCATCAAAGTCGACACTCGGTGCCGAGGCGCGAGGGTGTATAGAGCATTGTCACTCCTGTTGGTTCTGCTCGGAGATATTTGCAGGGCTTGTGTGGGTCATTGTGTGTGTGTTTGTGTGTTTGTGTGTGTGTGTGTGTGTGTGTGTGTGCGTACATGCGTTTTGTATATTTGCTTGCAGCCAGCAAATCCTTCACAATACCTGGATTGGGTATCCGTTCCCTCTCAAACGTCAACAGAAGCTTGCGCACACACACACACACACACACACACACACACACACACACACACACACACACACACACACACACACACACACACACACACACACACACACACACACACACACACACACACACACACACTAGCTCTTTATGTCAAGGCCTGGGACCTCCGGACCACAAGTAGGTAATACTAAACAAACACAGACTTACCTGGATAGGTAATGTGATACACATACACACACACACACACACACACACACACACACACACACACACACACACACACACTCTCCTTTCCGAAGAACCCTGACTTCCTGCCCCAGAGCCCCTCTAAGAGTTTTCCAACCATTAACAATGCTACCGTGCCACAGGGCATGTGTGTGTGTGTGTGTGTGTGTGTGTGTGTGTGTGTGTGTGTGTGTGTGTGTGTGTGTGTGTGTGTGTGTGTGTGTCTGTGTGTGTGTGTCTGTTTGAGGATTTACTGAAGTTCTTAATGGAGCTCGACAATCAGCAACAGAAAAGGGTGGGGGTGGGGGGGGGGGGGGGGTGATTGGTGAGGTGTGAAGAGGTGTGCCGCAGAGAGAGCAACACACCTGGGTTGAGCATCCGCGTTGATCTGAGAGAGAGAGAGAGAGAGAGAGAGAGAGAGAGAGAGAGAGAGAGAGAGAGAGAGAGAGAGAGAGAGAGAGAGAGAGAGAGAGAGAGAGAGAGAGAGAGAGAGGTTACAGAGACTAAAACAACAGATAAACAAACAAGGCAAGCTGAGTGTGACAGAAAAACACCCCACAGGCTCTCCTAAGGTGCAACGGTTGTAAATTGGGACTGAAATAACTACAATCCTTCATCATCCATTATTCGTGTGGTTTCTTATGATCGCACACATTAAGTCGACTCTTTCACGCTTCTGCTTTATATGCGATGCAATATAAGGACCACAAATGGACCACAGAATATTGTATTATTATTATTGTTGTTGTTGTTGTTGTTATGATGATGATGATGATGATGATGATGATGATGATTATATTGTTATTATTATTATTATTATTATTATTATTATTATCATTTGTATTATTATTCTTTATTATCATGATTAATTCACCTGGTAAATTAAGTTATCATATAATTCTGTGGTAATCATAAAAGAAGGTTTTCTATTTGAAGCCGACACTACTGAAGCCTAGCATCAGACAGTGAGCGGGCCGAGAGCGGCGCGCTGCTGCCCGGCCGGCGGCTCTATTCTGGGAACCAAACGCAAGGTTAAGATTCCTGTTGTGAAAAACAAGCGTGGCGAGAAGGCTCTCCAAACGCATTCACAGACAGTCCCGACATGAGTGGCAGAGCCCCGTGTTCATTCAGACACACACACACACACACACACACACACACACACACACACACGCACACACACGCACACTAACACGACGCACACGCCTGCTCGACGCACGTGAGCAGCCTAAAGCACACACGCAAGCCGACGCTATTAATATTAACAATGCCTTATCAAGGAAACATTTACAATCGATTGCCGTGTCTCGACGTGTGCATATGTGCAAGGTTTTACCGGCCTGCAGCCAAGTAAGGTGTCGTGAACGTCGTGAACGAATGGTTTAATTGGCTTTCCTGGTTTTCAAGCCTGTAATGGTTACCAGATAACCCCATCTGCTCATGCACACAGCAGTATTGTTACCACGCTGGAGGTCGGCAACTGCCCGATCCCTCGGTGTGGAAACTGTAAACAACTATTGAAAGACCTTCATATGAGCTTGACATACGTACGCCCCCAGCATCCAGTCCCCCCAGCTCTATGCTCCAGTCTGTAGTCCTATACGTATATTCAATGTATATAATGCAGTGTGTGTGTGTGTGTTTGTCCATGTGTGTGTGTGTCCCCGTGCGTGTGTGTATGTGTGTGTGTGTGTGTGTGTATGTACGAGTGTGTGGGTTTATGAGTGAATGTGTGTGTGTGTGTGTGTGTGTGTGTGTGCGTGCGTGCGTGCGTATGTGTGTGTGTGTGTGTGTGTGTGTGTGTGTGCGTGCATGTGTGCGTGTGTGCGTGTGTGTGTGTGTGTGTGTGTGTGGAGAACTCTAAACCATACCAGCCCCAACAATAAGTGATCCACCATCAAAAGACGCCCTTGTTATTCAAATCCTTCTCAATATAAATGTGCCCCTGAGTTTGTGCGGTAGAGTTCATGTTCAATACAGATGAACTGTAAGTGTTCCTAATTTCTAAGCCTCAGTACTTTCCCAAGGATTTTCGGGACTTGTCTCAAATGCAACATTTAAAAGACAATGCAGAATAGACTGACAGCAAAAGGATCTTAGAGTGGAAGTTAAAAAGTGAAGTAAAACAGGGTTTTTGCAGGGTTTTCTGAGATCCTTCGGATCAAGGGTTGAGTTCGGGGCGATTCGGTAATTCAGTGATTGTGAAATGTGAATCCATTACGTGTGGATAGTGTGAATCCATTACGTGTGATTCAGTTATGAGCAATGGTGGCTGGTGATAAAAGATGAACTTCCCCCCTAGACCATGGGTGGGCTCGGTTGGTCTGGGTCATGGTCTTGTCGTCAAGTTGGTCAGTTAGTCTGCGTAGTCTAAGTCATCCCAACACAAGCAACACAACACACACGACAGACTCTTAATGAAACTTAATAACACACACATTAATTTCCCACACATAATCCTTTGCCTCCAGAATTGTCCAATCACATCCGAACGCCAACACGAAAACAATGCAGACAACAATGCCAATAAAAGTGGGAGTGTCCGGGCGCAGTTCTCTGCGACTGGTGGTAAAATCTGAAGCCACCAATCAGAGAGCAGCTTCTGGTCACGTGCTTGTCAAAAGTTTACTGACTCCCCATGGACACTAATTTGGCCGGCGCCCCTCAACCAGGAAGTAGCCGAAGTACATATTGTATTCACACAAACATAAAGGAAAAACTATTTGGAACCATTGTTGAATGAATGCAGACTACCATGCCGGTGCATTGTACAAGTAAACAAGTATATTTCATAATTATTTTTGTGTTATCGAATTAATTTATGTAATGTGTTTAAGAAGACTTCTTATCTAGATATGGTCGGTGGGTCGGCGCCCCAGCGCCCCCTATTGACGAGCCCCCACTGGTTATGAGTAATCTGGTAATGTGTGAATCCGTTATATATGATTCAGTTATGAATGATCTGGTAATGTGTGAATCCGTTACATATGATTCAGTTATGACTGATCTGGTAACGTGTGAATCAGTGAATCAGTTACGTGTGAGTGGGGTATGGGTGCTCAGCTCCTGGGGTCCATGCTTGTGCTGTGGGCTGTGGGAGAACAGGTGGGCATAGCTTCTGTCAAATGGAGAGAGATTGATGGAGCTAGGAGTTAAAGCACATTGGTGTGGGTGTGTGTGTGTGTGTGTGTGTGTGTGTGTGTCTGCATGTCTGTGTGTGTGCGTGTGTGTGTGTGTGTGTGTCTGCCTGAGTGTGTATGTGTGTGTGTGTGCCGGTTGGGGTATTCTCTTACAGTAATGGCAGAGATAGAGACAGCTGGAGCCTGCTTCATTGGACTTGCTGTGTGCTTTTTGTGTGCACGCTCAAACACACACATGCAGATGTGTGCATTTGTGCACGTGGAATATTTCCATAGAGAAGCAGTGTCATTTCTGTCCACCCCCTCTGTCTTTCCAAACAACAAATGCCACTATACAGTTCACACTGGCCTGAACCTCACATGGAAAGTTCACATGTACAAAACACACAATCAATACATAACTCACAAAACTGAACGAACAAAAATGTAAAAAAAGAAATAAAAACAAAAAGAAAAGTATGGTAAAATAGAATAGTGTAATTCTTTTTGGATGGATTATATATTTATAAGTCATCAAACTGTCAATCATTACTATATTATTGTATTCATAATAGAATAATATAGTTGCTTATGCTTTATTACATATCACATAGTGTATTACATGCTATAAAATAGCATATTATCTTTTGCATATTATATTATATTTTAGATTTTTTTTAACACAAGGCATTCTAATCATCATTTTTCAATTATTTGAACACGATAAACAGATTAATTACTCATCCTACAATATAGTTTACAACACTGGCATGAAGGGACAACAACCAAGTGAGACTTGTGGGATTGAGAGACTCTAAACTCTAACCCAGGGAATGCCACCAACACAAACTCACTTCTTGACCCCTTGTCAGTTATGACATGCTCGCCGTGCTGAGAGTTTCTTTGCATTTTTAGAAGACTCCTTTCCGGGGGCGCGCATTGCATCCCCAGATAATTTAAAGTGACACAAGTATTCAAACAATTCGGAAGCAATCACCTGTCATCTCCGGAGACCTCGCCACATTCAATGCCGCACTCCATCGCACTGTAAATTAAACTTTTAACAATTTTGTCATCCACTCGTCCCTTTCAGACCAACAAACTATAGGAGAGCCTGGTAGCTTGTTGATGTAACATTCCTTTGCTATTGTGTCTGCAGGAATGTTGTGTGTGCGTGTGTGTGTGTGTGTGTTTTGTAATTTGGAAACATTAAACATATTTCTTCAGAGCTGTAAAGGCTTATGAATAGAAGGACTAGCTGGGAAGGTCAACTATGAATTATGAAATGACTATCCGGATTGTTGTTGCTTTCACATCCATCCGTCTGTAGTGAGTTCTTTGAACAAAAATATGGGATTTGGAGCATCAGAGAGAAGCAGCCTATTGTATACAGGGAGCATTCAACACTGCTGTGCTCCTAATGCACTGTTGCAGTCAAGGTTAGAAATCATGATCCACATATTGCTTGTGGTGGCTATTTTATATCATAATGGTAGCAGCTTGTTCCCACTGATTCACTTGGTTTTGATCATCCTGTTTCCCCATATACAGTAGTTGTCTCATGTGGTCTTTAATGTTCTGAAGGGACATTAAACAATAGTTAGATGACTACTATAATACTAAAATATAAAACGACAATAACTAAAGCCAGAGCTCCTTTAGTACATTTTGGTTTACGCATTAAACCACATCATTATTAGTCCTTCTATTTCAGTGCTAGCACACTGCCACATGAAGGACCCTTGTTAGGGCAGTGTGCAAGCACTTTTAAATATGCAAAGAAAAATACAATGTCAGCTAATAACAATTTAAATTTGCTTTGCACCGACTAATGTACTAATGGGCTCATTCAGCTCACATCTGTGTGCATTTCAATTTTCAGCTTTGCTTCTCAGTCTACATGGTGTATAATACTATACCTTATAGCAGTGAGTAGCCACTTTCCATGTTTTGTTGCTCTCAAGTTAGTTTGCTGCCCTTTTTTATCTTTTTGTTATTCAAAAGTGTCTTTTGTACTTTTTGGGTTCTTATAGTCCATCGTGACAGCATAAGTAAAATGTGTCTCCCAGACGCCTCATACTCTCATACAATCGGCTGACTTCAGCTTTTGAACCGCGGGGTGGAAGTGTTAAAAAAAACTGCAGTCCAGAGTAGACCCAACAGTGTGACCGGTGTTTAGACTAGTGTTCAACCTTTTTACTTGTTTTGCATTGGGGGCGGATATCCCTATTACTTTACCCTAATGCGGATATCAATTTACCTTCCTGGCATAGTGTAGATGTTAACGCTGGACACATAGCTACTACAATAGAGCCTTCTCACAGACGGTCAGTAGCAGGGTAATCACACTCCTTTAATCACACTCCTCCATGAGTACAAGAATGTTCACATTGTCAGGGAACACAATAGGGCAGCCCAGGACAATCCTGGTTAATCGAATGAAAAAAAAATGAGCCAACCACGATGAAACAAGATGACAACATTGTGTGTGGTTCCCTATAGCCGTGTACCTTTAGTCTCCAGCTATGCCAGTTCAGGAAGATAGATAAAGAGATTTAAAAAAAATCCTTGTCTCTTGACATTATTTTCTCTTGGTATTTACATGGTCCCCTGATGATTTGATGAAGCACCAAAATAAAATGAAAATATGTCACAAATACCGGTCTGACAAAATGCAAGATCGCAGGGAATGCATTATTTCCAACGAATCAAGAGTTGTTGTTTTTTTTGCGTTATCCTTCAAGAATGAGTCACCGTAAAATACAGAGCAATGCAGCCTTTCAATTGAAGGAGGGGGGATTCTTTCTCACATTAACTGCTAAAATGTGATATTGATTGCAATGCGAGCCGCAAATTGCCTCGGTCCAGACCTTTAAATCTGCCTGGTCGATATGACAATGGAGTTTAACAAGTTGACAATTCTGTCTTATCCTCGCTATCTTGCTGTTGTCAACCTTGCAATCATGGGTGCTTGAAACTTGTTTTATTCTAATCTTACTGTACTGTCGTCGATATATTGCTGTTTCAGTTTTTCGACAAGTCACTTGTTGACAAAAGTGTCTGCCAAATGCCCTAAATGTCACGAAGGAATAATAAATGTAAATATGTAGCCTATAGTATTGTCTCCTTAGGTGTGCTCCTACCAAAAGTAGAAGCCTGGTAAAAGGAACACTTCATTTCCGGAGAGAAACTTATTTTCCCGAGTAGCCTATTTATCGGGACGAGTCGCCTTAAACTTACCACTTTCTTCGTGGACATTTAAGGATGAGCACTAGGGACTGAAGTGGCCTTTTCTGTCCTTTGTTGGATTATGGTGAAATCGTAAATACAGTGGCGGGGGGGAAAAAGAAGTATAAATAGAGAATAGCAAGTGCACCATAAACCTTCGTACTTGAACACATGAATAACCCAGCCACATAAATCCTGCCGTTTGTGGTCCACGTGATGACAAAACACGATCACCACAGACGTTAGTGCCTTGAAGTGTTCGCCTTGCGTGAGCCAGGAAAGAAAGTTGAGGTGACATTGTGTCGCGGGTTTTCATGTTGATGAAGTCGGTCTTTCTATTAACAAGGGGGGGGGGTTGGGTTTGCTGTTGGTGAGGCTGGGGCAACTCTCATCAGTAGACAACACAAACAAACACCAGTGTTTCCCTTACATGCGTCCAGTAGTGGCGTAGCGCCCCCGCTGGATTCAGAGCGCCACTGCAATCAGCCTTGCAAAAGAAATTGAATGACTAACTATGTTGGGCACCCAATGCTTTTTGTCATGAATAAAAACAACTCATAGGTGCCCCTACTGTCCCTGACCCGTCTAAATTATTACATTGACATTATTGTGATGATGTGAAATACTGTGCAAAAAGAATGATAGCAAAATAGTCTTCTGGAATAGGAGAATAAAAAACGCATGATGATACTGCAGGTGGCATATTAGCTCATGAATGACTTTAGAGTAAATATAGGAAGCGTTAAGAGAAAAATTAACACAAGTGACTTAATAATAGAATGTAGCCAATAGATTGTGTAGAACAGAAGCAACAGTATTATGAAACCCAGGCGGTGGGATGACGCGAGCATTAATGCAAAAAATATAGCATTTTTATTTAGGATTTGTATTATTATTGCATGCTATTTGTTCTCGTGCCATATGTTGTGATACCATTTCTGTTAGAATGAAGACGACTGGAATCACTGATCACAGTAAAATCTCTCCGTCAGCAGTGTGAATGTACGTGCACATCGGCACCGGCCGCGACAACATCGCCCCACTAACACTATGTCCTTGACGGCTCTTTATTCTGCTGCAAAGGTCGCTTCCACAGCTGATCAATGTGAGTATGTGTACTTTAAAGGTGCTCTATGTAACGACACCAAGCGTTTGAAATGGGAACTGCAGTCTCATTGCCATTTTGGAGGGAGTTTGTCTCCAGCCACTCCACACTCTTCCCCAGACTCAAAGCTCACACGTGTTGGCAGGTTGAGGACACCGAAAGGACAACATTTCACATCTGGGCAGTGGGCGGAGTCAACTCTGAGAAGAGTGAATCATTCAGAGCAGTCTATTGAGGATAGCTTAAACATCTGAACATTTCTTTAAAAGCATGGCTTAATATTTAGCTGATTTCAAGAATTTGCGTCACATAGAAATTAGTCCAATCTAATCATAAACGATGACTGTAGGCCTTTCTACTTATGACCAATTCTACAGCATGATGCACATCTCTATTGTTCTATCATGGTGCCACGTTTTATAAAAAAGCATCATTCCAGTTTTAACCTCAGTAGGCCTCTTTCTCAGGTTTTTGCAGGAAGTTAATAGATGATATCTTCACAACTATAAGATCTATACTTTGTAATCTTAGTACTAAAAGAAACACCTGTGAGGTTGTTGTTCAAGTGGCATAATACACATTGATGCTACTGGGTCAGAGTGAATAAAGATAGAACACAACATGAATGGAAAATGTCAATATTTCCAATAATTCATGTTTTAGAGTGAATACTACTTAGTACATTATCAGTGGGTAGCTAGTATTATAGGGCCATAGCACAATGTACGTGGGTCAATATTTGATGCCAACAATATATCCAATGCAACATTGACAACACACTTGATGAGACAGAAGCAGCTGGTTATCTGGAGAACCCAGTTTTGACATTTGACCTGGGCTCTATTGAAAGGTCAGAGTGAATAGAATAGAATGACACCAAGCCAAGCCATCGCGATTGCACAACACGGCCACCAGATGGCGGTAAAGGCCCTGTGTTCTGCTTGAAGGTACTGGAACGGACAGAATGACCAGTGAAGGCCTCTCACTAGATTGTAAACACAGGATGACGTTTCAAAATAGATGATCCGTTTATGGTGATTTTATGCCATCCAACAACTCTGACGAGAAAAACAGCAAAGGTACAACATAGTGTGTGGTTAAAACAAAAAGTTTGTTCTCGATGAGGTTTGCCTTCGAGCTCAGCTTTGATGTTTGATTTAACAATGGTTATGATCGACTAAAAGTTGATAATTGAATAGTTCTAGGATTGTGATGACATGACTGCTGTCTCACCTGTTTAAGTTAAGCAGGGGTGTTAAACTCAATCTGTGCAGGAGGGCATATCCAACAATTATAATAATATCTTTCATTTCATAGAGTCATTGAAACTAGAGGGTAGACCACCTCCACCAGGACATAAAAGGTGAAAAATGTTGGCTAGGAGAGGAGGAGGAGGAGGAGGAGGAGGAGGGAGGGAGGATGGAGTCCCTTATACTACGAGCTGCAGTGGGAGACATCTGGGTGCCCAGTGGGGACATCTGGCTGCCCAGTGGGAGAGATCTGGGAGCCCAGTGGGAGACATCTGGGTGCCCAGTGGGAGACATCTGGGAGCCCAGTGGGAGACATCTGGGTGCCCAGTGGGAGACCTCTGGGTTGCCCCAAGTGGGGAGATACTGGGAGGCCCAGTGGGGAGACATTTGGGAGCCCAAAGTGAACATCTGGGTGCCCAGTGGGAGACCTCTGGGTGCCCAGTGGGAGACCTCTGGGTTCCCAGTGGGAGATATCTGGAGCCCAGTGGGAGACATCTGGGTGCCCAGTGGGAGACATCTGGGAGCCCAGAGTGAGACATCTGGGCTGCCCAGTGGGAGACATCTGGGAGCCCAGAGTGAGACATCTGGCTGCCCAGTGGGAGACATCTGGGAGCCCAGTGGGAGACATCTGGGAGCCCAGAGTGAGACATCTGGGTGCCCAGTGGGAGACATCTGGGTGCCCAGTGGGTGACCATCTGGGTGCTGAAGGGAGTCTCCTCTCCCAACACTGCAGCAGCAGAGGTATGCACTCACTCCAAACAGTCTAGAAAAATGTCTTCATCATGTTGATCGCTTAATATTCTATTGTTTCATATATACTGTACTGTATATCAGTCATCATCTCTACTTGAGTGTAATCGTACAATCTAGACATTCACTAGCTGACTATGCAACTGACACATAACAGTAGATAAACCACAGTAAAATGACTTCAGACTACAACCCCATAGCTAAAGACCTATATCATGCATCAGCCACGTATGCGTCACGTGACTGATCATTTGATATGTAAATAAAGTGTGTAAGTGCAGGCCTACTACTTTGCATGCTATGGTCCGTCGAGAGCAATGCAGAGACACAGGGTTTTACTTCAAAGTTGTTGTTACAGTTTAACGGTTGCGTTGGCATGTGTGTTTGTAATGTAAAGTTACATTTATCTGGACATATGGGAGCGTCCTCTTTTGTGTCGACAAGTAAGCCTATATGGCTTATTGTTTATCGTTTATCATAAAAATATATTACCGTACCAGGAGTCCAGGACCTTACCAATCATGTTTGCGTTTTTAGCCGATACATACGGTAGGTAATAATTATAATGAATTAATTAAATGCATTTATATAGGCCTAGCACTTTTCAAGACACCCAAAGCTCTTTTACATAGTGTGTGTGTGTGAGTGTGTGTGTGTGTGTGTGTGTGTGTGTGTGTGTGTGTGTGTTGTGTGTGGTGTGTGTGTGTGGAGGGGGGGATAATTGATAATTGATAATTACATAACATAATTTATTAAATTATACGTAATGATAATAACATTCCTCATTATTATAATTTTTTGCGTGTCTAAATCAAAATATGATCACATAAACCATTTGGGTGGAGTTGTACTTTCTCCTCAGTACTCCCATTAATTAATTAATTAATTAATACATTTATTCATACATTTATTAATACATTCATTCATTCATTCATAGGCAGCCTCCTTAAGCCTGTGACAGTTAGTTAGCCAAACCTGCTCAACTTGCTCTGTGTACTCTGTACATTCTGCTGCTGAATAACTTGTGGCACTAAAGTGTGTGTGTGTGTGTGTCTGTTTGTGTGTGTGTGCTCTGTGCATGCATGCTTGTGTGTGTGTGTGTGTGTGTGTGTGTGTGTGTGTGCTCTGTGATGCATGCTTGGTGTGTGTGTGTGTGTCTGTGTGTCTGTGTGTCTGTGCGTGTGGTGGTGTGTGTGGTGTGTTGTGTGTGTCTGTGTGCGTGTGTGTGTGGTGTGTGTGTGTGTGTGTGTGTGTGTGTGTGTGTGTGTGTGTGTGTGTGTGTGCGTGTGCGTAGGGATCGTGTCATGCCTCAAGGCAACAAGGCGGGAGACAAGCTACTTCCCACAGCTGTTCATAACTCGTAAGCCACAGAGGAAACCAGGGAGAGAAACCATGTGAGGGAGACAGCGACGATAGCGCCACCCAGGTAGGACCTACTATGACCCAGGTAGCATTCACGATTAACACATTTAATCTTTAACCAAGTGCCTAAAGGAAAACACGTTTGAGATGTCCACTCAGACAACAATACTAGGTTTAGAGTTGTGTTACTACTTTGGGCTGAATGACACAGATGTACACAGATGACTTTTTGAAGTGACCTCAATACAGTGCGGTATCATGTATCTGTATTGTACGTATTGTGTATGTGTTGTGTCACGATAAAGTTCTGTACCAATAGACTTGTTAATAACACAACCCTAGCTCGGTAGGATCAGGGCATACATGAGAAATATTGGCCCGATAAGTTGTCGGCCAACAATAGGCAATGTGTATTATTATGTATTATATTCAATTAAATTCAAACCGATATAAAAATGGAGCCGATAATTCGAGGACATTATTGCTTCCAGTGGTTCCACACAAGGGATGCACGCTGTTACCGCACTCATGACAAACATGCCGTCACATCGCCGGTGTGGACGCCCTTCAGTTTTCGGAGGAAAACGACACAATTTGCAATTTGCAATACATGTTCCGCAAGGGTTACGTTACGTCATAGGGCTGGGGAACGCAGCAAAATATAACTTTGGAGCAACAACGGCAACTTTGTAACCCTTACTCTGCCTTACCCGAGTGCTTTGTGGTGACAGAGAAGACTACACCTCCTGACCTCACACTTCCTATATGAGCCAAAATGTCACTGGATGCAATCAGACAGAACAACGACGGTAAATGAAACTTTGACCAAATCCTCCCGGAAGAACGACAAACAAACACGTCTTCCTGATCAACAAAAGTTTGAAGTGCAGTTGTTTGTTCTTCTTTTAGAGAAAGTATACCGTCCAGTTTGTTTGATACTACTCATATCAATAGTCCGTTCCACATCAGCGGCAGCCACCTTGGTTGTGTACGGAAATGGGAGGTGGACAAGACGCAAGGCAAATAAAATATGAGCTTGCGGAATTCGTGTGGTTCCCAGACTAATATGCTGTATCTCCCAATTGCTCAAGGTACAGCATATCAACAGAATCCGTATTTAAAACCGGTTTGGATGTATAGATATTACAGTCGCTGATGTTGGTATTGCTTCTGCAAGAAAGACAACACACAGAAGAGGACCTGTCAGACCATTTGTCCCTTGACAAATTCCCGGCCAATGCCCTGGTGAGCCTCTCCCACCAAATCACTTCCCCCGGAAGACCACAAGGTGGAACTGAAGGACTTCTTCAGAAACACATTGACAGAGCTTGAGGAGGATAGAATAGTCGTCAGGTAGTTCAACATATTGGGGAAGGGAATAAGTCTCTATCTGTCTGTCTGTCTATCTTTTTATCCATCTGGACATATATACATCTTTCCAACCTATCTTACCTATCAATCCATCTCTTTGTCAACACACCTACATGCACACACTCACATTCGCACACACACACACACACACACACACACACACACACTTTTCATAATTGCAGTTCGGGAAAGTTTTGCCTGAGGAATGAGATTGAACTGAGAACTGAGAGAGAATTGAGAGAGAACTTTAAACTCATATTAATGAACAATGTTCTGTGGCCTTCACCGTTGGCCCAAGATGGAACAGAAGTGCAATGCAGATGCAGGGGATGACATTCAGAAGATTATGCTGTAGAACAAAGACCCTGCAGACGGTCACTCTGTTGGTGATTATAAGATGAGAACACGTAAAGACACGCATCGCGCAGAGGAGTAATCCTTGGGCGTTGGTCAGCTTCTGCTCTGACGCACACACACACACATCCAGGTATTTTAACATCAGTCGGATAAGTCCATAATCTGGCTTGTGATTGTTTGCACACCTCCCTCTCGTGGGAGGCACTTCGTGGCAGCCAGCTGATCCTCCGTCGAGGGCCGCGGTCCTCACACAGGTCAACACGACGCATCGGCAACGCTGAACTCCAAAACCCACCAGATTCCCAGAACCCGAGGGAATCAGGATCGCAGAGCAGCAGGCGGCGGACGCGGGCTCCACCGCAGAAGACCCCCGAGACGTCTCACACCCGTCCGACAACTTGCCGGGAGCGAGCCTAGGGGGGGGTGGGATCCACCATCCAAAGAGCAAAGTGGTGAATGGACCAAACACTCCACCACCACCACCTCCACCACCCTGACAGGGACAACGGCGCAGAACCCTCCATGTTACGGTCGCCGTGTCCGCGGGGTACAAGACCGGACGCCGATCCCCCCCTGGAAATCCACGTCGCGGATCACGCCCGCTCCCACGCTGTGGGAGAGGTGGCGGCGGCGGCGGCGGTGACACCGCGGCGATGGCGTCTTCCTCGACAACTGGGGTCAACTTCAAGAGAGGGAACGCCGGGACAGGTACATTCCCTTCACCTCCTGGTATGCGAGGCCTTCTCTCTCTTGTTGTCGCTGTTGAGTTGTCTAGACTAAAGCCTTCAATGGGACCTTTTGTGTCTACAGTGAAGATCACTACACCTGTCATAGTCCACCATCCTCTCTGTAATTGTCACGGTCTCGACCGTGTCTCCGGGCTCACGGTGTTGGTGGGCGTGGCCATCCATCAACAATGAATCACCCGGCTTTCCCACCCACTCGTCTCCCTGCCTACCTGTCTGCCCGCCTGCCGCGCTCACTACCCGTCCGCTGGCTTCACTCCCGGTTCCTCACTGTTTGTATTTGTAAATAAACACTCTGTGCTGCATAACCCCGAGTTTGCGTCTTGCGTTTGGGTCCACCACCCGTACCCCGTAACATGTATCCTCATGTTATCCACCCTCTCCCTCCCCATAGCCCCTCCTGAGGATTGTATTGTTCTCCGGGAGGAAAGGGATTTTGGAAAAGTTACGTTTTTCCATGCATGAGATGGAAATAAACGGAAACGGTCATTTCATTACAATTCACAACAAACTATTGACTTTTCCTATTCCTGCCTATTGCTGGAAGCTAGAATGGACATGACCTTCCAGTCCTCTTTGTTATTTCTTGACATTTACAAACAGCCTCACTAAACATCTTGAACTTTTCCTTTCCATCACATTTTCTGCATATTTTCTTTTTCAATTTTGTGGCATTTGAAAGTAATCATTAATTTAAGTATGAAGTATTTGCCAAGTCATATCTACAGAGCTTTGTAATGGGATTTTTGTACTTTTGCACCCGACTCTACGGCATTACTTTTTGCACTGGCGATTAAAAACTTATCGGGAAAGTTGACATGAAATGAAACGGCATCAAATCTGCAAAGCTAGCCGCCTTTTACAACAACGTGTGTCATCTTGTCCAGTCCAACCCTCTCTGAAAGTGTTGAGAAACGCCCGAAGCAACTTCAGTCGTGAAGCGTTCCCGCCGACAACTCACGTTGTACAGCCCAAGCCAAAAAGTGGAACGCCTCTGTTTGCTCTCTGCGCTTGACAACACACGATTTGAAAACACGGTTTCCTGGAGCGCCTTTGAAAAATGGTCCCTGGTCCCTCGGGGTGTACACACACATTCCTCGTGATAATAGCCGTGGCAGGCCTGGTGAAAAACACCGGCGGCACAGGCCAGCGTGGGACAACAGGAAGCCCAGTTCTTATCTTTAGCTAAACAGCACGGGACAGCAGTGGCACTCACGCTACCGTCTGCTGCAGGGCTGTAACTGTACCCCCCCCCCTCTCTCTCTCTCTCTCTCTCTCTCTCTCTCTCTCTCTCTCTCTCTCTCTCTAAGATCCACCAGGAACCCATGGATGCCGGTCAGACCAGCCGCCACCGGCCCTCCTCCCCTGGATCGCAGGAGCAGGACCAGCCGGACGGGGCGGCCGGAACGTCGGGGTCCCCCGCGCCCCTGGTCACCATGCAGGCCATCCTGTCAGACATCCAGGGCATGGTGGAAAGGAGCCATGTTATCAACGTGAGTGCTACACCATCACCATCATTGCTATGATTGTTGCTGTTGTTGACGCTATCATGATGTTGCTATGTGTCCTTATGACCTATGGATTCAAACAACATCAATCAACTTCAGTAAAATACAATACTATAATATTACAGTTAAAGCAATACAGTTAGTTGCATCAATTTGTTAAAGACATAATGTAACATGAATAAATGCAGATCATTTACAGAGAGATTAGTCATTGCTTTGTATTTGCATATACAGTATATTACTTTTAACCATTATTTAACCAGGTTGGTCTTATTGAGATAGCCCTTGCCATACAATCTATACAAATACAATAAAACAGCAAGCAACATACAACACCAAAGACAAAGACATTATTTGACACATTGAATTATTGCATCTGACTGTAAAGACACGAGACCTACGGGGCCAGACAGTCACGTTGACCTGCATCAGTTACAGTATCACAACTTTGACCGCTTTCTGGCTAACCTCTGTCCTCACCTTTTTATAGGGACAGTCATTAGACTGTGACACTTAGACTGTTGACTAAAAAGGCTGCACAAGTCACTCTGGCATCAGAATGGCTGACCTCCAGACTGGTTAACCAGCTGGCTAACCTGTGAATGAAAGCCAGTCCACTCTTGTATAGAGCGTACAGCAGTCGGTTAGCACTTAGCAGTTCGAGTTGGAGTTGCTTCGAACATTTGAACAAAATGTGTCCCTTTTCTTGTGTTAATATTGGTTGTGAACAAATGTAAAATAATGGCACCTTGTGTTGATGTGTTGAGTCTGAATATCACATAAAAATGACATCTGAATACGAATGTACAACTTTGAAAATGCAAAATCATAAGTGGAGCACAAGCCCAAGTATTTTCATTATTTTATTTTGTGCTGGTGAAAGGCGTACGTGCCTGACAGAAATATCTCAGAGGGGGTGTGGCCTACATTAGGAAAACATAGTGTGAGACCCCCTGGTCTACAGTGTCCTGCATATGCAGGGAGGCCACCGGGGTCAGGACACGAGCATGTCAATGTCAATCTGTCTGAAAAATCAAGCCTTGAGTTTACAATAGTGTGTCCACTGGGGATTTAGCAGCCCCAGTGTCCCTGCAATAAGATAATCAGATAATTCCCCCTTTATAGATAAGCATCTGTAGTACATGGGAAAGGGTTTTGATGTACTTTAGGACACCAAGATGGTGTAAGGTCAACAGGAAGGAGAGATGAGATGCAGGTATGGGCGATTTCATTGGTCCTTCAACATACAGTTTGTATATGGCACTGCCCGTGCTGACAGACTTTTCATTAATCTTGTTCATGCTAATAATCATTGTTGTCATTGTTGTTTGTCGTTTCAATCGTACCATTACTGGTAATTTACTTCTTTGGTTTTGTTATAGAGGACACAGCAACACATGGATGTAACTTGCCTGAAGTCTTGTGCTGGTGAATCAGAGATTCGTTTGACGCGCACGATCTCAAGGTCTCTGGGATGCCGGTATCAACCAGCTCAGCTCAGCGTAGAGGCCATGGTCAAACAACTGGAGGAGGCAGAGGTGAGGGGTTATTATTAATTGGATTATTTATCTTGTGTTTATTAAGATCTATTTGGGAGAGCTCACTCTGTTTGGGGACCTGCCACTCAGGAATTGGTTGGGAGGGTAACCTTGATACTTTAGACATTTACTCTATATGCTTGTATCTAAGAGCATTTAGGTGGGGATAGAAATATTGAATTGTGAATCCATATTTTCACGAGGACCACGATGATGTACAGCACAGCTCACTGTACCACACTGTTGGTCTTCGCGAGGCCCACAACCGTGCTGACTGGACTCTGGCGCGGGCCGGCGGTACCCTGGTGTTGCAGGAGTATAGGCGCTGTGTGCAGGAGCAGGTAGCTGACATGAAGCGGGCGCACCCAGGCAAGCTGAGCCAGGAGCCGGGTGGGGGCGCGGGAACCACGGAGGATCGGTGGAGAGTGGCTCTGCTGGACGCCGCCGCCACGGTGCAGGTCAAAGCAGTGCAGCTGGGTCAGGTCACCGGGTATCAGGAGCGGACTGACCGCATCAGGTCGTTTCTCGAGGAACTCGCGGGGGACATGGAGAAGCTAAGTTTGTACGTAGCGTCTTTGTTGTTTTGTTGTTTACCGCTGCCGTACACAACGCAAGAGTCAATCCTCCCAATACATTCTAAACCACACTCACTTCTGTATTTGTGATTTTTGTTGTTGTGCAGAGATGCTGTGGGAAGCAGCTCTGTCCAAGCCGAGAAGATCGGCACTCTGTTGCAAACCATGGAACAGAAGAAGGACCTGATGCAAGAGCTGCTCCACTCAAGTAATGACCTTTCACCCCACTTGATGGAGGCTGAAAGTTCCGGCGCTCTTCTGGCACAGCTGGGGTACCTCCAGCAGCAATGGAGACTCCTAGAAGCCACGCTTAAAAGAGCTCTCAGGCATGCCTCCGCGTCCTCCTCTCAGTCCGCTCAGCTGTTGAAAACGGCCCGGCGTCTACAGGCCACGGTCACGGCACTTCAGGAGATTTGCACCAGCTTGCGGCCCTGTGAAGAAAGCCGTGGCAGCCCGTGCACCCTGACTCTGCAATTCACTTGCCTGACCTGCGACCTGAAAACATACAGCAAGCTTTATCTCCATATTCAATCACAGGCGGATGCTCTGTGCCACTTTTCCTTGGGCCAGAAAGAGAAGGAGGAGCTGGAGTGTGTTCTGTGGGAATTGCAATGCTCACTAACTGTCACCAAGGGACAGCTTGACGATCTGACACCTGTTATACGTGGGGTTCCATTACCTGAAGTTGTCCAGCAGTTGGAGGATTTGGTGATATGGGCCAAGCGGGCGGAAAACCACATCGCAATGGCACACATGATAGCCCTTTTCCCCAAAGAGGCCCTTGTCCAAATGGCCGAAATGCGGCAACTGAGATGTGAAACTTTGGCGAAACGGTTACAATTTAATTCTGTGGTGTTTGATGTTGATCAAAATAACTCTGATGTCGTGAACTCACTCAGGATAGTAGAAGACCTCTATGAAGCCATCGATGACAGCTCAGCCGGTGTTCTGGAGAGTATGGAGAAAACCCTGCAGGAGAGGGAGGATCTACTCCGCAAGCTCACTAGCATCGATAACTGGATAGCAGATGCACGCATCTCACGAAACCCTTGTATTCCGATTGAGAATGCTTCAAAAGCTGAAATGCTAGAGCTAGAGAGACAGCTCAGCGTTCATAAATTGGCCACAGACAAGATTAAAAAGCAAATTGCTCAAGTCAACATTTTGATAGAGAACTGTGGGAGAACCGCTGTAGAGTTGAGTCCGGTGGAGAGCAGGTATCTCATCAACAGACTCTCAGGGCTTTGGACAGAATTGGATGGATTGATGGCTCACGAGCGCGCAAGCAGCAGGGAGTTCAAAGAGTTCATTCACGAGCGTACCTCTTCTAATGAGGAGCTAGCAAGCATCCAAGCCAGCCTAAACCAGATATCTACAGATCTCCAATGCCAAAGCTTCCCGTTGACAGCGGAAGCCCTCTCGGCGGCTAAGTGCATGGCTCATGCTCTAATGGAGCATCAGTTCCAAGTGCAGGAACTGCAGCACTGCCAGGAGGAAAAGCGAAGCGCGCTGTTGTGTGACATCGGCGAGCTTCAAGACCAATGCAAAACCCTGACCGTCCATGCCACGGAGCAAGAGAAGTATCTACACCTTCTGAAAGAAATGGAAAAATCCCGGGACATTGCTGAGGGTCAAATTCAGTGTTCTCGGGTGGAAGCCGCAAGCTTGGGTGATAGATTCAGACTTTGCCAAACACTTTTAGTTGAACTTCCCCTGGTGAAGACACAGTGCCAAGAGGCGGCCGACCAACTGGAAGCCATCGGCCCATACCTGAGCCCGTCACAGCTCCTCTCAGAGAGGCAGAGGATCCAGGGCATGGTGGAAACCGTAGTGGCCTGGGAGCACGCCATCACTGAGAACATCCAGAACTTGGAGAGCAGGCTCCTGGAAGGCCTCCGTCTCCACACCGAGCTTCCCGCTATGATGGACCATCTGCGAAGAACCAGACAGGAGCTGTTGGAGGTTGAACCGGTGAACCCGGAAGAGAAGGCCATAGACGCCGCATTACAAAGGTGTTGGGTTATTTGGAGAAACCAGGAGTCTTGGATGCGGGTGGTGCAAGCTTTGGGGCGGAAAGAGAAACATAATCTCAGGACCCATGATGAACTGAACTCCCTAGCGGACGCATGTATGCATGTCTGCCATTCGCAGATGGTAAGCTACACTTTTCCAAGTATATCAGCTGATTTGACATTGACTTTGTGTATTGAATTTTCCACATGATGTAATGTCTGACCTCCTATATCAAACAGGAGAACTTGGCCCATGCTCAAGAGGGCCTGAAGGACTACCACTGGGCGGCTCAGGGGGCGATAGCGTTCCTCCACAACGCCGAAGCAACCTTCTTGTCTGCCCCGGGGGGGTTTCTGGACTGTAGTGAGGAGCAAAGGCAGACCCAGCAGGCCCTGGCCTCTCTCGAGGAGGTCCTGCAGGCTCACATCGGCCATCTGGTGGAGCTGGTGCCGCGTCAAACCTGCCTATCCAGCCAGAAGACGGAGCTGCTCCACATCCGTGTTCTGAGCCACCTGCTGGTGGGCAGAGCGACACTGGAGGCCCAGGCTCAGCTCAGACTGGAGACCCTGGAGAGGTAGACTTCACCAATAATATCTTTGATGTGCTTTATTACCGTTTCGACGTGGAAAGAAGATAGTATGGTTCGTCATGAAAATTTCCTTCACCTTTGCAGGTGTGCAAGAACACAACAGAGTCACGGGTTGTGTCATGAACACGTACGCCAGCTTCTGTCCAGCTTTGAGGCCCGTCTGTCCGAGTGTGCCTCGGAGGGAGTGACCTCCTCTGTCCAGTGTGATGCCCAACAACACAGAGCTAAGGTCGGCAGATCTTCTCCACAAATACATCCAAACTTTTATTGTTGCTAAACACTCCAAATATGGACTGAGCACAATAAGTAAAATATGTTTAATTGTTGAGTTGTTAGATGTGTGAAGTATAAAGACCCCCATCATGTTTTGGACACAGCACACATGTATTGACATTTTTATGTAAAATAAATTTGTCCCTAACCCTGTGTATCTGTCCCTCTAACCCTGTCTCTCTTACACTGTCCCTCTAACACTGTGTATCTGTCACCCAACCCTGTCCCTCTAACCCTATCTCTCTTACACTGTCCCTCTAACACTGTGTATCTGTCACCCAACCCTGTCCCTCTAACCCTGTGTATCTGTCCTCTAACCCTGTCTCTCTTACACTGTCCTCTAACCCTGTGGTATCTGTCCCTCTAACCCTGTCTCTCTTACACTGTCCCTCTAACCCTGTGTATCTGTCCCTCTAACCCTGTCCCTCTAACCCTGTGTATCTGTCCTCTAATCCTGTCCATCTAACCCTGTGTATCTGTCCCTCTAACCCTGTCCCTCTAACCCTGTGTATCTGTCCCTCTAACCCTGTCCCTCTAACCCTGTGTATCTGTCCCTCTAACCCTGTACCTTTAACCCTGTGTATCTGTCCCTCTAACCCTGTACCTTTAACCCTGTGTATCTGTCCCTCTAACCCATCG
>PIJE02000394.1:162134-197947 GCA_002895965.2 Coryphaenoides rupestris | reverse complement strand
GTCCAGTGTGATGCCCAACAACACAGAGCTAAGGTCGGCAGATCTTCTCCACAAATACATCCAAACTTTTATTGTTGCTAAACACTCCAAATATGGACTGAGCACAATAAGTAAAATATGTTTAATTGTTGAGTTGTTAGATGTGTGAAGTATAAAGACCCCCATCATGTTTTGGACACAGCACACATGTATTGACATTTTTATGTAAAATAAATTTGTCCCTAACCCTGTGTATCTGTCCCTCTAACCCTGTCTCTCTTACACTGTCCCTCTAACACTGTGTATCTGTCACCCAACCCTGTCCCTCTAACCCTGTATCTCTCTTACACTGTCCCTCTAACCCTGTGTATCTGTCCCTCTAACCCTGTCCCTCTAACCCTGTGTATCTGTCCCTCTAACCCTGTCTCTCTTACACTGTCCCTCTAACCCTGTGTATCTGTCCCTCTAACCCTGTCTCTCTTACACTGTCCCTCTAACCCTGTGTATCTGTCCCTCTAACCCTGTCCCTCTAACCCTGTGTATCTGTCCCTCTAACCCTGTCCCTCTAACCCTGTGTATCTGTCCCTCTAACCCTGTACCCCTCTAACCCTGTGTATCTGTCCCTCTAACCCTGTCCCTCTAACCCTGTGTATCTGTCCCTCTAACCCTGTCCCTCTAACCCTGTGTATCTGTCCCTCTAACCCTGTCCCTCTAACCCTGTGTATCTGTCCCTCTAACCCTGTCCCTCTAACCCTGTGTATCTGTCCCTCTAACCCTGTGTATCTGTCCCTCTAACCCTGTCTCTCTTACACTGTCCCTCTAACCCTGTGTATCTGTCCCTCTAACCCTGTCTCTCTTACACTGTCCCTCTAACCCTGTGTATCTGTCCCTCTAACCCTGTCCCTCTAACCCTGTGTATCTGTCCCTCTAACCCTGTCCTGTCCCTCTAACCCTGTGTATCTGTCCCTCTAACCCTGTCCTCTAACCCTGTGTATCTGTCCCTCTAACCCTGTACCTTTAACCCTGTGTATCTGTCCCTCTAACCCTGTACCTTTAACCCTGTGTATCTGTCCCTCTAACCCTGTACCTCTAACCCTGTGTATCTGTCCCTCTAACTCCTATGCATCTGTGTGTAAAGTCACTGATGGGGGAGCTGCGCAGCCTGGCTGGGCAGCTGGAGGTCCTGAGGGCCAGCTGCCCCATGCAGGGCTGCGGGGCCGGCAAGGACGGAGCGCTGAGTGCCCTGTGGAGACGCTGGGCGTGGCTGTGCCGCAGCGCAGGGCTGCTGCTGGCCCACTCAGAGCAGAGGAGCGCCGAGTGGAAGGACATCGACGCCAGCGTGAGACCATACTCCTATTCAAGATTCAGAGTCTGAGGCTACAGATTTACTTTGAATTGAGAATTATGAAAATAATTATAAAACACATGCAAAGGTGTGTTATCGCCGCCGTGAAGAGTTGTTAGATATCCTCCATTAAGTCAGAATACAGAGCTAAGTTTCACGAAACGATAGAACGATAGCATATAGGATGATGATGGCAGTTTCAAACTAGCCATTGAACATAAACAAGATACAATGTTTTTCCTGAGGGGGGAAAGAGTAGGATGAAGGAAATCACCATAAATAAGTCTAAAATGTAATTATTGTTCAAATGTCTTTTTTCTTTAGCTGGAGCAGTGCTGTAGCTCTTTGGCTGGCCTCCAGACAGAGCTGCCTGACTCCTCCGATGGGTCCTCCATCGCTCAGGGGGACGACAGCAAGACTTTACCCTGGGCCCAGATGCACCAGGTGGGCTTGGAGCAGGAGAAGCAGTCCCTAGCCTCCCTGGAGCACCGACTAGAGCACGCCCACAGCCTTTCTGGGCAAAAGCTGGGGAAGGCCCAGCAGAGTGTGAGAAGGTGAGGGGAATCCTGTGGGGGAATACCGCTTACAGCTAAGAGTTAGAGGAGTTAGGGGCGGGTTCACACTGTCCACTTTTTGAGAAGGAAGAAGCACTGCCTACAGTACATTTTGTGCTGAAAATTAAAAAACGGCTAACTCCATAACTACTAGGGGTGGCACGGTTCACAAAACCCACGGTTCGGTTCGTGTCACGGTTTTAGGGTCACGGTTTTTTGGTTCTGTAACGGTTCTTGTTATTTTTTCTTTTTAATCTTTAACACTCCAGCAAATGCGGTGGCCGGTGGGGGGGAAAGGGAGCCCAATACGTCGTCACGATCGACCGGTCGTTCGCTAAGGAAGTCGGGTAGATCGCATGCCATTCAAAAAAAATTTGATGTTATCATTCATCGGATGAATGATAACAGAATGTAGTGGGGACGCTGGGGACATGTCCCCACCAATATCCAGCGATATCCATCCCCCCCCCCCCCCTCCAGGATCAGAACCGCGAAGTAACGGAGCCCCCACCCCCCCCCGCCCCCTCCCCCATCAGAACCGCGAATGAACGGAGCACCCCCCCGCCCCCCCTTTATATGAAGTATACTTGGGATATATTGTTCATTTTTAGTGTCGGTAGATCATCTTGGCTTGGTCATTTTTAAGCGATTTCGAGCGGCTGTTTGCGCAGAGGATACCCGTGCTTTTTTATTTTTTGGACAGCCCGTTCTGCGTGTGTATGTGATGACGTCATCAACGACGCGTCGACGTTACGTCGACTTTATTGATAGAAAAGTCGACTTGAAAAAATCAGAAGTCGTGCAACCCCTAACACATAGTATACATACTACTACATAGTATACATACTACTCCACACTCTACACCTCTTCTTTCGCGCGAAAGGGAAACACACTGTCTGACGTCACATACGGGCACGAGGCTGCGCATGACATGAACCGTGCCAACCCCTAATAACTACATTGGTCAGTTTGATGTGATGACTTCTTTGTGGTCGATGTTGTACTCACGTTATTATCGAGTTATTATCAGGAACCTTTCCACCGGTAGCATCTTTTTTTATAATCTTAAGTGTTGTTCATGTTGTTGTCAATGTGTCTATCTGCATGCCTGCTGCGTACCCCCACCTCGTCCTGAAAATAGGTGGTGCCTACCAACCTAGCTTGGGAGTGGAGCTTGACAAAGTACAGTATCATCGTTAGCAATATCGTGACATGAATCTAGATAATAATAAACTGTATGTATTATGTATAGTGCTTTTCCAGACACTCAAAGACACTTTACAACAAGAATAAAATCACAAAATAAAAGAAAATATTCTAAAACTAGCAGCATGATATCATTTAGAATAAAAGAAAGTAGCAATTGGGACAGAACACGACGATATGAAAACGTGTGGGGGATTTTAAACACACTGAACTAGTGTGGAAATTAACGTAAGCTCTATGGATGGTGTTCTCTGCAGCCTGACGGAGCAGAACCTGCTGGTGGTGAGAGCCGCCCAGGCCGAACAGGAAGCCACACGTGGAGCCCAGGAGGAGATCCGGGGGGTGGAGGAGCAGGTGGAGGCCTTGCTGCTCCCGCTGGAGTCCTGCGGCGATGTGCGGCAGGAGGAGACGGGCCACGCCAAGGTGCTTGCCGACACCGCCTCCTAGCTAGGCGGTGAATGGGTCAATGGATTGCTCGCGGGGCACCTCGACACACTTAGCTAGGAGGAGCCTGGGATTGAACCAGCAGCGTGGGGGTCATGGGACTGTTAATGCATGAAGTATGGGGAAGCATCCGCGCACTTCCATTTGGCCAAAATACTTTTAATGGCGGTTCATTTTATTGTCCACTCAATGTGCAGTGCATCCTAATGGCTTTCCGTAAAAAGCCTTTTTTCATCTTCATCTTTCATCTCCTTTTTCATTTGATTTCTCCGCTCGCACATGACACACACACACACACACACATTGACGCACCCACAGCTTTCGCCCAAGCGATTGTTTTGTGTTGTGTTTGTTTAGCCGGATCTGTACCGTACTCTGTGTACCGTGTGCTCGATCCTACCTATTTTTTCACCGCGGCAGGACGTCAGGCAGGCTTTGTCGGTGCAGCGGGCTAAGCTCCAGAGCGTTGGTGAGGAGCTGTGCAGCAGGTACCCGCAGCAGCTCCCAGCGGACCTGGGCCGGCGGCTTGGTGAAGCCCAGCGCGCCGTTCAGAGAGCGGAGGAGAAGGTACGATGCCCCCCACCCACCCCCCTGTCATTTAAACTGCACCGTAGCACATGGGTACCCCACCCCTCTACTCTCACACAAAGTGTAACGGCCCGGCCCCCACCGAGCAGGATGCTTCGCGATTTGCAACGCACAATCAATGTCCTCTCAAGTGCTTAATGCCAAGGAATGAAATCCAAATGTCAGTGACCAGTGACCACTGAACGGCGATCACATGATCACGCACTCATTTGCATAATGTTAACTGAATGGTAAATGGATTGCATTTATAAAGCTCTTTACAGTACTGCCTCACATTCACCCATTCATACACCGACAACCATGCAAGGTAACAACCAACACATCAGGAGCAGTTAGGGTTAAGGTGTCTTGCTCAGGGACACCTCGACAATCAAAAGGCCCAATCAAAGGGCACAATAAATGTTGCCGTGTCTTTCGGTGACGTGCACAAAGGCGACTAACTCAGAGAAGGCGTCTCCTCTCTCCTTAACTCGCCTGAGGAGGTGATGCCTGTTTTAGCCCTGCTCTACTTGTTTCACAGCGCCGTCTTTGTTGCATGTGTGAAGAAATCTCTGTTTGTACGACGAAACAAAGAACTGAATGAAGAGGATTGTAAGAGGCTGCGTTCACTCAGATACAGGAACATCTGACAAAACATTATAACCCGGATCTCTTCACAGAGGAGAGATTATTACACAGCGCATGTTGCATACCGTTTTACATTTACATTTACATTTAAGCAGACGTCCAAATCGACTTATGACATGTACATTTGTCCGAAGTGAGTGATGTATATCTATATATATATATACATGTTATCGCGTATAAAAGTGTGTGTGTTTGTGTGTGTGTGTGGGTGTGTGTGTGCATGTGTGTGTGTGCGCGCGCTGTGCACATGCACGGTAACCATGTAGCTCTTGGAGAGGAGTGACGCATTCCGCAAGCTGAGCAGCAGCGGGTCGGAGGTCAGCTCCGGCCTGGAGGGCCTGAAGACGCTGCTGAGCACCAGAAGTCCTTCCCTTCCCGAAGCACAGGACACACTCAAGGTGTGTGGTGGTGTCTCTGTGTGTGTTGTGTGTTCTCCCCTCTTACACAAACCCTGTCCTTACGACGATCCTCTACTCTTCTGTTCTTTCAGTCCTTCATGGTTTACAATGGCTGCTGACAATTTCACCATATGTCCCAATCCATCTCTATTAGTTTCTCCTTCCTTATTGTAAAGAACTAAAAGATTACTTATTCTGAAGCTTATACTCCAAAGGAGCAGTGTGATCAGTAGTCTACCAGTCAGTAGTAGTTAACAAATTAGTTCGTTTAATTTAATAGTTTGCAAATTAAATAGCTGCAGTCTTGTGTAGAAAATCTCTCCTGGGTTTTTTTCGCGAAACCAACATCACAGATTTAAATGCTATATATGTGATTATCAGGTCATACAAAAAACCCAACACATTATTAGTTAATTAAGTTAATAAAATACAAAGTGATAAACACATCTGCAGTTCACCTTTTAGTGACCGCAGGCTCGATGCTCCATGCGTGTCATTTCCTCTCTCTTTCAACCCAATTTCCTGCCAGTGCACAACAAGTCCATAAATATTACATGTACTCAAACTCAAAAGCACTCCGCTACTACTCTACTCCCCATCACCGTCCTGAAGGGCAGTGGTGGTACTCAGATCTTTCACTGAAGTAAAAGCTGTAGTAAAAGTCCTGCATTGAAATTGTATGTACAAAAGTATAAGCATCAAAATATACTTAAAGTACCAAAACTAAAAGTACTTATTATGCAGAATGGTCTATTTGGGGAATAATATATACTATATTATTGAATTATAATTATTGATGCATTAATGTGTTCATCACTTTAATGTTGCAGCTGGTAAATGTGAAGCAACAAAGCCTAGTTGATATAATAATATCATAATTTATGTATTGATTCGATTCTGTATTGTTAATTGTAATCTGCAAACTAACTAGTAACTAAAGGGCTCAGATAAATGTAATGAAGTAAAAACTACAACGTTTGCCTCTCAGATATAACGGAGTAGAAGTATAACATAGCAGCAAATAGAAATACTCACGTAAAGTACAAGTACCTCAAATTTGTACTTAAGTACTGTACTTGAGCAGTTAGGGTTAGGTGTCTTGCTCAGGGACACCTCGACACTGAACCAGGCGGAGCCCGGGGATCGCACCAGCAACCGCTCTTACCTCCTGAGCTGCTGCCACGCTGAAAGGTGTGTCTTTGCGCCGCGTGTCTCCCTGCAGCACGTGTGGGACCAGCTGGACGTGTGGCACGGCCGGCTCAGTGTCCTGGAGAGCGAGGCCCAGGACCTGGCGGAGGAGCAGCCCCAGCAGGGCCTGCTGCTCATGGACCGGCTCAGCGGGCCGCTGCAGCTCTACCAGGACACGGCCCAGCTGGCCGAGCAGCGCACCGCCTTCCTGGGCAGGGTGAGGGAGGACCCGATAGATACATCTCTCTAGCATAAGCCTCTCTCCCTCTCGAATCTCTCGGACACGGCAGTACTACTATGCTATGGATGCAGAACTTCTGGAGGGTGGGGGGGAAGACTGCACAGAGCCTTGGCAGGAAACCAGAAACTGAAAGGGGCGGAGTTACACCCCTTTCAATAACTCCGTAGACACTTGACATTTATTATTCTCTTGTTTTTATTCTGATGTTATCTCTGGCTCTAGAATTTCCTTCCAGATTAATAGTTTCATTTTATCGTGCGAATAGATGCAGCTTTCAGAAAGGTGATTTTTATTTAAGCGCATTTCTACAAGTTTTCATTTCCAAATTTCCAGACTAAAGACACAATGTACCACAGTGTTTTTCAGTGTTCTTTATTTTATTTTGTCATCCAAAAAAACAGTCGATAAAAATGCTCACAATTAGATTAAATTAGTGGTGGGACTCGATTAAAAAAATGTATCTAATTAATTAGAGGCTTTGTAATTAATTAATCACGAATAGAATTAATGAATAGACATATATATATACGTTTAAGCAGCAAAATCCTGTTTATTTTAGCAACAGATCAGTGCAGCAATTTTAGGAATAATGTACCTAACCTGATGTTACACTAACCCTCCCCACCCTCCCCTACCCACCCAAATATCCTTGGTCAAAATAATAAACAGACCAACAGTTTAACATAAAGTGCCATTTCTACCATCTAAAATGGTAACAAAAAATACAAACAAAAAAAAGGTCCTGTGATTGGTCCTCAATCCCTCTTATTCTTCCAATATCCATGTTTAGCATTGAGGTGATATTGTAGGCTTCAACTGCTCCGGTTCTCCTATTGACACTTCCATCAGGATGTTTCACCGGGCCAAGCAACGCGGTCTCTTCTGGTGCGTCCATGTTTGAGCCTACAACGCTCTAGTGGGGCTTTGTTGTCTGACGTCACTCAATGCACGTTGTGCATCACTATGATCGGTATGCCTGGAATTCGTCCACTGAGAAACGTTCCGGTAAATGTTTTAACGCGTTATTTTTTCTGTCATTAATTAATCGAAATTAACGCGTTAAAGTCCCAGCCCTAGATTAAATACAATACATTTCTTAATATGAGCATTTAAAATGTGACATTTATGTTTAATTTCCATGTGTACATTTATTTTAGCTCGTTACGCTCGTTCACAGGTCCCGGCCTTTCTTCAGGAGTTTGAGGACATGCTGCACAGCGCCACCTGTTGGCTGGGGGACGCTCAGTCGTGGATCACCGCCCCCTATGCTTACACTACAGCCAAGAGCCTCCACAGCCATGCCAAATCTCTCCAGGTCTGTCTCACCTCGTCCTCCTGGGTCTGGTCAGCAGGGCTGCGGGGAGTAGGCGGAAATCAACGCCGACTGCAATGACGTGTGATCGCAATGGATTTGGTGGAACATCATATCACACCTTGATAATCCTTAATAACATAATCAGTTATCACTTTAAAGGTACAGTGTGTGGGGTTTAGTGGCATCTAGTGGTGAGGTTGCAGATTGCAAACAACTGCATACCCCACTCACCTGCCTCACCTTTCCAACAACCTAGGAGACGCTACGGTGTAAGGTGCCTGTAAGGTGCCAGTAGGTCCTTCCAAAATGAGGTCATCGATCAAGTGATGAGGTTATTTGATAGATGATATTAAAGGCTCATTCTTAGGTAACAAAAACACAATGGTTCTTATTTTCATGGGATTCTACACTAATTAAAACATACTTATGAATTATGATTATATTCCATTTGTGCCCAGTCTACTAGACACCACTAAATTCTACACACAGCACCTTTAAAGATTAAACTATGAATAACAAATGCTTGAAGTGCGTATACTGTATATGAACACAGTAGGTGTGCATGTGTGTGTGTGTGCATGTGTGTGTGTGTGACATACTGTATGTGCCGTAGCTGGTCCTGGAGGATTCGGAGAGGATTAGGGCCACCCTGGTGGACTTGAGGTTGCTGGTTCGGGAGCTCTCTGCCGTCTGGGACACCGGGAAGATGGAGCAGAGGCTGGCGTGGACGGAGAGACAAGTGGACGGCACGCAGCACAACGTCTACCAGCCCTTGGAGCGCCTCATGCACACGGCCACAGTGAGAGCTGTTCCCTGACCCTCGCATAACCTGCTTGTGTTCACACTGTGCTGGACTGAATCGTATGCATGCGTGTGTGAAAATGTGCATATTTAATTTCTATTTAAGTAGCGGAAGGCAATTTGTTGTAATTTCTGGAATATATAATTTTTAGGGGTATTGAGGGGTGCTGAATTCAAATTAGCTATTGGTGAAAAATGGCAGATAATGACTAAAAATGTAGTAATTAAAGATGGCCGCCACCACCAGGATGAAATGTGTTTATCTTTCATCTCTTCTTTTACTGAATAAGGTAGAAACTTAAATGAAATGTGCTTTTTTAGGTTTTCATATATGAGGAATCTAATGCCATATCCTCTTTTGAGATAAAATGTGAAGAAACCGCTTGAAAACCATATACAGTATATTATGAAAAGGGTTGGCTTTAGTGATGTGTTTCTCCCGTGTGCTAAAAACAAAGCTGCTCGTTTTGCTTTTTGCAGGAAGTCGATGCCATGGAATTAGAGGTGAAGACGATGGAGAAGAACGTGAGCAAGATCAGAGCCATCTTGTCCTCCATGAGCAGCAGCAGCAGCATCTCGCAGGAGGAGCGAACCCACAGCCGGCAGGTGAAGCACAACCCTTAATCAATCAATCAATCAATCAATCAATCAATCAATCAATCAGACTTTATTAGCACTTTTCATAAGCTCCCCATCCCCACACAGAGCAAGAAAATACCTAACAATTAATATAAACACTCAATAAAAAGATGCTTAAAATGCTTCAGACTCTCCCGCTTCAGGTTAATTTCTTCTTCTCTGCAATGTGGGTGTGTGTGGTCATTAGAACAGATTGACTTATGATCCTGCTGTCTTTCGTGTAGATGGTTGAGGTTCAGATTCAGAGTACTTTATTCATGTGGAAAGAAATAGTTTATTACAATTATTAAATTAGCCTAGCCTTCAATAAGCACTGCTGATTTGAATAGGAAGACTCAGGGCCCCTTCAATATAAAGTATAACCATGAGAATAGTAAAATAGTATATCAGCACAATCGATGTATGTTTGTGCACTGACCAGTGATTAGATTTTAATGTCATAACTCTCTTCTCCTCAGACCTTATTGATTTTCTGCTTTTGAGTATGGGAAACGGGTCCTTATAGAACCGGGTCTCGATCCCCATCCCTCGTCACAATCACTCGTACCCTATCAGTAATGGTGTATCCCTCATAAAACATACTTCAGATGTTGAACTTCTGACAAAAAGACCAGAACTGTAAACGTCTACAAAATCCTAAGCACTATTTATTTAAAGGCCTTACACATGTGTCCTCTTGTCTCCTCTCTCTCTCTCTCTCTCTCTCTCTGAACGTGACCTCCAGGTGATCCAGGCCAACCTGCGCTCCATGCAGAAGACCCTGGAGGAGATCCAGCGGTGCCGGGGGCAGCTGGGCCTCCCGGGCGGCGCGGCCGACAGCCTGGCCATCTTCCCCCGGGCGGAGCAGGTGCTGCGGGCGCTGCGAGAGCTGCAGCTGCACCTCCGCACCCAGCAGCCGGAGGTACACTGCTGTGCTGCCTCTGTGTGTTAGTGTGTTGCCATGGTGATCATGATGCACCTCATCACTGTGACACCCATTGCACTCTGAACCCCCACTCTGCGTTCCTTCTTAAGGTTTCTTCCTTGTTGGGAAGGGAGGGGGCTGTTTCTTGCCTTTTGAGAGGCTACGGCTAAGGGGCTTACAGCTTTCAATCAGACACTAAACATTTATTTTTTTCTTGTTCTGTGGTTAAAGAGCCAGGACATACCAGAGGAAGAGGAGCTGGAGGAGGTGGTGGTGCTGGGGGATGTCCCATGGACCCTCACAGCTGGGTCTCCTGAGCAGACCTGCCGTGGACCCCAACCACAGACCACCGGCGAGGTAGAGCTGCTTCTAGCAAACAAACTGCGTTATGACTCAATAAGTCACCTCCACGTCAAATAGTCTTTAGGTTGCATCAGAAGCAAACATATTTATTGAACATATTTATTGAACTGTTGCTTTTAACTTTTTAATAATAATTGTATTATTCATGTATTTTTATCGATATAAGTTACAAAAGTGGTGACCATTATCATTTGCCAAATCTTATCTGGGATTGATTAAGCCTGCATTATCATTATGTCAGCTGGCTAATAATCAGTATTTTTTTTTATAATAATTGATCATAAAGTTTGCCTCTTGGGTTCAATCTGTTGAGTTTTAAGTATGCATCATACCTCCAGATGAGTTAAACGGCGCGCAGAACAACTGTTACTCTCTTGTCATTATTATGAGTGGATATTGCTTTCTTAAATGGGTCTAATCACAAGAATGGTGTATTTTAGGTGCAACATCAGAATGTCAGTATGTCAAGTGCCACTTTAGGTGTGTGTGTGTGTGTGTGTGTGTGTGTGTTCGAGATTCAAGATTCAAGAACTTTATTTGTCAAATACACATCCAGGATATGCAGTGAAATGAAAAATTGGCGATGCTCAGCGGAATGTGTAAAAGAACACTAAAGGGAGGGATCAGAACCAGAACATCTAGAATATTTACAATATTTACAGTAAAAAAACACAGCAGGGATGAGAAATATGAAAAATAACTACGTCAACAATTGTATGCAAATGTTTCAACGGTTAATTCAGGAAGTATATGCGCAATAACTATGACTCCTGTGGAATATAAGTCGCAGGCCAACCTGCGCTCCATGCAGAAGACCCTGGAGGAGATCCAGCGGTGCCGGGGGCAGCTGGGCCTCCCGGGCGGCGCGGCCGACAGCCTGGCCATCTTCCCCCGGGCGGAGCAGGTGCTGCGGGCGCTGCGAGAGCTGCAGCTGCACCTCCGCACCCAGCAGCCGGAGGTACACTGCTGTGCTGCTGTGTGTTAGTGTGTTGCCATGGTGATCATGATGCACCTCATCACTGTGACACCCACTGCACTCTGAACCCCCACTCTGCGTTCCTTCTTAAGGTTTCTTCCTTGTTGGGAAGGGAGGGGCCTGTTTCTTGCCTTTTGAGAGGCTACGGCTAAGGGGCTTACAGCTTTCAATCAGACACTAAACATTTATTTTTTTCTTGTTCTGTGGTTAAAGAGCCAGGACATACCAGAGGAAGAGGAGCTGGAGGAGGTGGTGGTGCTGGGGGATGTCCCATGGACCCTCACAGCTGGGTCTCCTGAGCAGACCTGCCGTGGACCCCAACCACAGACCACCAGCGAGGTAGAGCTGCTTCTAGCAAACAAACTGCGTTATGACTCAATAAGTCACCTCCACGTCAAATAGTCTTTAGGTTGCATCAGAAGCAAACATATTTATTGAACATATTTATTGAACTGTTGCTTTTAACTTTTTAATAATAATTGTATTATTCATGTATTTTTATCGATATAAGTTACAAAAGTGGTGACCATTATCATTTGCCAAATCTTATCTGGGATTGATTAAGCCTGCATTATCATTATGTCAGCTGGCTAATAATCAGTATTTTTTTTTATAATAATTGATCATAAAGTTTGCCTCTTGGGTTCAATCTGTTGAGTTTTAAGTATGCATCATACCTCCAGATGAGTTAAACGGCGCGCAGAACAACTGTTACTCTCTTGTCATTATTATGAGTGGATATTGCTTTCTTAAATGGGTCTAATCACAAGAATGGTGTATTTTAGGTGCAACATCAGAATGTCAGTATGTCAAGTGCCACTTTAGGTGTGTGTGTGTGTGTGTGTGTGTGTGTTCGAGATTCAAGATTCAAGAACTTTATTTGTCAAATACACATCCAGGATATGCAGTGAAATGAAAAATTGGCGATGCTCAGCGGAATGTGTAAAAGAACACTAAAGGGAGGGATCAGAACCAGAACATCTAGAATATTTACAATATTTACAGTAAAAAAACACAGCAGGGATGAGAAATATGAAAAATAACTACGTCAACAATTGTATGCAAATGTTTCAACGGTTAATTCAGGAAGTATATGCGCAATAACTATGACTCCTGTGGAATATAAGTCGCAGGCTTGAGTTAGATTGAAAACCAAAAAGAAACTCTTTACCAGGATGGTCTGTCGCACCAACACATGCAACTGGTTGTTCGCAACAGACACTAACACTGAACCACTCTGTTTCTGGAATCAGAAGGCTGAGGAAGAAGAAGAGGAAGATGAGGGGGCTGAGGAGCGACCCCACTCTTCATCGTCTGACACGCTCACATGCAGTCTCCCAGAGGTAAACAGATTCACACGGTCACACCACCTGGGGCAACACTGACATTGCCCAATAAAAGCTTCCCCGAACAAATGTTCGAGGAGGTTGTTTGAAAGAAGTGAAATAACACGGGGAAGTAACTCTGCAAGCCTGATCTTTTCTGGTCGACAGATTGTTAAAGTCTTAGGGGCTCTAGCAGCAAGGGCTGACATGTGTGTGCAGTGAAGGACTCGTGAATGTTGCCTCCCTAACTAGACATCTCGGTCTCAGCGGTTGTTACTCAGCTTGTGTTTTTTCTTTCGTAGGCTCCTGGGATTTTGGCCCCGCAGCCTCTGCCTGGAGCGGAGACAAGTCTCAGCACCGTGGCCCGGGACGGGTCCAAGCCTGCGATGGTTCCTGCGGATAGAGCGGAGGAGTCAGGAGGAGAAGGAGCCGGATTATCGCCGGCTGTGGAATCCAGCCCCGTTGCTACGGCGACTGCGCCGACCTGCGTTGCCCCTGAGAATCGCTTGAATCCCGCCATGGTGTTGGATGAGTGCAGAAAGCCACCGCACACGGATGATGCGCGTGAACGCGTAGATCTGCAGGCCGAGTCTTTGACAGCTGAAGCAACAAGGCTTCTTGCCGCGAGAACTACAAATCCCTTCACACCCGGCGGTCCCTCAGTGACCGTGGCCTGGACCAGGAACGGCCGTCTCGCTGAATCCATCGCCTCTCACCAAGACTTGGTAAGAGTTTCTGATCGAAAATCCCTTGATCTCCAGGTAGAAACAACATTCACATGTACACACATGATGGGAATATCGACACACTCACGCGAGTCTATGTTCACACCAAGTTCACACTTGGCCGGAGTATTGTTGAGGACCCAAGGAAGTTCAATGGAGAGTGTGACGTTTTTTGGATGCGCGAGTCTCGAGGAAGCTGCAAGCAATCGGGCCGTTCCGAACAGGCACGGAACGGGCACCACACTGGCTGGTGTATTGCCGAGGACCCAAGGAAGTGCAGTGTTGAGTGTGACGTGGTTTAAGTGAGCAATTCTTGAGGCCAGACTGACTGCCTGCCCTCCAATACTGGAGGCCAGTATGGGTTTCAATGTATGGGTGCATTGGGTGGTGAAGACAGCTGTTGTGTGTCTTGTTCTCTCAAGACTGTTGACATGGTGGTTGTCTATCGGAGGGAGGGTCTTGCCATGTGTCCTACCAACCAGCTTTGTCGTCATCCCCATCCAGGTGACCCAGGATGAGGTCCTCGATCACAGAGCAGACGTGGAGATCAGTGCCTCTCTGGGCAATACAGGGGAAGCAGAAGATGTGGCCAATGCACAAAGCCAAGAGGAGCGTACAGCCAAGGTGAATTGCCACCACAGACCCTGCGACCGCAAGCAACTGGGATCCTTTTTGTTTCATAATTCTCAGTTGGTGTCCGTTATTGTCCAGTGTGTTTGTTCAGTTTTCAATCTATAGATCTCAACCCCTAACCCGAAGATTTTATTGGAGCAATTTGCACATTTAATGCTGATTTGTATTAACTTTGGACCTTTGGTGGTAAACTATTTCAGCCCTCTGCCTTCTTTCCTTCCTTCCCTCCTTCCCTCCTTTCCTTAGGGTTCTTCTCCAGAATGGCGTAATGATGATGATGATGATGCATGAAGAAGAAGTAAAAGAACCGGAAGAAGACGAAGAGGGGCAAAAGGGGAACGGCGTCTCTGCAGAAATCTCTCTAAAACTCCCTGTCGTGAACGCCGTCGGAAACGGAGATGATTTGGAACAGGTGGACACCCAACAAGCACTAACTCACCCTAATGCAAAATAAATAGTCGTGTCGAAATATTAAAAAAATAGAATTGAAGCCCAATGGAAAAGTCGGCATCCGGCTCACGCCACGCAGATTCGAGCATTGATTTAGAGCATGAGTTGTGTACCCCGTGTGCTCTCTTATAGGAACCTGTGCTCCCCTGTGGTGCGCCTGCGGGGGCGGAGGAGAAGGAGGAGGAGGAGGAGGAGAAGGAGGAGATGGAGATGGAGGAGGAGGAGGAGGAGAAGCGAGAGCAGACAAGCGTGCGACAGGAATCCCAAGAGGCTACCGTGAAGCTTCAGGAACTCATGCGCACCATGGAGAGAGAGGTAGCCTGGATACGCTAACACAATGTCTGCTACTTGCTTGATTCATCTCTCGTCATTCTCTTTTGAGGCAAAAAATTGTCAACATTCTTTTTCTATTTGATACATGTCCATGTAAAGGATTATTACTAAATATCAAAACAGAAAGTATAAAAATGTTTTTGGAGGTGAAAGTTCTAAAACTTTATGTTGTGTCTGTCCCAACATGCCCATGTGCTTTTTATTTGAAGAAGTACAGGTACATCACATTTTGTATGAAATGTATTCAATATTTTTCAGGTGGGATCGGGACACACGGACAGCTTGCTATGGTTGGTGGAGCACTTTGATATTGGCCAGCGTGAACCACTGCCCACACCACTAAAGACTCTTCCTAGTATGGAGGTAACCTACACAACAACAAGCGTGTGTGTGTGTGTGTGTGTGTGTGTGTGTGTGTGTGTGTGTGTGTGTTTTAAACACTTTTTTGACCATCATGAGTAAGGTTTTTTTTTTAAGTTTTTGTGTATTTTTCTTCCTCTTCCTTCTCCAGTGGTTGGAGGGGCCCTCGGGAGTGGCCCCTGAGGAGAGGGCGGAGCGGCGACGAGTTTCCTGCTCCTTCCTGCGCGGACTAGCCGGCCTCCTGGACCTGGCCGAGGAGCGCATGGCGACGCAGCAGAGCGGCAGCCCCGGCCGACGGCAGCATCACCTCTCCAGGAGCAACGTATGCTACGTCCTATGCGCGATGGTCTCCTGCAGACCAAAGCACCGCAGTTCAAATGTGTACAAGTCGATATATATATATATATATATACAGTATATATACACTGTATATATATGTGGATATATATCTGACATCTAATGGTCTACAGCTTTTTTCTTAAAATACCGTATACTGTATACTGTAAACATAATAGAAACAGATTTGTTACTTTTATACCAGAGCAGTAGATAAATATGTTCACCAATTATGATGCACCACAAATTATAGAACTCTTGTCATAACATAAGTTCACACTAAGATCACTATAATGGTGTAATTGACACTTTCAAATGTACACTTTTTGACCTATTTTCTGTGCTTCTGACTGTTTGGGGGGACATGACAGAAGTTCTCGCAGGTTCTCGGGACCCAGTTGGCCGTGGCGCAGCACGTGTTCCAGCGGGAGCTGGAGGTCGAGGAGGAGGAGGAGGAGGAGAAGGAGGAGGAGCAGGAGAAGGTGGAGGACTGGGCCCAGCTGGAGCTGAGGGCCAAAGCCTTGCTGCAGCGCAGTCTGGAACAGGAAGCCACAACTCTCAGCACACTGCAGGTTTGATGCGCTCTTGTGTCAGGTTGTGTTCAGTTCAAGGCTACACGCACACGCACATGCACACGCGCGCACACATACACACACACACAGTAGTTTAGTTTTTGTTTATTTGTCAGGGACAACATGGTGCTAATTTCCATCCGCAGTCCCACATATCATTACAAATGACTGACAGCTTAGAATACAACACATTCTCAAAATTACAGCAGCCACATTCCAAACACTGTTCATCTTCCTCAGTCTCTCTCTCACTTTCACACGCACACACACACACACACACACACACACACCTCTTAAACCCAACCTGGTTCTTCCCGACAGGCGAGCGGTCTGTGGGAGGGTGGGCGTGGCCGGGTGAGCTCACTGCTGGAGGAGCTGGAGGGCGTGGTCAACACGGGACCGCCGGAGCCAGAGGAGCGCGAGGGGATGTACTCGGTGGAGCATGTGCAGACGCGACTGCTAGCCTGCCAGGTACACCACTAGCGGTCCCAACGATGCTGATTTATGTGCACAAGTTCAAGGGGGAGAGATGAGCTAACAGTAGAATGACGCTAGCAGGTCCATGTCTGGTTTTAAAAAACATTTTATGACAAAATAACAGAATAACATTCTCACGTCGGGTCAGGTCAGGTCAAGTGACGCAAAAAGCCCACTTGTTTTTTTTTCCCTCTCCAAAATCATTTTGTGTGCGCTGGTGAAAGAAATAAGTACTTGGCAGAAAAAACATTCCTTCAAGGAGGTGCATCGGTAAAAATTGTTTGGGAATAATTGCCACAATACACACACATGGTGCCTGATGGATTCACACATCTCCATCTTTATATCTTTTGTGTGTGTGTGTGTGTATGTGAGTCAAAGTTCAAGTTCATCACCAGTGATGAAGAGCGCAGACTGACAGGCAGATTGTCACAGAAGTCCTTGTCACTGAAGCTCAAGTAGCGAATTTGGTGTTTTCATTGCCATATAAAGTACCTGCCCTCTATGATGGCTCTTTCAGCTTTCACCAGTTAACAAGAAAATGTACTGTATATAATATAGTACTCCATTTTACATTTTAGATTTATTAGTATTAACAACTTCTTATTTGGGATAAAGGCCAGGTTGGAATGTCTTAACTGGTCACAATCTGTCTGCCATTGCTGTCCGGAGCACCCACCTGGCCTACACCACCCCACCTACCTTCGTTACAAGCTGTCACCACTTGGCCTCCTAATTAGCCAATAGGTGACAGCTGCGATCCCTGGGACTCGAGAGGGAGGGGCCAGAACGTCCGTCTTGCCACAGTGTGCATGTGTTTTATGTGTGTGTGTGTGTGTGTGTGTGTGTGTCTGTCTGTGTGTGAGCTTGTCTGTGTGTGTGTGTGTGTGTTCTCTCCGCATTCTTCTATCTTAGTAGATGAAGTCTTCCAAGCCAGCTGCGTGGCCATGCCAGCTTAGTCTGGCTAGTCGTGTAGTATAGTGGTAGCAGGCATTCATTTTGTTTGTTTGATATTGTTTGATTTGTATAGCACTTTTCAGACAAAAAAATGTAACACACAATAGTGCTTCACACAATAAAAACAATCCCCCACACAGAGCAAGAAAAGACCTTACAATGAATAAAAAACAGGAACTCAGGGAACGCCATAGATCAGGCTACCAGCCCTACCCGATGGACTGTACCAACTGTGCTGTGTTTAGTTAGTCTCAACATGCCCTCGTTTACTGCCCCCCCCCCGCCACACTGCTGCCCTCAGTGGAATCCCTGCCGCCATCAGAAGTGTCGTTCCAATTACCTGAGCAACCGAACTTGGTGAGATGGACCCTCGGAGGGCTGAGGGACCGAGTCAACCACCATGGTCCTCCCAGAGGTGTCGATCACCCACAATGCATTGCAGCTATGCATTTGGTGCAATGAAATACAGCCGTGGTTCGGTGGCGGTGATGTACGCAAAACTCTTGATCGCTGACCACCGAAGAAGAAGAGAATAAATACATTGAGCGAGGAACGATTTTCAATCAATGCTTAATATGCAATATTTTAAATCAGACTGATGCATCTAAAAGAGCAGTATAGCGCCAATCCTACACCTGCCGGTTGATCCATGATCATTTAGGCTGAAAGTGTGCGAGGGTAGGTGCGTTTCATTTAAACCCCCACGCTCACCTTCCCTCCGTGTGACGTATGCCGTGATATCACACCGAGGGCTGAGGGGACGTGAACGAAGGGAAGTGGATCTGCTCATGAAACATTGCACTGGTAGTCTGATCTAGTCAGCATACATCTCGGTGGAAACTTCCACTTGAGTGACGATCTTGTAACGACTAGTAATGGCGATTCACGCTCACACCTGGTGGTACAATGGGGCCCCATTAATGCAACTTTAATAGCGATTAAATTACTCGATGTGATCATGAACTTGACCTAATAAGCTCAATACACTGCTAAACATGCTCAATAAATGCACATTGTGTGTGTACTACATTGATAATGGAATGACATGAAAACATACAATACCAAAACAATATGCAGTAACTTCTGGAATTTTATGAACTTTTGAACTTTGAACTGAAAGTCAGTCACTACTGTCGTGTCCCCAATAGGATTTATCCATGGAGATGGAGGCCCGAGCCACTCAGAAAGCATCCATAGCCAGCGAAGGCGCTCTCCTCCTGAGCCTGAGGGAGACAGACAGTCCGTGGCTGCGGGGCCTCCTGGGTGCGCTGGAGCTCACCTGGAGCCAGCACACTGCCGACCTGGCCGAGGCCCAGGAGTGGCTGCAGCACCAGGTAACACGGCCCCGACCGATCCTTCAGCAAATGTGAATCGCTCCCTTTTTCTTTGTTTTAATTATCTGACAGTAGAATTTCAGGATTCATAGCAACAACTCAAAAACTCAAAAAACTCAAACTCAAAACCTCAAAAAAACCCCAAAACCTCATATTTCCACTCGGACAATTGTGAGACGAGGCCGTGGCTCGATTAGGTGGAAATGAGAATCAAAGAGATCTGGGCTCCGTTGCCGTTATTGTTGTCCAGATCCACATCAGATACACATCAGATTACACATCAGATACACATCAGATTACACATCAGATACACATCAGATACACATCAGATACACATCAGATTACACCTGGGCTTTATTAGCATGGGAACTAGCTAAGTCCGCTGCTTGTCAGGCTCTGAAATACAACCTCCGCCTCCCTCTGCTGTTTGCTTTCAAAGATAATTGGACAGTTGAAAGAAAGAAAGAAAAAAAATATAGTAAAAAAATATAATTAAAAGGGGAGTGTAGCGCAAAATCCCCCTTTCAGCGGCTGGCATGAAGACAAAGGGGGAAAAACAACCTTTGGAGACGAGGACATTTTTAATTTCCACCTCCCATCCATCAGCCAGCGAGCGGAGAGGAGCTGTGTAGAAACACGTCTGTCGGCGCTGGCAACGCGGGGCCACCAGATCTGTTTCACTGTGTTTGCGCTGCGCTGGCCTGGCTTCTGCTGGAGACGTTGGTCGGAGGGGCCGCGCCAGAACATCTTCCAACAGAATAGCTGAGCGCCGTGAGCCGTGACCAGGATCACAGGTGCAATCGCTTACACTGCGTAGAGATAACAATCTCTCTCGATCTCTCTCTGTTTTCTTTCGATCTGTCTCTCTTTCTCTTTCTGTCTTTCTGTAATTCTGTCTTTGTCTTTGTCCTTGTCTCTGTCTGTCCTTTGTCTGTGTCTGTGTCTCTCTGTCTGTCTGTCTGTGTCTGTCTGTGTCTCTCTGTGTGTCTCTCTGTGTTTGTCTGTCTGGTCTGTGTTTGTCTCTGTCTTTGTCTCTGTCTGTGTCTGTCTGTGTCTCTGTCTGTCTGTGTCTCTGTCTGTCTGTGTTTGTCTCTGTCTGTCTTTGTCTTTGTCTCGGTCTGTGTCTGTCTGTGTCTCTGTCTGTCTGTGTTTGTCTCTGTCTGTCTGTCTGTGTCTTCTTGTCTGTCTGTGTTTGTCTCTGTCTGTCTGTCTGTGTCTCTGTCTGTCTGTGTTTGTCTCTGTCTGTCTTTTTCTCTGTCTGTCTGTCTGTGTCTGTCTGTGTCTCTGTCTGTCTGTGTTTGTCTCTGTCTGTCTGTCTGTGTCTCTGTCTGTCTGTGTTTGTCTCTGTCTGTCTTTGTCTCTATCTGTCTGTCTGTCTTTGTCTCTGTCTGTCTGCCTGTCTGTCTGTCTGTGTCTCTCTCTTTCTGTCTGTCTGTGTCTCTCTCTTTCTGTCTGTCTGTGTCTCTCTCTCCCTGTCTGCCTGTCTGTGTGTCTTGTCCATAGCTGTTAGTGGAGGGCTGGCCCCCGTGGGAGCTGCTCTCTGACCTGCGGGGCTGGGTGGAGCGGGCGGAGGCCAGGCTCGGGGAGCAGAGGGTGAAGGCCCTCGAGGCCACGGATGCCACCCAGTTGGCTGACACCCTACAGCGCCTCCAGGTACCACCCCCCACCCCCACCCCACTGCCTCCATCACCCACCCACTATATCATGGTCTCCTCCAATCACAATCACATGATCCACACCTGCTGGGTGTAGCTTGTAGCTTGTTATGTTTCTGTGCATGTATTTTAAAAGGTGAGATGAGGTAGGATCTATGATGAGTATGAGCTAACCGTCAGCTATTCGTAAGGGAAATGTGCTGTGAGAACATCGGTTGTGGCTGACCCTGCCTCTGTATGAGGCCATGTAGGTCATCTCGGTTTTAGATCACTCCCTGCTCATTTCTAACCAATCAGGGCGTCTCCTCCCTGATTGGTTCGGGGAACCCGTCAGTCACTAGATCCACCACTGGTGTTTGAATGCAACACATCTCAATGGTGGAGAAACGTAGGAACGGAGGGAGCTTGGTTGTTTTGTTTTAGGCTCGTGTTTTTTTTTCCTTCTCAGGAGATGAAGGTGGGCGTGGCCTGTGGACAAACGCTCCTGGACTTCCTGTGGCAGTCTGGGCCTCAGAGAGCAGGTCAGGCAGACGTGTGCGCGTTCAGCTTGGAACGCACGCTCTTCACTGAGACGCTCGGGGAACTCAGCTGGAGCTGGATGTGCCTGCAGGGAGAGCTCATGAGTCAGGTTTGTATCACACAGGAAATATTTGGGTTTGGCCACCGAATTAATCCTTCAAGATATAAGATCAATCATTACAGTTGCCAATGCCTTTGGGGTATTGCAGTCCCTCTTTCTGATTGGCTGAAAGGGTCCTAGCCAGTGTCACCTGCTTTAAAAAAAGAAAACGTTCCAACAAAAAATATAATCGATGGCAGCTTATTTTGCCGAGCAACAATCGCATCGTCAAGAGTTGAATTTTTACCATTGATCCTCGAGCAACAAAACATTTCCTCTCAAATCGGTCCCATTTTCTGCAATGTACACGCACACTCATGTTGTCGCCTCCCGATTCCTCGCTAGATCCGCACGGTGGAAGACATGCACCAGGCGTGCACCCGCCGAGAGCAGCGGCTGGGGCGTCTCCGCCACGGGCTGGCATGCCAAGCCGCAGAGGCCGAGCGGTGGCGGCACCCTGTCAGCCGGACCGAGGCTCGCAGGGCCCTGCTGGAGTGCCAGGTACAACACCCTCCCCCCCTCCCCCTCTCCGCTCCTCCGCCCCTCCAACTCCACCACATACCCACTCTATTCAGTATGTGAACCCGCCCCCCCCTCCACCCACCAGGCCATTGAGGAGAAGGGGAAGGAGTTGTGGTCGGAGGCAGTGCAGGAGCTGCGGGCGGTCCGTGTTGGTGAGGGGGAGGCCCCCCAGGAGGAGCAGGAGCTGGAGCATCCCAGCGACGGCGTGTTCGCTGGGCAGCTAGAGGGCGCCACCCGCGCTCGCCTGGCCCTCACACAGAAGGTACAGTTGAATCCCGTCGGCTTTGGATGCCCTTTGTACAACATGGGTGCAGTTCTTGGATATTTTCTCTTAAAAGCTGTGCGGTGCAGCGCTGTGTTCCTTTTTCCTTCTTTTCCATTGTGATCTTGTTAGTGATTACTAGATCTATGGTCAAATATAAATGTTGAACGTGTGTTGAATGTCCACAGTCAAATACTAGTGCAGACAGATTCTAGGTTCACACACTTGTCTTAAGCTGGGCCTGGTGGCTCAGGGTCTATGTCCATTGATGGGGTAAACAAACACCCGAGGCTTCTAGCAGTGGACTGATAGTTTGGTACACACTCAGGCCCTGTCCACATTAACCTAGGTAAATCTACAAACGCATAAATATTTATCCCTTTAGCCCTTCCGTCCACATTAGAACGGCGAATTCCGACACTAAAAACGATCGCTGAGGTGGATAAATGTGAAAACTCTGGGTTGGCATTGTAGTGTGATCAGGGTAGACGAAGGCTTTCAGAGACGATGACGTTCGGTTGCCATGACACCGCCGCAAGCTTGCGCTCGAGACCGAGACGCTCATCTAAACAAACATGGCAGGTGAAATGGAAATGATGATTTCTCTGAGGTATTTACTTGTGTATCTTCAGTTACAACTCGGCATACTGTTGAATACATATCCGTTACTCCAACGCCGAAGGCGAGCGCTGTACTTGCTGTCCTTAAGCGATGAGAAAAAAACGCAAAGACGCCAGTTCAAACCTTAAGGGTTATCCTCAATAGCAACTCCACCTCGTTGTCTGTCCATGAAAAAAAACTTGCCTTACTTTTGGTTTGAGACATATTTTTGGCTTGTGAGGGAAAATGATAGCCAGCTGATCAACTGCAACTTTTTACCTCAGTAAGTAACGCTATCAGCTGATCGCGCGCCTGTAATCTAAACAGAGAGGCGTGGCGGGAGTCGCGTAACCATGACAACCACTGTTTATCAAAATCATTTCAGTGTGGAACGTGGATGCAAAACATTCCGTAAACAATATGAAAACAATAGTGTGGACGGAGATCGTTTTCATTGCGAATGTGCATTTTTATATTTACCCGGGTTAATGTAGACAGGGCCTAAATCTGTTGCAATGTGTGAGCAAGTTTTTACAGGGTTTTTTTAGGGTGTGGTGGTGTTGATTGTGTTTGTTGTGAGACATTTCAATGGTTTGTCATCAATGTGCAGGTGGAGGCTCTGAGGCCCGCCCTGCGACGCATCTTGGATGGGTGGAGTCAACTGGAGACGGATTTGAGCCAAGTCTCCCTCCACACCACCAGGTTGCGCTGTGCGCTGCAGCAGCTGCTGCACACGCCTGCGTTCTCACCCAAGCAAGTCAGGCAGCACTTGGAGGAACTGCAGGTGAACCAAATGTATACCAATATACAGCATGTTTTAACCACACATGATGAAAACAGTCGAGGTCGAGTATTATTACAGACCACAACAATCATCCTGTACCCTGAAACTATGCATCAAAATCCTTTGTGGAGTTACTGAGTTAGTATAAACTAGAATTGGTGTTCATGTGCAAGTTGCAGTTCCTAAGCAGCTCATATTTACGTGCACATTGTACACGTATTAAAGGTGCTGTAGGTAACATGTCAAGGCTATTATTTTAGTGTCATTTGTTAGAAATGACACAGCCATCCGTCAGCTTTGAAATTTTGAATCAGTTGACTGCACCTGCCTTTATTATCAGCCAATTGGATTTTAGACCGCGGCTCCCCGCTTATTTCTGGCCAATCAGGGCATGTCTTCCCTGATTGGTTCAGGGAATCCATCTTGCCTGTCAATCACAAGTGAGCGAAATGCAACACTTCGAGAAATGTAGGGAGTGATTGAGCAGAGAGGGGGGGAACATTATAAAAATCCTTCTCCTCTTTTCTGCTCACTCCCTCTTAACACCTCTCGAATCCTACCTACAGCCCCTTTATACAGGCAATGCTAGAATGGAATTCAATTGGGGGGAAAATAATAAATGAAGTAAATTAAAAAAAGAAAGTAATGCAATGTAATAATCCCTCCCTCCACAGCGACTGAATGAGGATGCTGGGACAGGAGGCGATCTGTGTGCAGCCGTGGACCAATCATATCGATCTCTGGAGGGAAAAGTCAATGATGTCACCGCCAAGTTACTAAGAGAACGGATTGAAGCAGAGCAAAGGAGGTTAGCAGCAGGGTTCTTCACCCTTTTCCATTCCATTCAATGTTTTAACGACACGTAAAACATGTTAAAACGTAGCTACATGGTTTAACGATGCTTAAAACATAGCTACATGGTTTAACTACATTTAGAATGCGTTAAACATAGCTTACTAGTTGTAACTACATTTCAAAGAGCTGCACTGGAACTATAGAGTCCATTTGGTCATCTGCCTTTCCATTCGACTCTCTCTCTCTCTCTGTCTCACTCTCTCCATATCTCTGTCGCTCTCTCTCTGTCTCTGTCTCTCTCTCCCTCCCTCTCTCCCTGTCTATGTCTATCTGTATCCTCCCTTCTTATCATGTTCTGCCTTCCCAAAATGCTTTGCTCTGTCGCTATGACGACACATGGTCTGGAAGAGCGAGCAACATGAAAGCCCGTTGGGGGTCTGTCCGGTCTTGTGGGTGTGTGGTTGCAGGTGGGCGGAGGTGAGGCAGGAGCTGCAGCAGGCGGTGCAGGACACCGACCGGACGCTGGCCCTCCGGCAGGGCTACGTCCAGCACCGCGACGCCGCCACCCTGGCTCTGCGGTGGACGCGGCACCAGTGGGAGGATCTGTTGCTTTCCCCCGCCGCCCAGGTCCCGGCCCCGGACACGCCCTCTGCTCAGGTGCGCTGGGTGTGCTGGTGGCGGCTGGTTTCTCAGGCTGTTCATGTTTGCTGGTTTATGTAAACGAGCTCTTCATTCACATCAGGGTCAAGAGGTTAACAGGGGCTTGGGGTTTTTCGCCCCCTAAAAACAAAGGAATTGCCCTTGAAATCGGGGGCAGCTTTTAAATGAACCCCGTAAAATATGTTTTTTCATTGGAGTCATTGAATGTTGGTCTGTCACGCATCATAACAGATAAGGTTTCAACCAACATTTGATAAAATCCAAAATGCCTCCAAAGAGTACACACACACACACACGCACAAACACACACACACACACACACACACACACACACACACACACACACACACCACGTGCAGTGATGAATGAGCACAATGTACTTTTCCCCTTTAGACTCTCGAATCTGGAACATGGAGATGGAGATGTTTTGCAAGACGTATACATGCATTTAAAGAGAACCACACATAAAGAGAAGGTGCAGAGGAAGCCAAAGTAATCACGGTGTAATATAAACATATTAAACACACACATCTGTGGGATATACATTTTAAATAATGTTGTGCTGTATTTGCAAATTGCTACGTGAACATGTATGTGTGCGCGTAGTATGAACAGACAGCACTGTGGTAAGTTGAATGCAGAGAGTCAAAGCTTTGTAATCTAATATAATATATTTAATATATTATATCTAATATATTTACAGTACATTCACATTTACATTTAGGGCATTTGGCAGGCGCTTTAACCAAAGCGACTTACAAAGAGTACATTTGTTGAAGGAGACAGCTATATATATAACGCTGTGGTACACAAAGAAGGAACTGGAGGACTCACTGGAGGGCTCGACTGAGGACGACATAGTAGTAATAGAACGAGTTTCATAATTGCTCGGTTGCCTGCATAATAGCTGCGTATTGGATGTATTAATCCGTCTTTCCATGGCAGCACAGTTGAACGTTGGCCAACCCTTTCAGAATGAGCAAACTGCCACCATTTTCTCACCCTGGTTCACTTAGTGCTTTAATATAATTGTTTTGGCATTAGAAGTTACAGGAGCTCATTGAGGACTTGCAGAGCAGCAGGGAGGATTTGGAGGCGGCGGCGCAGCCTTTGATCGCACTGCTGGAGCCCCTGGCAGCCAATCAAATCCAGTCTGAGGTTGCGACGTTGTCACGTGACATCCTGCTCGTCAGCCAATCGGCATCCAGAGAAAAGGCCTGTCGTCAGGTAAGGACAATGGCAATTCATTCGTAACATAATTTCTTTTTTTACCAATAAGTAAGTTGGGTTTTTAATCGGTTATGGTTGAACGATAATCCTCACTCATTCCTTCTCCGTTTTTGAAGGACGATTTGGAGCTCCGACAAAGAGTTTGTCTGGGTTTGGAAGCGCTTGAGTCACGGACACGGGACCCAGTGAGCGGGCTGGTGTCACATGACTCACAGGTTTGCCCCGACCTCACCAACACCAGCACCGCCCATTCATGCTTTTACAATGCCATGATGACGCGCACACTTCCTTGCCGTCAGTGAGTGCCCCACCACCACCACCACCACCACCACCACCCACCACCATCACCCACCCACCCACCCTCCCGGAGTGGGGGACTTGAACCCCCCTCACCCTGGCAGTGTTGAGGCCACGTTCTGTCTACAGAATAAAACACAGCTTTTCCTTTGCATCCGTCATTCACAATAATAGTCCTTGCAACAACAACAACAACAACAACAACAACAAACCCTGTGTGTTTCTTTTACCTTCTGCTGTGTGACACGGAAGACACTGCAGGATCTCAGCGCCCTGTGCCTGCCCCTGGTGAAGCTGAGTGGCGCTGTGCAGATGGGTGGAGGCGGTGGTGGAGGTGGAGGTGGTGGTGGCGAGGCGGAGGAGAGCCCGGGAGTGCTCTGGCGCCGCTGGGCCGCGGGGCTGACTCACTCCGCTGACATTTACCGGTGAGCGCCGTGGGTTACGTGTTTTTTTTCTTTTTTTGGTTTACTTTTAACAGATTTGCTCTTCACCGGGGGAAAAATAACAGCGTCGTTTGTACAAATGCAGCACATGTGCCCTCCCATTCTTTTACCCATTTCTTATTTATTTTCCTATTTTTTTTTACTTGATTGTGTGATCTTTTCATGATAAATATATCTGTATCTGTGTATGTATATGTATGAATGTGTCTGTCCACCTGCTGGCACATTTTTGACTCCTACGCCGCAAACAATCATATCTCATTTACTGTGTCGTCAACGATATATTGTTGTTTTAAACACTCTTTTGACAAAGGTACTTATTGTAAGTCGCTTTGGACAGAACCGTTCTGCCAAAGACCCTTAATGTAAATGTAATGTGGTATTTTGTGGGCATTTGAAGCCATTTCAGACAGTATTTCTCATAAAGAACTCGTGTGTGTTGTTAGAGATGTCTGGATATATGACTAAATAAACATGGCCGGAGTTGAACTACTTTTGATTTCTCTCCCCTTGTTTCTTTGTCTGTTTACCAGCGAGGTGTCGGCCGCGGCGTGGAGTTCACAGAGCTTTCAGCAGAAGACCGAAAGCTTAGCAATCATCCAGACAGCCGTGGAGGAAGCCTTGGAGGCCAGAGACGCTGCAAGCTCCTCCAGCCTTCTGAGAGGCTGACTACACACCAGGTAAACTACAACTCACAGACTCTCTGGCCTCTTATTAAACACACACAAACACCAACAACCCCCCAAAAATGTGCACGCGGCTGAATGTAATCAAGAATGAACTACAAACTATCAAATGTGACGGTTTGTATGTCATAGTAATACATTACATAGTATTATATAACAGTATATAAGAAGACTTTCAGTGGTTCTGAAATACTCAGTGGTTGTGAAATACACACATTTTCTTTAGCAATAGGACAACCGGGTGAGGGTTTTCCATTTTCCATTTTCATTCTCAGCTAAACGTACTTTGTTTAGCTGAGCGCAGCAGTGGAGCTGAAGCAGATACCTGGAAAAGGTTCCAGCTTGGGATTTGAACATTGCAAACACACTCCAGTCGATCCCGGCCAAAGCTGCAGCATTTGGCCGTCAATTTCCTACCATCGGGACTTGTGTCAAAACTATTGATCTGCCAATATCTCTGTGTTTGTGGGTGAGTGTGTGTGTGTGTGTGTGTGTGTGTGCCTGTGTGTGCCTGTATGTGTTTGTGTTTGTGTGTGTTTGTTCGACCGTCACCCGCCGCAGGGGCTTCTCGTTGAACTGGCGCGCGGCCGGGGACTCCTGAGAGCCCTTCTCCGGGACTGCGAGGAACTCCTGACAACCGGCACACGAGAAGAAAGGTAAAAACTGGGGGTGTGCTGGGCTCTACAAAAAGGCCCAGCAAGCGTGTGTTTGTCCTGAGGAGGCTGAAAGGTTTTAAATGTCAGACGGGGGAATTCTAACAACAGTATATCGGGTCATCGGATCAGTGCTCTCGCATTCAACAGTGCATCCCGGGACCACCTCCTCACAGGGAAAAGCCCGAAAAAGCTCAACAAAGAATCATCAAGCGTGCAACCAAAGTCACGGCTCAAACTCAGCTCTCTCTGACCTTTCCAGTCATGCAGTACAGAAAGAAAGGCTCCATCACTAAGGACCTCTCACAGCACCTCGACCACTCCTCTCACCTCACGCACCAGGCAGCCTCTTCAGAGTACCCCTGGCCAAAACTAAACTTACAATAACTCCTTAATTCCCGCTGCAATATCCATTTTAAACAAGGCCAAATAGACTGGCACCACTTTTTAATGCAGCTCTGCACAGCTCTGCTCTTATTTATTGATGTAATTGTTGTGTTTTGATGTAATTGTATGACTCTCTCATGGGTGTATGTTTTTTTATGTTGTTTGTGAGCCCCTAACCTAGGATCATTTTCTATCAGTATGTGATAGAAAGTTTTGTTTTTTGAACCTTGAATCTTGAATCTTACAATATGTAAACTACACACAGTGAAACACATGTGTGAGTTGCAGTCAAAGGAAAACCAAACCCTAACTTATTTTAGATGAAAAGTAATGTATTGGGTTGCACAGAAATGCTACGGTTTGATCCTGGTCCAAATCTCGACGTGAATGACTTTTAAGTTTTAAAAAACGTAAACATGGCCTCCAACTGCCCTCTATGGGTTAGACGTGTGCTACTGCACACCTTACCTGTTACACCAGCATGCTGGGAAATTAGCACCCGCCAAATGCGGGTGATTTTGTTATTGATTGGGTGTTCCCGGCGCTCTGGGGGGGAATGTACCATTTTGGTGGGGGTGTTATTGATAAATTATTAAAATGTGTAAATATAGATTAGATATGTATAAAGCATGCTCATGCATTTCTTTGGTTTTCATTATCATAGTGCGTATCATATTGTGACTGGTACACCAGACACAGTGGCAGGCCCACTAACATAAATCAAACATTCTGGTTACACCCCCCCATCTTCAATATTATTTTGGAAACATTTGAGCAATTTTGCAATTAGTTTGACACAGTCAAAACTATTGTTGGTCTGTAGTATAGAGCAGTGTAGTAGTGTAGTAGTGTACTGTAGTGTCGACTGATCTCTGATACCTTGTGGTGTACACAAGGCGAAACATGGGTATGTTTCTTAGATGCTAACAAGATAAAAGTACAAAACTCAGGGCTTGTAAACGTACTTATTTAAAAGTTATTACGTTATTTAAAAGTTATGCAGAAAGTTAATAGCTACGTTTACCAGGACAGCAAAACGTCTCCAGAAAAGGGATCGACAGAATATGATAATAAACATAAAAGCAGAACCGCTGTCAAAACATTAATCTGCAACAAAACCAAAAAATCTTTCTTCTTGATACCGTTTAATAAGTTCTGGAAAGTATGCAGCCATCAATCACTTTTCCCCTTGGGTGAACATCGACCTGTCTGTGTCCTGTGATGGAGGTGGATTTAAAATGTTCAATCGTGCAGATTAAAGCCCGCCAGCATATTTCACCAACAGAGCAGGTGTTTTCCTTTTTCCTTTTTAGTGCCTTTTGTGGATTTACAACTTTAGGGCCAGATTGTGAGTTGTGTGTGCTGCTGTAGAGCTTTGAGTTGGTATTTTCAGATTGACCATGGAAATCGTGTGAATACTACATTGATGATATTTTATTAATAATACACATGTATTATATGTTTGTGTAATACACTATACATTACAGTGTTTGTACACCTTGGCATTATTAATAGTACAGTGATTTATTGCCATCTCCTTCAACAAATGTACTTTTTGTACTTGTGCTTTGGATAAAAGCGTCTTCCAAATGCCCTAAATGTAAATGTAGTTCCTGCATTCCTCCCACAGGGCTGAGCTCCTGTCCACCATGGGCCGGGTCTGGGACCGCTGGCAGGGGGACTGTGTGGCCCGGGCTGCGGAGCGCACGGCCCTGCTGAGGGAGGAGCTCACCCGCTGGAGGGTCTACCAGCACGGCTCCAGGCTGCTCCGGAGGGTCCTGAGGTGGGCCGACCCCGATCCCGACCCCGACCCCGACGGGGTGACGTCCTGCGCGCTGGGGGGGCTACGGCGCTCGGCTGCTCGCTTTAAGGTTGGCCGTCTGAGAAGCTTGCTTTTATATTGAGCCTTTCGTTTCTCTCTTTCGTTAAAGCCAGCACTATTCAGGCAACGTCCTGAATAGGGTTTTTGAAGTTGCTTCAATGTTGAGTCATGAAGTTTGTATTTGGAGTCCTTTAAACAAGGGTTATAAGATATTATAAGAATCCAAACTCAACCCAAACCTCAGGGGCAGCAGTGAACATGTGATGTCCCTTGGATACAAATAAAAGAACTAACAATGTAAACAAAGGCTTGTGTGTTTTAAGAGCACAGGCGAAGGTCTCAGTGGAAACGGCTCAATGGAGAACAGGCTACAGTTTATTGCACTTTATTATCGCTCTTCCAGCACATGGAGGACCTGTTGGCCGCGCACACCAGCGTCTACGCGCAGACGCTCGAGGCCGGCCAGCGGCTGTGCGGCACGTCCGACGAAACGGAAGAGTCCGCCGGTGGCCGTGAGCAGGAAGAAGAAGAAGAAGAAGAGCGACATCTACTACTGCGAGAGCTGCGGTCCCTGGAGGAGGCGTGGGGGCGAGCGGCCGCCCTGCCGGGGAGACGGACCGCCGCGGTGAACACTGTCCTTCAGGTAACTGCAGACGGTCCCACGCACCCGCGTATTATACAGCACCACACCGTACAGAACAGAGACAGAGAGAGAGAGCGATAACCCTGTACCACCAAAATAGGACTCTTTGAGTGTGGAGTGTGTTTAGAAGAAAACAGAGTGCACTGTGTGTAATTAACCGAACACAAGGTTAGGTTGGTTGCATGTATTCTCCTTTTTATCCGTGGTAGTCGAGTACACATACTAGTCTCAATAACAATAGTTCCAGCTCCTGAAAGAGGTGGTGGGGGTGGGGGGGGGGTGTGGTTCAGATTCTGGGAGCAGGTGGGGACTGCATGGACCTAGCTGGTCCGGAGTAGTTGGTTAGCATTAGCCATTAGCCGTCCCAAAGTTCCAACGGTGGACACAGCAACCCTTCAGTTGTGAGACTGTGTGTGTGTTTTCCAACCGTGCTATTTCATGCATCATAAATTCAGTGATTCAATTCAATGTAATACTAATGGCTATTTATTTAATATTTAGAACAGTTAAAATTAATTTAACTAACCGACATGAGAGGTTAATTGCCCAGCCCTATTTATATGTCTACTGTGTATGTGTGTATAGTGTACGTGTTGTGCACCAATTGTTGGGTCGTCGAGGTGTCCATTGTGGTTGACCCATATCCAAGAGCTGCATACCAACACGCACGCACACACACACACACACACGCATGCACACACACACACACACACACACACACACACACATGGCCCGCTTTGCTGACCGACATCGCACACCAGTTCGACTGAAGCGCCAGCAAGGTGGAGGAGGGATAATGATATGGGCTGGTATTATCGACAGTGAATTGGTTGGACCATTTCGAGTGGAAGATGGATTGAAAATGAACTCCAATAACTACTGCCGGTTTCTGGAGGCCACCTTCCTCAAGCAGTGGTACCGGAAGAAGCCAGCATCATTCAAAAGGTCCATGATACTGATGCCAAGACAATGCCCCATCCCATGCATCCCAGTACACCAGAGATTGGCTAGCCAGCAAAGGGTTCAAAGATGGTAAAATTATGACTTGGCCCCCTTGCTCACCTGATTTGAACCCAATTGAAAACCTGTGGGCCCTCCTGAAGAGGGAGATTTACCGCCAAGGAAAGCAGTACACATCTCTGAACAGCGTGTGGGCATCTCTCTTGGCGGCTTCAGCTAAAATTGGGCGTGATCCCATTTAAAAAACTGTCGTGATCCGTGGATAGGAGACTAATACAAGTGTTAGCAAAGAAAGGTGGCTATATTGGCAAATAAACGTATTTCCAAGAGTAAACATGTTTTTGTTAGCTGTTAAACTACTGAATTTGTTGCTTTATTTAATCATTATTATTTAGAATCATGTTTGTTTCTGAAATAAATTGAAAAAACAATGTGTTTCCCAGTTGCATCATAATTATGCACACCTACTTTTTGAAAAAAATCATTATTTTTCCCCTTGTAACATAAAAATCTGTTTTTCTTTATATAACATTTACTTTTCCTGCAAGGAATTAATTGGGATCACTTATAATGTTGTCTATTAAAATATTAAAAAAATTCGGCAAAAAACACATTTGCATAATCATTATGTACACAGTGTATATATATTTATATCCGAGATACAGGTTTAGGCTCTGTATCTACAATAATCTTCCTTCTACTGGAGTGCATGATGCATGAAAAATGAGCAACATATTTGGAAAATACCGGCAAATCTTGTGAGGATAGGATATCTAGGTCACATGGGCCGCCCCTTGGGCCGGCCGGCCCCAGTTAAAACACTGTTTTTCTACTGCAGCTATTCACTCCCGTTCCTCCGTTTCTGAACTGGAACGTTTGTCAAGAATGAAGCACGGCCATCCATCCAGGCAATTGTTCTCTCTCTCTCTCTCTCTCTCTCTCTCTCTCTCTCTCTCTCTCTCTCTCTCTCTCTCTCTCTCTCTCTCTGTCATGACATCATCCCAACTGTCCCCCCCCCCCTCCAGGGCTGACTTGTGTTGATCCTCCTAGCAGGTTGCCTGTGTGATGCATGGTGGGGCTCTGTTTAGGCCCAGGGGAGCGGAGAGGGAACTCCCTGTGCTAGTGCGCTCTCTGTGTGTGAAGTCAAACACAGTCCAGAACAGTGCATTGGGGCCCGGAAGGAAAGAAGTGTGTATCTGAACAGGGAAAAAGGTGATCGAGTGATCGCTTCAAATCAGGGTTATCATTGGTTCCATGGCCGGTGTGCTTAATGGTGGCGCCACAGCATAGATATTTCCTTTATTTTAAATGAGTTATGTTTTTAATCCTTCAAATACTTTCGTAAACCCTTTAAAACCAATTATTGTTGATTACAATATCCTTGATTACATGAAGTTGGACTTTGTGCTTTGAGACTGCGGCTTATTGTTGAGGGAAATGATTACGATAATCCGTTTAGACGGAATATGCTCACGCGTTATGAATATGATTCTGTACTTCTGTCATTTCAGGACTGGTCGCAGTTTGGGGACAGGCTGGTCAACAGCGGACGTGAACTGGAGGAGCTGAAGAGCCGCCTGGACCAGCCGCCCGCCAGCGAGAATCCTGAGGAGCTAGAGAGGCTCATCGGGGTGAGTTGTGTGTGTGTGTGTGTGTGTGTGTCTGTCTGTGTCTGTGAGTGTCTTTGTCTGTGTGTCTGCATGGAAGTGTGTAAGTCTGTGAGTCCCTGCAAAAACAAGAAGGTGATTTTCTTTGTAAGAATTTGAATAATTATTTCACATTTGCTTGCAATAATAATACAAGTAAAACTAATCCTAAGCGCTGAATATTTTTGATTTGTTTCTGAAGTTGTTCAGGTTACCCTGAGACACATTTTGCCATCAGGTGCCGAACAGCGGCAACAAAACATGAATTGGCGTTGGAAGGTTGCGGGCAAAAATGGACAGCTTTTCTTTTTTCTTTTTTTTAACGATTGGACGAGTGCATAATGTGGTGGAAATGGGATTCAGCAGCCAATCAGAAGAAGACCTCCGTTGGCCTCCACTCTCCAACCCCCTCCTCCTCCTCTTTACCCCCCCCCCCCACCGCCACCACCAACTTAAACACAATAGAGTTACTCTATTATCATTGCAGCCCCCCCCCCCTTTCACTGCCCCACACACCACTTGCCCCCAGTACCTACCCTCCCCCCCTCTCTCTCTCTGTCTCTCTCTGTCTCTCTCTCTCAACTGCCCTTTAATCCAACTGGTCAACAGGAGAGAGAGGGACACACACATAAAGAGTGAGAGAGAGAGAGAGAGAGAGAGAGAGAGAGAGAGAGAGAGAACACTTAGAGGGTTAGTAAGAACCGGGCGGCCCACGGGAAGGGGACTGAGCTGTGTGTGTGTGCGTGGCGTCATGCAGGAGAGCGAGGCGTTGCTGGGGCGCGGGCGCGGCGCTCTGAGCCAGCTGGACGCGGCGCGGTGGCGGCACTGCGGGGCGGCCGGGGACACGGCCACCCTGCTGGACGGACAGCTGCAGCTCCTGCACCAGCAGTGGGAGGAACTCTGCCTCAAGGTGAGAGAGAGAGACATACACACAGACAGAGAGAGCGAGAGAGAGAGAGCTGTACAACTTGGACATGCATTGTGAAATAATAACCCGTCATGGTGTCACTCTGGCAGCCATGCAACTGGGTCATGTGCCAGGTCATGCCGATGGAGCACTGTGGAAACTGAGGAGAGAGGGTGAACGAGAGACAGAGAGAGAGGAGAGAGAGAGAGAGAGAGAGAGAGAGAGAGAGAGAGAGGAGAGAGAGAGAGGAGAGAGAGAGAGAGAGAGAGAATCTGTACAGAGGTGGAAAACGGAGTGCAAAAAGCATTGTGCTGATTATTGTAGGATGCAGGGAAGGGAGTGTGAGAGATAAAGAGAGAGGAGGAGGAGGGGGAGGGGAGTGAAGTCACTATCAGCGGTGTCTCGGTTCACGGGCGGCAGCACAATGGGTAGCAGCTGCACCGCTGGGGTCAGACCTATTCACACACACACCACACACCACACACACACACACACACACACACACACACACACTCACTCACTCACTCACTCACTCACTCACTACTCACTCACTCACTCACTCACTCACTCACTCACTCACTCACTCACTCACTCACTCACTCACTCACTCACTCACTCACTCACACATTCTCTCACACTCACACTCGCACACGCTCTCTCTCACTCACTCACTCACATTCTCTCACACTCTCACTCACTCACACACACACACATACACACACTCACACACACACACACACACACACACACACACACACACATTCTCTCTCGCACACACACACACGCACACACACACACACCACACACACACACACACACACATTCTCTCTCTCTCACACACACACACACACACACACACATTCTCTTTGTGATCTGCAGCATGGGATTCTTGGAGGGAAAGTGAAGCCGGTTCATCACGGTGCCTTTGTAAGAAATCTGTTCAGTTTGGGGATTCTAACTTAGTTAAATGACTTTTGAAATGTGTCTGTCTCTCTTTGTGTTTGGCTCGTGTCGTTAGACGTTGCGTTGTCACAAGGAGAAGTGTCTTGTGCTGTCGTGTAGGGCCGCTGTGATATGGCTGATATATCTTCTATCCTGATATAGGTCATTTAATATATCCATAACGATATGGCGTGTTCTCTGGTGATTCAATTGAGTAATTTCATTTGTGT
>PIJE02000394.1:124634-157134 GCA_002895965.2 Coryphaenoides rupestris | reverse complement strand
GTACAGTAAAAAGTGACAAGTAAAGTAGTAATACTCTGTCTGTGTGTGTGTGTGTGTGTGTCTGTGAGTCTGTGTGTGTCTGTCTGTGTCTGTGTCTGTCTGTGTCTGTCTGTCTGTGTCTGTGTCTGTGTCTGTGTCTGTCTGTGTGTCTGTGTCTGTGTGCGCGCGTGGCGGGCTCCAGGACTGCGTGGAGGAGATGGCGGTGTTCAGTGAGCAGCGGAGGCACCTGCAGCAGCTGGGGGAGGAGCTACTGCGGGCCGGGGGGGCGGGGCACCACTGCGACCAGGTGCACAGCAGCATGCAGGAGCTCAGCCAGCGCTGGGACACGCTGTCCCAACACACCGAGGCCAGGTGAGCCGGGTGGCCAGAGGAAGGCTTGTTCGCCGGGGTGGGGTGGGGGTTGGGGGCTAGGTGGTGGGGGGGGGGGGGGGTGTGTGTGTGTGTGTGTGTGTGTGTGTGTGTGTGTGTGTGTGTGTGTGCGTGAATTCATACTAATATGCGGCCCAGTTGAATGCAGATTTGGTGTGCAGACAGAAGTGTGTGTGTGTGTGTGTGTGTGTGTGTGCGTGTGCGTGAATTCATACTAATTATGCGGCCAGTTTGAATGCAGATTTGTTGTGCAGACAGAAATGTGTGTGTGCTGTGTGTTGGTGTGTGTGTGTGTGTGTGTGTGTTGTGTGTGTGGTGTGTGTGTGTGTGTGTGTGTGTGTGTGTGTGTGTGTGTGGTGTGTGTGTTGTGTGTGTGTGGTGTGTGTGCCCTGCTTTGTGCTGACTGTGCTCTCATGAATTTCACCTCTCATCCTCTGAGGGACACGCCCCCCCCTCACGCCAGCGTAGCAGAGGAGGCACCGATTAGCTGTTAGAAGTAGGCCAGGCGATGTGTGCGTTGGTGTCGCCGCTGTAATGACACAACACAAACCCATCTATTCACCAGTGTTGCAGCTGTCCTGTCTGAATGCAGGGCCCCTTTGTCCGCAACATATAGGACTATAGGTTAAGCAACAACTAGCTAACTGCTTCCCCAGCCCCCCCCCCCCCCCAACCTCCCCACTGACAGATGGGCAGCCCTGTGGAAAGGCTAAAGGGATTCGGTGTGATTTCCCCCCCGCCCCCTCTCTCCTCCATATTCAGTCTGCTGTCAATCTGATTCAGACGTTCTCTATGAGGGCTGACGCATGGCTAGGTGAGCAGCGGCCATGATGTCTGGCAGGCTCTTGTCACGAGCTAAGCTTATCGTGTCCTGTGGTGACGTTTGACGTTGCGGGCCAAGGCCATGAAGAATTATGATGCATTCAGACGAGAGGATGGATTCACTTTGAGTAGGACAATAAGGAAAAATTGTTAGAAGATTGTACTAAACCCTCCAAAAAAACGAACGCAAACTTTTCATTTTTGCAATTGAAAATATGCTACATGCTATAACTGTGTACTGAACTGCAGTGGTGAACCATACTGGATTGTACTGAGCTGTAGTGGTGAACCATACTGGACTGTACTGGACTGTAGTGTTGAACCATACTGGACTGTACTGGACTGTAGTGGTGAACCATACTGGACTGTACTGGACTGCAGTGGTGAGCCATACTGGACTGTACTGGACTGTAGTGGTGAACCATACTGGACTGTACTGGACTGTAGTGGTGAAGCATACTGGACTGTACTGGTGAACCATACTGGACTGTACTGGACTGTACTGGACTGTAGTGGTGAGCCATACTGGACTGTAGTGGTGAAGCATACTGGACTGTACTGGACTGTAGTGGTGAACCATACTGGACTGTAGTGGTGAACCATACTGGATTGTAGGGACTGTACTGGACTGTAGTGGTGAACCATACTGGACTGTACTGGACTGTAGTGGTGAACCATGCTGGACTGTACTGGACTGTAGTGGTGACACATACTGGACTGTACTGGACTGTAATGGTGAGCCATACTTGAGTGACACATACTGGAGTTATACTCAGCTGTTGCTCATGGTCGGTTGTGTTCCACTATGAATGCCTCAAGTGCATTGCTGTGTGTGTATCTAGCACATTCATCAGTTATTATCGACGGACACTTTCCTTTCCCGCTACACTTCAGATATATTGTGTGTGCACGTGCGTATGAGCGTGCACGCGCATGGAGAGATGACTGCAGCTTTCCATACATCCAGCTGAACAGTCCTGGCAGCTACAGAGACACCTCATTGAATGCAGAAGTCGCTTGCAACACTCTCTCCCAACACACTAGACACCCTGACTCCAGCTCAGACGTGCACAATCCGTGCCAACAGCACAGTGGGAGACGTTTTAATGGTTTACCTACCTTACACTGAGACTGTTACACTTTACCATAATACTCTTTAAAACCTATTCTACATCTATATTACAACCACATTACGAATAGTATGGTTGTTGCAACATTTTCGAATGATAGATGGTTCTATAGCGTTGAGCATGTTACAATTATTGCAATACTCTTTATAGATAAAGGGTAGAGATAAAATGTGTTTGCAAACATACGTCTTTTACACTGCGGTCTACACACACTTTTTACACTGTGGTCTACACACACTTTCACGCTGAATCTCGCACGTAACTTATCCGAGGTTTGCCTGTTCTTGCTCGCTCACATCCATCAAGAAGTTTGCGGAGAGCCGTGCCTCCTCCACCCCCACCCCCACCCACCCCACCCCACCAACGACACACTTCACCCGCATGATGTGAGCCGAGAAAAGCAGCGGGCATCAAAGTGCTGCCGTGGAAACGTCTCCTGCCCGCTTGTCGTCATCGTCATCCGTTTTTTTTTTCCCGCGGCTGGGTCATTACGGCGCCCGCGTATCCAGGCAACTCTGGAGCCTCCGCGGCGGCCCGCCACTCTCTCGCTTTGTGTGTCCACCCGCAAACTGTCTCTCCTCCTCCTCCTCCTCCTTTACTCCTCTACTCCTCCACTCCTCCACTCCTCTACTCCTCTCCTCTCTCCTCTCCTTGTGCCTGTCTACGTCCAAGACAGAACTCACAAAAACACTCCACTGATCCAACAAAAAGAGTCTCAGATAAGGATGTTTGCATGAGATTGTTTGTGTGTGTGTGTGTGTGTGTGTGTGTGTGTGTTGTGTGTGTGTGTGTGTGTGTGTGTGTGTGTGTGTGTGTGTGTGTGTGTGTGTGTGTGTGTGTGTGTGTGTGTGTGTGTGTGTGGTGTGTGTGTGTCACGGCAGAAAGTGCTGGACAGTAGTACACAAACTTAATACATAAAATAGATACATAGATACATAAAATAGAAGCACAATATAGCTAGAAGTCATGTTAATGTAAATCAATGGCAAAGATGTCTGTTCTGTCATAACTTAAAAAAATGGTACAAGGTTTAACTAAGATAAAAAATAACATTAGTGTATGATAGTTCATGTCTTAATAACCCACGGAGCTCTCCAGCAATCCAGTGCTCTTCATACACTGAGCTCCGTCAGGCTGCAGTTCCCTTACCGGCCAAAGGGGCCAGTATTGAGAAGGAATTTCAGATTCTTACATATACTGTAGTCCCTTTAATGTACACAATTATAATTATTATTATATACAGGATTTACAGTGTATGTCGATCGCGTTGGGAATAAGGACGTATGTGTCCATCCGTTTAAGCCCCCGTCGTCCACATGTTGGATTAGTTCTGCTGGATCTTTCCACATGGGTGAGCGCTCTGGCTTTGTTTCCTCGTGACGGCGCCCTGTGGTGGGGCCGGCTTTGTTGGACCTGACGAGGGCGGGGGAGGGGGAGGCAGGAGAGAGAGAGAGAGAGAGAGAGAGAGAGAGAGAGAGGAGAGAGAGAGAGAGAGGAGAGAGAGAGAGAGAGAGAGAGAGGAAGAGAGAGAGAGAGAGAGAGAGAGAGAGGAGAGAGAGAGAGAGAGAGAGAGAGAGAGAGAGAGAGAGAGAGAGAATCCTTGAACCCAAAGACAGATCTTTTCTTTTTTAAATGAGGTTCTCTTTGTCGCCACACGTGTAACACCCCCCATCCCCGGCCCCCCACCCCCACCTCTTCTACATCTTCACCTACCCCTTAGCCCCCACCCAACCCCTCGTGCACCCTTACACACACACTTTCTTTGTCTCTCTCTCTCTCTCTCTCCCTCTCTCTCTCTCTCTCCCTCTCATCTTTCGTCCGTTCTTCACAAAGACACGCACGCACGTGCATACGTCAATCCTCCCTTTCAGGACTGTCCCGTCTGTTTTTGAAATACTCCTTCTCTACTTTATCTTTTCTTTCCACTGCCCAGCTTTGACCAAGGCGAGCGGTTGAATGGATAAATTCACTCAAACCCTCCAACCGGGGGTCGGTGGGTAGGGGGTGGGGTTGGGGGCGGAGACCACTTCAAACCCTGTTCATCACCTTAGAGTGCCCTGTAAAGTCTTTGTCATCCCCCTGTCCCCTTGAGACGTTTTTGATGCCTGTAGGCTCTGTAGTGGTGGTGGTGGTGGTGGTGGTTGTGGTGGGTGGTGGTGGTGGTGGTGGTTGTAGTAGGGGTCCTGTTCAGTTGCCACGGCGACTTTTGAAGTTGTGCCGTTGGACACCTGTGCTTGGTGGAGGGGTGGGGGTGGTGGTGGTGGTGTTGTACTAGCAGCCATAGAGGACAGGAATACTTTGCCGGTAGTTAAGGTGGGGGAGGTGGATGGAGGACATTTTGGATCCTCCGCTTAGAGGAAAATAACCGTTATTCTGTGTCAACAACCTGTGTGTGTGTGTGTGTGTGTGTGTGTGTGTGTGTGTGTGTGTGTGTGTGTGTGTGTGTGTGTGTGTGTGTGTGTGTGTGTGTGTGTGTGTGTGTGTGTGTGTGTGTGTGTGTTTCCCCCTGCAGGGTGCGGAGGCTGAAGGAGGCGCTGGTGACAGTGCAGCAGCTGGACAGCAACATGAGCTCCCTGCGCTCCTGGCTGAGCCGGGTGGAGGCCCGGCTCCACCGGCCCGTCTGCTACAGCGCCTGCCACCACCAGGAGATCCAGCTCCGCCTCGCCGACAACCAGGTCGGGGTCTCTCTCTCCTGCAGCCTGTCTCTCTCTCTCTCTCTATTGGTCGTGCTTGTCTCTCTCTCTTGGTGTTGCTTGTCTCTCTCTCTTGGTCTCACTTGTCTCTCTCTCTTGGTGTTGCTTGTCTCTCTCTTGTGGTCTCGCTTGTCTCGCTCTCTTGACATTGCTTGTGTCTCTCTCCTGATCTTGCTTGTCTCTCTCTTGGTCTCCTGTCTCTCTCTTTTGGTCTCTCTTCTCTTCTCTTTCTCTCTCTTGGCCGTGCTTGTCTCTCTCTCTTGGTCTCTCTTGTCTCTCTCTCTTGGTCTCTCTTGTCTCTCTCTCTTGGTCTCTCTTGGTCTCCTGTCCCTCTCTTTTGGTCTTTGACTTTCTCTGTCTCTTGCTGCGTTTTTTCTTCACTTATTTCTTTCTTTTTCTAACCCTTTCTGGATTTCTTGCTGTTTACCTTTCCATTTTTTTCTATCTCTGTCTCTCTCTCTCTGTCTCTGTCTCTGTGTGTCTCTCTCTCTCTCTTTTGATTAGTTCTTCATATTATCCATCCAGCCTTCTGTTTTATTTTGGTGGGGCAAGTCGTGGTCACAATGAGCCGCACGTGTCTTCACAAACTACATTTAAAAAGTCAGTGAACAAACTACAAAAAGTCATGGTTGCTAAAAGTCTCTGGCGCCCTGGCTGACCATCACTTCATGTGTGCACCAAGAAGACAAGTCTGTCCACACTGGCAGGGAGACGAAAGCTGTGCCACGGTGATGAGGTGGCTATCAGCGCTGCACAAGTCATTGAAATATATTTCAAATCGCAAGATGGCATAAGTGCAATATTCAAATGGCAGGGGCTGCAAACGGGTAAAATGTGTGAAAGTGAAAAGGTATAAACACTATTATCAATGAAGTCGTGTTGTGCTGCTTCTTTTTTGTTGACATTTACATTTAGCATTTGGCAGATGCTTTTAATCCAAAGAGACCGTTTTTGACAATTTTGTTCAGCCCCAGTGGCTCTAATGCATCAGCCCCTGCTGGGATATTCTAACCTAACCTTCTATCTGCTGTTCACATGTATTGGCATAAAAACTAAATGAAAGTATAATTAATTTTTTTCCCGTACCTTCTTAACATAGCCCTAGTGTGTACATGTACCTATGTGTAGGGCTCAGCGACACGACTTCAAATCCATATCACGATTATTTCAAACTTTTACCTCAAAAGTTGTTTCTACCTCCTCTGATAAGGTCTGTAGTTAGTTATATGCTGAAATGTAGAAGCTGGGATATTTTTTCTAACAAAGGTGTGCCTATCTTATCTTTGTGGCTATTTATTTATTTTAAGGGAAACTCACAGAGAAATGGATATTAATAGCTATTTACATTTTTGCACCATTGAAATGAACCCCAAACTAACCGTCATGTGCGAGATAAGATTAAGTCGGTTTCTGTGCATGTTCAGTTAATTGCCCGGTTCTACCTGTGTGTGTGTGTCTGTGCGTGTGTGTGTGTGTCTGTGCGTGTGTGTGTGTCTGTGTGTGTGTGTGTGTCTGTGCGCGTGCGTGCGTGTGTCCAGGAGCTCCAGCGGGACATTGAGCAGCACATGGAGGGCGTGGCCTCGGTGCTGAGCCTGTGCGACGCGCTGCGGGGGGAGGAGGAGGAGGCGGGGGGCGGCGGCCCGGGGGGAGACTCCCTGCTGGAGAGCAGCCGCAGCCTGGACCAGCGATGGAGGGCCGTGTGCTCCCTGGCCCTGGACCGCAGGCTCAGGTCAGACCTGCCCCCCTGGGTCCGGAGGGTGTGTGTGTGTGTGTCCATGTGTGTGTGTGTGTGTGTGTGTGTGTGTGTGTGTGTGTGTGTGTGTGTGTCTGTGCGTGTGTGTGCATATGTGCGTGTGTCTGTGTGTGCGTTTGTGCATGCGTGTGCATAAAGTATTTTCATTTTTGTGTTTTGCTACGAGAGGCTCCAGTGTCTAATCAAATCAAACTTTATTTATAGTGCACTTTTCGTGCAAAACATCGATACAAAGTGCTAAGGTAATGAGTCCAATGAACATGCTGTTCCCGAGGCTTCTGAGTGGCTACAGTCTTTAAAGTTGGCGGATAGCATGCGAGAAATCATATAATACTGTTTGTCCTACTACATGTATGTGCAAATTCTAATTTGTACATTGTACATTGTACACAGTTAGCATGTAGAACATACACATTATATATGGTGTGTCACACACAATCGGAGTCAGTTACACACACACACACACACACACACGCACATACTCAAACACGCACACACAACCATGAACTCAGAAGCAGAGAGCTGCATGCTTGATAGTTAATTGGTTTACTTCAAAATATGTCCCACTTTTATGAGTGGGGTTTCATTGGGTTCATATTTTCTGTGAACCCAATGGTATAAAATTCTTCTGACTGTTCCTGAATCATTTAATTATCATTCAGCATTGCATTGTTACCCACACACACACACAGGATTGGCTAAATAATGTCATGAAGTCCATTGAAACCCGGAATCAGTGGCATTTTAAAAAGTTGAATTTGTATCTAATGTAATTAACTGAATGTGCACGCGTTAAAACCAGATAGCGACATCAGCAGCTGTGGTTGTGTAAAACCCTGAGCCTAAGCCTAACTCTGTGGTGCTCTGCGTGCGGCGCGTAGGATCGAGGAGACGTGGAGGCTGTGGTCTAAGTTCCTGGACGACTACTCGCGCTTCGAAGACTGGCTCAAGATGGCGGAGCGGACGGCCGCCGCGCCCAACTCCACCGACGTCCTCTACACCGCCGCCAAGGAGGAGCTTAAGAAGTTTGAGGTCAGTGGAGTGAGTGGTGGTCGACGCTCACAGGGAAAAAAGAACAATATCGTCCATGATGCCGCTTACCGACAAGCACCGCGGCTGCGGATGTTGTTGTCACTAACAACACGCTTCACGGTCATGTGACCCCACATTTCATTGTTATGGTTGACCTGAGAAGACCAAGGTGGTTTTTTTAAGATTCAATTTTCACATGCACAAAAATTGGCGATACTCGATGTGCAACAGAACAAATACAAATAACCAAAATATCCACAAATATCCACGCTATTTACAGTCTTTACAGCACAAGGAGCAGCTTATTATTTTTATTATTTAATTTTGTTGGAATATAATTCCAGATTTTTTGGAATATAATAATAAAAGTAAAAATAATAAAAAGTAGGCAGGAAATAACTGATCCTGAAATTATCCTGATGTTCTCCTGCTTGACGACCTGTCTGCTTAATTCATCGAACACGATAACCTTGATATTGCTCGCCAAAAACACTTTGAAACTAGTCTTCCTTATCCTAATAGATTATGGTGAGCCAGAGGGAATAAAACAAGCACATTGCAGGAAATGATACAACATAATATTATTATTTTAAAAGTATCAATTACAAAAAGAGAGACAAAAAGTTATATTTGTGTGTTACTTGGCTACTGCTGCTTCACTCCAGGGCGGTCTGCGTTAGTTTAGTTAAAGCCGTGGGATCGCTAGTCCGGTCACACAAAATCACACGCTGCTCTGTTCTCACACCTCGCCGGTCTGAGTGTTGGAACATGAATCTCGATCGTCTTGCTTGGGTTTTTTGGCGGGAACATGGCATGACTACGACCAGCACCCAAATCTCTATTGACTCTACCCTCTCCCTCCTCTCCCCCTCCCTCTCCAACTCCCGGCAGAGTTTCCAGAGGCAGGTGAACGAGCGGTTGACCCACCTGGAGCTGGTCAACAGCCAGTACCGCCGGCTCGCCCGGGAGAGCCGCACGGACCGCTCCAGCCGGCTCAAGGCCATGGTCCACCAGGGCAACCGGCGCTGGGACAGCCTGCACCGCAGGGTGGCCGCCATCCTGCGCAGACTCAAGGTCGGTGGCGCTGACGTAGTACTGCCTCACACTACACACGCACGCATGCATACATGCAGACACACACACACACACACATTATATTTATATTTAGGGTATTTGACACTTTTACCCAAAGCGACTTACAATAAGTACATTTTGTAGAAGGAGACAGCAATATAGCGCTGTGGTGCATAAAGATAAGAATAGAACAGGATTCAAGCATTCATAATTGCAAGGTTAATAGAACAAGTTTAATCATTGCTAGGTTGTCTGCATAAAAGCTGGGATAAGATTAGAAGTGCCATTCTGAGTGCATTACCAACGTCTAAGAACATACAATATGCTAAACAATGCTAAGTACTATTATTCAGTGCCAACGTCCTGCACACCGTGGCCCGAAAGCCCAAAGCACACACAGAGCGTGCTCAAGGTTCATGTTTCCATTTTGCACGGGCTCAGAAAAAACCTTAGAATCTGTTGTTTTGAACAATGTGAGAGCCAACCATATGGAGGGCGGGTGCAGTTGGGCTGTGGCTACAGGACTCTATTTTGGATGTGAACTTTCAAAGCGATTTTGCAACTGTCCGCATGTGGCTGTGTGTGTTGGCTTGCGGCGAATGTACTGCCTCCTGCGCCTTCACATGGAACCAAACCAAAACATGACTGCGATTCTGTGTGTTCGATTTATATTACGACGCCATGCTGTCCTGAAAATTTGTGTTGGTCGATTATTTCTCTGTTGTTACAATGCTAATTGGCGTTGTATTTTATATCGTTGGAAAGCCTGTTTATTTACCTTTACAATGATGTCCAACTTGTAAGGATCATGCATTTGTGGGATGAGCAGCACAGCTGATTATGTGGGTAGCACGTAAGTATAATTTGCCAAAATTCTCTGCCAATGCTAAACAGTGTATTCTCCTGTTGGTATTCATTCTTGTTTTGAGCTGCAGGTTCTGCCAATCAGGTGCCTTGTTGGCAGCACTCGCCCTACAAAAGGGATGATTTGGTGTCTGCTGCAATCATCAACATGCCACATTGGTCTAATCTGGATAAGGCCCGTGCAAAACCAAGTTGCAGCATTATTTGGAGTCAGCCCTGGTACCATCTCCAAACTGGAAGCCAAGTTCTGTGAAGAACAACACCCCAAGAAGACCGCTTCATCACCCTTACAGCACTGAGGAACCATAGGCTGTCTTCTAGATATTTGCAGGCAAGGTTTGCAGGGCATTGTGGCATACAGATCTCTGATCAGACGGGAACAGACTGCACACAGCCTCTCTGAGCTCATAAGGCACCAGGAAGCCTGCAATGACTGCCCTTCAGCATCAGGCCCATTTGCGCTGGTGTCTGTAACACCGACAATGGAACCTGAACATGTGGGGTGAATGTCATGTTCAGTGATGAGTCCCAGGTTCTGTCTGCGGAAGTTGGTTGGCAGTGTCAAAGTATATCTCCATTCACTGGCAAAACAAGGCTTGTCATCATTGAAGGCCATCTCAATGCAGTGAGATCTCGGAATGAGATTCTGCAGCCAGTGGCAATCCACATCTCCACAATCTGGGACCTAACTCCATCCTCAAGATGACAACGCTCGCCCCCAAGAGCCAGGGTTATCACAGACCCGCCTCTAGAAATGTGGGAGAAGAGATAGAATGGCCTGCCCAAGAGGTCCAGACCGGCCAACCCAAATTGAAACGCTTGTGGGATCAGCTTTGGTAGCGTGTTAGTGGCCCACAACAACTCTGGCTGACCTGCAACGACTCTTGGTTGAGGAATGGAAATGCCGTCCCCACAGCAACGTGGACCAGGTTGGCGACCAGCATGAGGAGGAGGTGCCAGGCTGTTGTGGCCGCGTCTGGATCTTCCACCCGCTACTGAGGCTCCTGACTGTGTTTTAAATGAATAAAGTGTAAAATTGCCTGCATGTCTTGTCTGCCGATTAACGATGTAAAAACAGAGAAATAATCGACCAAACACTACGTACATGTTGCACGGCCAGCAGTTGCTTGCTGCAGAGACCAGGTGACCTGCCGCTGGGAGGCTTGCACTGGGTTCTCATCTGGTTTCAGTCTTGTGAAGGGGAGAGATGAGAGTGAGCCAGGGAATACGGTGTCTCTGTGGTGTGATGGAGGGTTTGGCTGCTTCAAGGTGGCGGTGCTCAGGAATCAGGAATCCCAGAAAAAGAAAAAAACTAAGTTTGCTTTACCAAATTTTCCACCTGTTTCCCGCCTCCTCTACTCCACTCTGCACCGCTCTACTCCCCTGTACACTCATTATCTTTCTATCTAGAGTGTCTTATTCTAGTATCCCTAGTTCAGGGTTCAATCTATCTAATCTGCTGTCTGCGTCTCAAAGTCTGAGCTAGAGCGCCACGCCTGCCTCGGGAGTTCGGACTTTTATAGCACAAAATTTGGCACCTGCGCGCGCAGGCTTCGTCTTTTTTTTCAATACCCATCTCGCATCTTTCTGAAACTTTCCACTGTGCTTCAGATTCATGCCTGGGCTTTCAGATTTGCATATCACGGCGGTACATAAGTCTCGTGTTCATGTTGCGTGCACAGCATTGGCTACCAAAATAGGTTTCCAAGAAGCACAAGAATTATGCTTTGAACAAAACATTTCATAATAGAAGAACTATGGCATGAAGCATCATGGCTAATATGGTTTATTATTCTATTAATTAGCTTATTTAGTGTGATAACACTTCATTATAATTAAGAATTTATGGCATAANCATGTTATATGTTATCAAGAACGATCAAGGATTATATAATTATGCATTAAGGAAAACACTTCATAATATAAGAATTATGGTATACATGTTATATGTTATCAAGAATGATCAAGGATTATATAATTATGCATTAAAGGAAACACTTCATAATATAAGAATTATGGCATACATGTTATATGTTATCAAGTGGTATATTGTTTACCAAAAATATAGAATCATTAAGTATCAAAACATTTCATGGTAATAACATTAAGGAGTGTGTGGGTGTATCTTCATTGTCCCATAGACTTGTCATTTTATTGTCATGTCTCAAAACCTTGGTATATAAAAATAATAATAATAAAAGTTTAAATTTCAAAAATTAACAAAAGAAAGACAAGAACACAAGAGTCACGTCTCTTGGTATTTTGGTAACTTATCAGAATTCTTCATTGTTTTTTCAAAGGTGTGAAATGTGACACCTAAGCTCTAAGCGAGGAGCGAGGGGTCCTATAGAGGCTCTTGAGACGAAGGCGGGGGGCCGCATGTTGTCAATAAAGGAAATCGCTTCACGACAAGTTCAAGTGCCGTGTTAAAGAAATAAAATCTTATATTGACATATAGAAAAATTACATGATTATGGATTGTTAAAAACACTTCATAATATAATGACAATAAAATATAATAACTCTAAACTGTGTATGTGTTCAACGTACCCCCACTGTCATGCCTTGCTGCATGTGAAACCCCTGGGATAGAAAAAACACAGGAAATGAGGCCTCTTGGAGTTCACGACCCCTTTGTCATATGTGTTGAAAGACATGACCAAGATACACAAAATCATTAACTGTCAAAGAATTACAGGATCATAAAGAATTATACATGAATCACAATACTTCATAATATAAGAATTATAAGGGTGAGATGTGTGTGTGTGTGTGTACGTGAGATGCAAGGCTTGGGACCCCCCACCCTTCTACCTGAAACGTGCAGGGTTTGGTACCCCCCACCCTTCTACCTGAAGCGTGGTGCTGTAGGTGACACAGGCATGGGGCCCCCCCTCCTGCATTGTCTCAGTACCAGTACAGGTCTTTCACTGGTGTCTTCTGTTAAAATAAACCTTATAAGTCATACATTAGTCCTAATGCTACACAAAATTATATAGAAGTACAGTAATAATAATAAAAAGTTAAAGAGGAATCAAATCAATGAAAGGAATAAATCTTAAGTCTTAAAGAATTATAAATCAATTGGTTATGGGTATGACTTATACAGAAGTACAATAATAATTGTAAAAGAGTTTAAGAGGAATTAAATCAATGAAATGAAAGAATCTTAAATCTTAAAGAAGTATAAACCAATCGGTTATGGGTATGACTTATACAGAAGTACAATAATAATTGTATAAGAGTTTAAGAGGAATAAAATCAATGAAATGAAAGAATCTTAAATCTTAAAGAAGTATAAACCAATCGGTTATGGGTATGACTTATACAGAAGTACAATAATAATTGTAAAAGAGTTTAAGAGGAATAAAATCAATGAAATGAAAGAATCTTAAATCTTAAAGAAGTATAAACCAATTGGTTATGGGGCCAACCCTAGTTCACATTCGGTGTACCAGGAAACGTGTGAGTGTGTGAGTGTGACCCCCCCCCCCCCCAGTCTATTTTTACCCCTGCTGCAGACGAGGCCCTTGTTCTTTCATGTAAGCCCCTTTGTTGGTGTTGCCTGCCAAAGTAACCCTTATCTCTAACACATCAGTCATAAATGCTACACAGGATTATACATTTGCAAAAGAAATAAAGAGTTATTAATAAAGAAGTAATATATATAGAATATAATAAAGAAATAAAGAATTGTTAGTCACATATGTCATACAGAATCATGCCCTTCCTATGGGCATTATTCGACAGTTTTTGCAAACAAATAATCTGCTTTTGTGAAATCAGTGCATAACATAACATTAAACGGAGAGTAATAATATCAAAATTAAATAAAAAATAAATACAAAATATCTATAATATATAAATACAAATTAAGCAAATTAAGCCAAACGGTAACTAATAAGTATTGGCCAATAACAACTGTGGCTGTTTGTTTCCGTGGCCTCACGGCAGGCACGCGAGGAGCCAGAGCTCTGCTACAACAGCGTGCGCTGGAGGAGAGCCTGGAGCTGATTGGTCGGCCGTGGCTGGGGCGGGGCAGCCTCCCGGCCACGCCCGACCCACCTGCTGCTGATCTCGCCGCTGGAGCACTCGGCCGCGGCACCCCGTCAGCGTGGACTGCTCTGCCGCTGGAGTGGGACCACACAGGCGACGTCGGGGGGGTCCTCCACACACGAGGAGGAAGAGGAGGAGGACGAGGAGGAGGAGGAGGAGGAGGAGGGGATGTACTTCAGCATGCTGTCAGGTAGCTCCGATCGAAGCTTGTTGATGTTTTCGTTTAGTTTGTCCCGTCTGTGTGTGTGAATGTGTGTGTGTGTGTGTGTGGTGTGTGTGCAGCGTCACGGTCACGCCCCCTATGCACCTTGTGGGAGGTGTGTGTGTGTTCGGTGGCTGGCAGTCTTGCAGCCCCCCCCCTCCCCCAGACTCTAACTGGGCCAGGTGAGGCCAATTAAGCCAACCACCAAACACACACACCTCCTCTGTGAATCACTGGCCTGTGATAACAGTGTCCCAGCCGCTGGGACGTGGAGTGATGCTCCCTCTATTAGCGTAGCATCCGGGGACGTCCATAAAGTCTTTCTTCAGAAGCTTCCTCTGAATCTCCACACTGCCACACCGGTAGCAGGCAAGATTAGTATGTAGTGTGTCCAAAATCATATTTCCATGCAGTATGCAACCGAAATGACCCAGATGGCGTACTATTTCTGGCAAAATTCGTAGTGTGGCAAACTATAGACATTACAGTCACATCAATATCCCATAATGGATTTTGACAGCAGGAAAACTTTTAAAAGTTAAAGTTAATAACCTCGCCAACCCTAGAACAGCAACCCCAATGACCAGCAACCCCAATAGCAATTTAAAGCATGTTTATAATATATATAAATGGTAAATTGATTGCATTTACTGTATATAGCGCTTTACAGTTGCCTCACATGCACTCATTCATACACCGACGGCGGTGTCAACCATGCAAGGTAAACAACCAACACGTCAGGAGCAGATGGGGTTAGGCGTCTTGCCTGGAGATCAACCAGCAACCTTCCGGTTCCCAGACAACCGCTCTTGAGCTACCTGACACATATGTTTTTAATTATTATTATTATTTTGCAATCATATAATGATGACATAAACCATCCTCGTACTGTTTGGATGGAAATAACTGGGTTTGTCATCCAACAATGAATGAACAATGCTGTCCCGTTTGGCGACACACAGACTAGCAAACACGTGTTTCCAGTCGTCACGACGTTTCCAGAGTCATGCCTTCCAGGAAAGAAGTCACATGTGTACACTTTTTTTATGTTATGTCTTTTTTATGTTAGATGTATGATGACTAGATCCGTTTTACCAGCCTTACCAGTGGGCTGTATCAACTGGCAGACTGGTCTAGTTGTCATACATCTGCCGTGGACACTCCCACCTGTGATGTCACTATGTCACAAGGACAATTTTAGTCACGTGGACAACTTTGAAACCGTTTGCTATGGCTAACCACACTCACAGGGGCCCCTTTAAACGGAATTAGATCAATATGTAAATTAAATGTAATTAAATACCAAATGCCGCGCAGTCCGGACCCTACAGAAACACATCAACGGCACGCTATACAACGTCCACCTTTACCCTAAAACCCCGCCAGAGCCGGAGGGGAGTGGCAGCGAGGAACGAGTATGTGGAGGTGGGCCGCAGAGTGGGCCCCAGGAGGCTCCTTATCGGGTAGGCCCCCCAATGGCTCCCCCCCCCCCACCCGCATGGCTGACCTGCACCAGAGGGGGGCTCGCAGCGGTGTCACACTCTGCACAGCAGCTCACGTGTTGAATGTCAAAATAACGCTGTATGTTTGGTAGATGGGCTGTCGCTCTATGGCCATTTGCCGCTTCTGCGTGCGACCCTCGGCTGCACACTCTCGCCCGCATGCACGCCTCTTTCTTTACTCCTTTCTCGGCCACGTTAGTTCATCCACGCAAACTTTGAAAAACGTTATCATACCATCGCGGTCTCGGGATGCAAGAGTTGGTTTTGAACGACCTCTATCGTAGAAAGTTGAAATTAGTGTTGTGAATGAAAGACATTATTTTTCACGAATGAAAGGATGGACGCGCATCATACCCAAACATCACACTTTTGTTGAACCAGTGCAGGTATACGGTCATGGGGGATTGGGTTTTGTACAACCTGTCTTGGGGGGGGGGTCTGGTGGTGCTCCAATCAGAACTGGCAGACCTCATGTTGTGAACTCAAGGAAGGAGAAAGCAAAATGCACTTTGTATAGATTCATTCATGCATATTCTTTTCATAGCATCATTGCTATTTAGGAACTCACCTACCTGGGTGGTCTGGAGGTGCTCCAATCAGAACTGACAGACCTCATGTTGTGAACTCAAGGAAGGAGAAAACTAAATGCACTTTGCAGAGATTCATTCATGCATATTCTTTTCATAGCATCATTGCTATTTAGGAACTCACCTACCTGGGTGGTACTGAAGTGCGACTATTTCTGCTAGTGCTACTGGACTACTAGTGCGACAGTAGCTCAGGAGATAGAACGGTAGTGGCGATTATTTCTCTGTTGTTACAATGCTAATTGGCGTTGTATTTTATATCGTTGGAAAGCCTGTTTATTTACCTTTACAATGATGTCCAACTTGTAAGGATCATGCATTTGTGGGATGAGCAGCACAGCTGATTATGTGGGTAGCACGTAAGTATAATTTGCCAAAATTCTCTGCCAATGCTAAACAGTGTATTCTCCTGTTGGTATTCATTCTTGTTTTGAGCTGCAGGTTCTGCCAATCAGGTGCCTTGTTGGCAGCACTCGCCCTACAAAAGGGATGATTTGGTGTCTGCAATCATCAACATGCCACATTGGTCTAATCTGGATAAGGCCCGTGCAAAACCAAGTTGCAGCATTATTTGGAGTCAGCCCTGGTACCATCTCCAAACTGGAAGCCAAGTTCTGTGAAGACAACACCCCAAGAAGACCGCTTCATCACCCTTACAGCACTGAGGAACCATAGGCTGTCTTCTAGATATTTGCAGGCAAGGTTTGCAGGGCATTATGGCATACAGATCTCTGATCAGACGGGAACAGACTGCACACAGCCTCTCTGAGCTCATAAGGCTACCAGGAAGCCTGCAATGACTGCCCTTCACCATCAGGCCCATTTGCGCTGGTGTCTGTAACACCGACAATGGAACCTGAACATGTGGGTGAATGTCATGTTCAGTGATGAGTCCAGGTTCTGTCTGCGGAAGTTGGTTGGCAGTGTCAAAGTATATCTCCATCACTGGCAAAACAAGGCTTGTCATCATTGAAGGCCATCTCAATGCAGTGAGATCTCGGAATGAGATTCTGCAGCCAGTGGCAATCCCACATCTCCACAATCTGGGACCTAACTCCATCCTCCAAGATGACAACGCTCGCCCCCAAAGAGCCAGGGTTATCACAGACTGCCTCTAGAATGTGGGAGAAGAGAGAATAGAATGGCCTGCCAAGAGTCCAGACCGCAACCCAATTGAACGCTTGTGGGATCAGCTTGTGCGTGTTAGTGGCCACACAACAACTCTGGCTGACCTGCAACGACTCTTGGTTGAGGAATGGAATGCCGTCCCACAGCAACGTGCGACCAGGTTGGCGACCAGCATGAGGAGGAGGTGCTAGGCTGTTGTGGCCGCGTCTGGATCTTCCACCCGCTACTGAGGCTCCTGACGGTGTTTTAAATGAATAAAGTGTAAAATTGCCTGCATGTCTTGTCTGCCCATTAGCGATGTAAAAACAGAGAAATAATCGACCAAACACTACGTACATGTTGCACGGCCAGCAGTTGCTTGCTGCAGAGACCAGGTGACCTGCTGCTGGGAGGCTTGCACGGGGTTCTCATCTGGTTTCAGTCTTGTGAAGGGGAGAGATGAGAGTGAGCCAGGGAATACGGTGTCTCTGTGGTGTGATGGAGGGTTTGGCTGCTTCAAGGTGGCGGTGTTCAGGAATCAGGAATCCCAGAAAAAGAAAAAAACTAAGTTTGCTTTACCAAATTTTCCACCTGTTTCCCGCCTCCTCTACTCCACTCTGCACCGCTCTACTCCCCTGTACACTCATTACTCCTTTGCACCTCCTTACTCATCTCTCTTCACTCATTACTCCTCTGCACCTCCTTTCTCCCCTCTCTCCACTCATCTCTGCACCTCCTTACTCCCCTCTCTCCACTCATTACTCCTCTCTGCACCTCCTTACTCCTCTTGCCACTCATTACTCCTCTGCACCTCCTTACTCCCCTCTCTCAACTCATTACTCCTCTCTGCACCTCCTTACTCCCCTCTCTCAACTCATTACTCCTCTCTGCACCTCCTTACTTCTCTCTACAATCATTACTCCTCTCTGCACCTCCTTACTCCACTCTCTCCACTCATTACTCATCTCTGCACCTCCTTACTCCCCTCTCTCCACTCATTACTCATCTCTGCACCTCCTTACTCCCCTCTCTCAACTCATTACTCCTCTCTGCACCTCCTTACTCCCCTCTCTCAACTCATTACTCCTCTCTGCACCTCCTTACTCCCCTCTCTCAACTCATTACTCCTCTCTGCACCTCCTTACTCCCCTCTCTCCACTCATTACTCATCTCTGCACCTCCTTACTCCCCCTCTCTCAACTCATTACTCCTCTCTGCACCTCCTTACTCCCCTCTCTCAACTCATTACTCCTCTCTGCACCTCCTTACTCCCCTCTCTCAACTCATTACTCCTCTCTGCACCTCCTTACTCCCCTCTCTCCACTCATTACTCATCTCTGCACCTCCTTACTCCCCTCTCTCAACTCATTACTCCTCTCTGCACCTCCTTACTCCCCTCTCTCCACTCATTACTCATCTCTGCACTCCTTTACTCCCCTCTCTCCACTCATCTCTGCACCTCCTTACTCTCCTTTCCACTCCTTACTCCTCTCTGCACCTCCTTACTCCGCTCTCCCCACTCATCTCTGCTCCTCCTAACCCCCCCCCCCCCCATCCTCTCCAGTCATTACTCCTGCTGACTCCTCCTCCTGCCTCCTGCTCCACCAGCACTTCACGGGCCAGAGGGAGGACTTTGAGGCCACCAGGGAGAGCATGCTGGTGTGGCTGACGGAGCTGGACCTGCAGCTGACCAACGTGGAGCACTTCTCCCAGAGCGACGTGCACCACAAGATCCAGCAGCTCAATGTGAGGGGGCCTGCACACACATACACACACACACACACACACACACACACACACACACACACACACACACACACACACACACAGAGCCACCATCACCACCAAACCGGCACTATGTTGTTATATGTTCAAATCCTTGGTATACCATGGTCTGGGTGAATGCTCTTTTCTGATTGGCCGGCAGGTGTGGGTTAAAACCGTGTATAGAACCTTTTCACAGATCAGTCAGTAGCAGGGTAAAGCTACTGTTCCTGTCATGTTAACGTCAGGTGGGTTTTATTGATGTCTGTCTCAGCACCAGCATGGTCACTGTATATTTACTGGACTAGTTGTGTCTATACTGGTGCACTGCCAGACCTATGTCCAACAGATCCATCATTAATGTTATGAGCTACAGCCGTGTTTTTCCTTCTGTAAAAAGGGTCTATTGTCATAAGACGTTCGGCTCAAGTTTAATCACTTCTAAATTCATCCCAACCTGTAACCAAATATTAAGGAGCATAGGTTTCAAAGTTTACTTATCAACACGTTTACTTATCAACTGCGGGCAAGCACGGCTTAATAAACTAATGACTCACTAAGTGAGTAACCAAACAAGTAATCAAAGTGAGAGCTTTGTCCGTATTCTCGACACAAAGTCAAGCACGTTCTCAGTGGGTGTTGGACTCTGCCATGGTTGTCCCTTGTCACCGATTTGGTTTGTGATCTTCACGGACAGAATCTCAAAGCACAGCCAAGGTGAGGAGAGTTGAATTGTTTAAAATTGCATCCCTGCTCTTTGCAAACGATCTGTCGTCTACATCAGACCTCCAGCATGCACTGGGGCGGTTTGCGGCCAAGTGTGAAGCGGTCGGGATGAGAGTCAGCGCCTCCAAGTCTGAGGCCATGGTTCTCTGCCGGAAAACGGTGGAATGTTCCTTCTGGGTTGGGAGTGAGTTGCTGCCTCAAGCGAAGGAGTTCAAGTATCTCGGGGTCTTGTTCACGAGTGAGGGCAAAATGGAGCGGGAGATGGACAGACAGATTGGTGCAGCGTCTGCAGTAATGCGGGCGCTGTACCGGTCTGTTGTGGTGAAGAGGGAGCAGAGCTCGGGAAAACCTCGGGATCCCCCAGGAGGAACTGGAGAGTGTTGCTGGGGAGAAGGAAGCCTGGGGGGCCCTGCTTAGCCGGCTGCCACCACGACCTGGCCCCGGATAAGCGGAAGAAAATGGATGGATGGATGGATGACTCACTAAGGAAAACACACCAACTGCTGGCTTTAACATTTCTTTCTATTTGGAGATTACAGCAATACTATACTTTGTCACGAGTTAAGGCAATGGAGCCATAGGCTTCGCTTCCCCCACCCCGTTGTGACTAACCACGTTAAGCCCTGTGGGCTGTAAAAGAGAATCATTCCTTGTCATGACAATACTCCATCCATCCATCCCTCTGTCCTCCATCCATCCCTCCCTCCCTCCCCCTCCATCCATCCCTCCCTCTCTCCCTCCATGCCTCCATCAATCCATCCATCCATTCTTCTGTCCTCCCTCCATCAATCCATCCCCCCCCCCCAGGGCTTCCAGAAGGAGATCACTCTGAACACGGAGCGCATTGACGGCCTCATCGTGTTCGGCGAGCGGCTGATCCAGAAGAGCTCTCCGATGGACGCGGTCGTCATCGAGGAGGAGCTTGAGGAGCTGCACGCCTACTGCCAGGAGGTGTTCAGCCGGCTGGTCCGCTTCCACCAGCGCCTCAGCACGCCCCCGGTCAGCTGGATCACACACACACACACACACACACACACACACACACACACACACACACACACACACACACACACACACACACTCACCAACTGCCACCATTTACCCCTTTTACACCTGCTTAGGGGCAGATGTAAATATGTAGGCGTTACGTAAGAACTGTGTGGTGCAACCCGTTTTGATGTAGTAATGTGTAAACCCTGACTGAGTAAATACTTTAGAATCAGAATCAGAAATCAGAAGTAATATATATAGAATATAATAAAGAAATAAAGAATTGTTAGTCACATATGTCATACAGAATCATGCCCTTCCTATGGGCATTATTCGACAGTTTTTGCAAACAAATAATCTGCTTTTGTGAAATCAGTGCATAACATAACATTAAACAGAGAGTAATAATATCAAAATTAAATAAAAAATAAATACAAAATATCTATAATATATAAATACAAATTAAGCAAATTAAGCCAAACGGTAACTAATAAGTATTGGCCAATAACAACTGTGGCTGTTTGTTTCCGTGGCCTCAGGCGGCACGCGAGGAGCCAGAGCTCTGCTACAACAGCGTGCCGCTGGAGGAGAGCCTGGAGCTGATTGGTCGGCCGTGGCTGGGGCGGGGCAGCCTCCCGGCCACGCCCACCCACCTGCTGCTGATCTCGCCGCTGGAGCACTCGGGCCGCGGCACCCCGGTCAGCGTGGACTCTCTGCCGCTGGAGTGGGACCACACAGGCGACGTCGGGGGGTCCTCCACACACGAGGAGGAAGAGGAGGAGGACGACGAGGAGGAGGAGGAGGAGGGGATGTACTTCAGCATGCTGTCAGGTAGCTCCGATCGAAGCTTGTTGATGTTTTTCGTTTAGTTTGTCCCGTCTGTGTGTGTGTGTGTGTGTGTGTGTGTGTGTGTGTGTGCAGCGTCACGGTCACGCCCCCTAAACACTTCTCACTTGAAGCACCTTGTGGGAGGTGTGTGTGTGTGTTCGGTGGCTGGCAGTCTTGCAGCCCCCCCTCCCCCCAGACTCTAACTGGGCCAGGTGAGGCCAATTAAGCCAGCCACCAAACACACACACCTCCTCTGTGAATCACTGGCCTGTGATAACAGTGTCCCAGCCGCTGGGACGTGGAGTGATGCTCCCTCTGTTAGCGTAGCATCCGGGGACGTCCATAAAGTCTCTCTTCAGAAGCTTCCTCTGAATCTCCACACTGCCACACCGGGTAGCAGGCAAGATTAGTATGTAGTGTGTCCAAAATCATATTTCCATGCAGTATGCACCAAAATGACCCAGATGGCGTACTATTTCTGGCAAAATTCGTAGTGTGCAAACTATAGACATTACAGTCACATCAATATCCCATAATGGATTTTGACAGCAGGAAAACTTTTAAAAGTTAAAGTTAATAACCTCGCCAACCCTAGAACAGCAACCCCAATGACCGGCAACTCAAATAGCAATTTAAAGCATGTTTATAATATATATAAGTGGTGAATTGATTGCATTTACTGTATATAGCACTTTACAGTTGCCTCACATGCACTCATTCATACACCGACGGCGGTGTCAACCATGCAAGGTAACAACCAACACGTCAGGAGCAGATGGGGTGAGGCGTCTTGCCTGGGATCGAACCAGCAACCTTCCGGTTCCCAGACAACCGCTCTTGAGCTACTGACGCCGCACACATATGTTTTTATTATTATTATTTTGCAATCATATGATGATGACATAAACATCTCGTACTGTTTGGATGGAAATAACTGGGTTTGTCATCAACAATGAATGAACAATGCTGTCCGCTTTGGCGACACACTAGCAAACACGTGTTTCCAGTCGTCCACACGTTTCCAGAGTCATGCTTCCAGGAAAGAAGTCACATGTGTACACTTTTTTTATGTTATGTCTTTTTATGTTAGATGTATGATGACTAGATCCGTTTACCAGCCTTACCAGTGGGCTGTATCAACTGGCAGACTGGTCTAGTCGTCATACATCTGCGTGGACACTCCCACCTGTGATGTCACTATGTCACAAGGACAATTTTAGTCACGTGACAATTTTGAAACCGTTTGCTATGGCTAACCAACACTCACAGGGCCCCTTTAACGAATAGATCAAATGTAATTCAATGTAATTAAATACAAATGCGCGCAGTCGCAGACCCATACAGAAACACATCAACGGCGCGCTAACAACGTCACCTTTAACCCTAAACCCCGCCAGAGCCGGAGGGGAGTGGCAGCGAGGACGAGTATGTGGAGGTGGCCGCAGAGTGGGCCCCAGGAGGCTCCTTATCGGGTAGGCCCCCCAATGGCTCCCCCCCCCCCACCCGCATGGCTGACCTGCACCAGAGGGGGGCTCGCAGCGGTGTCACACTCTGCACAGCAGCTCACGTGTTGAATGTCAAAATAACGCTGTATGTTTGGTAGATGGGCTGTCGCTCTATGGCCATTTGCCGCTTCTGCGTGCGACCCTCGGCTGCACACTCTCGCCCGCATGCACGCCTCTTTCTTTACTCCTTTCTCGGCCACGTTAGTTCATCCACGCAAACTTTGAAAAACGTTATCATACCATCGCGGTCTCGGGATGCAAGAGTTGGTTTTGAACGACCTCTATCGTAGAAAGTTGAAATTAGTGTTGTGAATGAAAGACATTATTTTTCACGAATGAAAGGATGGACGCGCATCATACCCAAACATCACACTTTTGTTGAACCAGTGCAGGTATACGGTCATGGGGGATTGGGTTTTGTACAACCTGTCTTGGGGGGGGGGTCTGGTGGTGCTCCAATCAGAACTGGCAGACCTCATGTTGTGAACTCAAGGAAGGAGAAAGCAAAATGCACTTTGTATAGATTCATTCATGCATATTCTTTTCATAGCATCATTGCTATTTAGGAACTCACCTACCTGGGTGGTCTGGAGGTGCTCCAATCAGAACTGACAGACCTCATGTTGTGAACTCAAGGAAGGAGAAAACTAAATGCACTTTGCAGAGATTCATTCATGCATATTCTTTTCATAGCATCATTGCTATTTAGGAACTCACCTACCTGGGTGGTACTGAAGTGCGACTATTTCTGCTAGTGCTACTGGACTACTAGTGCGACAGTAGCTCAGGAGATAGAACGGTAGTCTGGCAACTGGAGGGGTTGCTGGTGCAGTGTTGAGGTGTCCCCAAGAGCAAGACAACGATCCACTCAAACTGCCCTCCTGCCCAGCTGGTTGTCTGTCGGCACAACTAGGGTGAACTGTTAGAGGTGATAATGTTAAAGCCGCTTATTGGATAAATCGGCCAATATAAAATTTAAAATGCAATCATTAGACGTACCTAAGTATTGTTAAAGTTCAATTCCTTAGCTTGGAGGAGTTACAGTCAAATTGCCACATAGCTTTTCCACTCAAATTCTTTTTTATTGGCTTTTAATCTCCCCGGGGTTGACTGGAGCTTGTCTCCATTTACCACACGGTCGGGAGTGCTGCACCTCCTCCGCCATGACTCCTTCTCCTCTCTCTCCCCCCTCAAGTTCTCCATCTTTATCTCCCTCCTCCACTCCAGTCCTGGCCACGTGTGTGTGTGTGTATGTGTGGCAAAACCACAATGTCTGTTACAAGCTCGATATAGAAGACTGCACAATTAAAGTGACCTGTAATTCACTTCGAGTGACCTAATTATGTTATCAAGGCATTAAGCAGCAGAAGACTGTGTTCCATGAAATCCATTTCAATGTCGCATCACTTATCAAGTCCATTCCATTCCTTCAAGATGATTTGCCCTCCTTGCCTACGACGCTAAGTGTACAGAAATTGGTCAATTACCGTACGCTCACATGGCCGAGTCAGTGGCTAATTATCTTACACAGGTGGCAGGACCGAACAATGGCCGCTGTCACGTTTCAGACATGAGGAAGGAAACGACAGCATTCATACACCGACGCCGGTGCCAACCATGCAAGGTAACAACCAACACGTCAGGAGCAGTTAGGGTTAGATGGCGTCTTGCTCAGGGACACCTCCACACTTAGCTAGGCGGAGCACGGGGATCGAACCTGCAACCTTCCTGTTGCCAGACAACCGCTCTTACCTCCTGAGCTACTGCTTCCCCCCCCCCGCGCTACACACGCACACACACACACACGCCAGCCAACATCTAGATGCTGTGAAGTGTTGATGGTTGAATTCTAAAGCAGTGTGGTCCCCCCACCCACCCCCCCCCCCCACCCAGCTCCCAGCAGGTCCGTGGTGGTGGAGGACCAGTCCTCATGCTGGCAGACGGCCGACGAGGTGGACATGATGTTGGGGGAACCGGCAGCATTGCTGACCAGCACCCCGCAGAAGCACAGCTACGTAAGTCTGCTGCTGTAGTATTCTGTGCTACAGCCTTGTCCCTAGAGTGTGACGATGGCAGTGGCTTCTGCCACACTCCACCTTAAGGGGCTTTTCAGGGGTTCCTCCAACACAGGACATGGGAGGTTGTTGATAAACCAGAGCAGGTGGTACAGCTGAATATCTTAACTATATTTTTCCTTAGGGTTATCCACTGTAAATTTGTACATTTTTTATTTTATTTTATTATTCTAAGGAATTATAATTCCTTCAGGATTAATAAAGTTCTACCTTATCTTATTTTACACAGCTAGCATGTTGGCACACTCCTCCTGAGTGTGTGTGTGGTGATGGCTGGTTTAACCTGCGGTGCACTGATGAGTCAATGCACCACAGACGTGCAGCCCCACCCCCAACCCCCAGACTCTTAACTCAGGGCGAAGCTGCTTAAACCAGCCACCAAACACACACACACACACACACTCTCCACATGTGACGATAGGGACATAGATCTATGCAAGTCTGATGTTGGAGTGGACTATAGCCTTGTCTATAGCCTTGTCTCTTTATTATCGTATAGTATATAGGGCCATAGAGCTACATACAGTAAGTCTGCTGCGATGGTATACTATATTATAGCCTTGCCCCTATAGTATAGTATAGTATAGTATAGTATAGTATAGTATAGGGACATGAAGCGATGCAAGTCTGTTGCTATACTACACTATAGCCCTGTGCTTACATAAAGCTATAGTATACAGCTATAGTATACTCATAGGGACATAGAGTTGCGTCAGTTCGATGCTGCGTGGCATGGATTAGGAATACACGAGAGCATCAATGTTCTGAAATAAACCGCTGAGGGATGTTTACGAAAATGTGTTGTTTGCGATCGGCAATTCAACTGACAATTAGATTAGGACCAATGACGCCGTGTGTGTTTGAGGATAGCGCCTCCTTTGCTGCAGGGAAGCAGGAGACCAGAGACTCAGGGTCGGTCTACTGCTGAAAGAGAATCATAGGAGACCAGAGACAAGCTGTTTCTCAGACCATATTGGGCTCCTGGTGGGTTTCAAACCGCAAGTGCACTACTCACTGAGCTATTGCTGGAAAACTACTCAGCAGTGGCGATGAAGATATGTTGTAACAGTGACTACAGCCGCTGCTAAAAAATAATCCCACAGTCACTGCAGGAGTTGAACCAAAAAGCTCCACATCTGAAGGCAAGCAGTCTAGCCATTGAACTATCGGCAGACGTAGGCCAAGAGGGATAGATCAATATATGTATTAGAAGTAGGTGTGTTTTTCCACACTTAGGTGCATTTTCAGGTGTCTCTGGCACTAAATAAAAACTTTTAAGTAAAAACATTTCTATCTTCAACCAGAATGATATAGAATATACTAAGACAGGGAGTATAATTGCAAACATTACTAGGTATGAAGTGGAATCAAACCAGCAACCCCTGGAAGTCTGGAGTCCAGCATGGAAAATCAATAGCATATAGTTTGGTTTCAATGGACAAATGAGGTCCATGTAGGGCAATGATTGCGTGACATCTTTTTACACATAGAATTGGTCTAAAAACGTACTTTCCGTTCAAATTTAGTGGAAAGTTATAGAGCTACTTCCGTCCATTGTGATCCATTGCGACATGCGGTGAACGTGTTGGTCTGTGGCGGCCATGCCGTGTAGAATGACAGAACTCTTTGGTTGATTCTTTGAGGGCCAACGTCTCAGTGGTCCATCATGCGAGAGCTACGGTTTCATCAGCAGTGCACACCTGCGGGGCTCCTAATGCAATGAAACCTAATGTAGACATTCCGGCCAAGATCCCCCTGAAGGGCCAGACCCCCTGAAGGTTCTGGCCCTTCAGAGATATGTTTTTTAAGGTTAGTTTTGACCAACTTACCACCTAATATGAAAAACTAACCCTGTTACAAAAACCTAAGAGCAAACCCTGCATCCATGGAAATCCGCAGGGCTCCAACCTGGGTTTCCAGAGCATTATTGTACAGCTCTGTCAGCTGCTCCACAGAGAACACATCTAGGCAGAGGTTTTATTTGACATAACAATTGACATGACAGCATTAAGTTTAAATGTTAATTAAGGCTCGGCCCTGTGTTGTGATGTAAAACCCTTTGACTTTGTTTTAGCACAAAAGAAGCAGTTTATAACAAAAGAGTTTTTGTGCCTTTGTGAAACCAAAATGGTGTTTTGGTCAGTACAAAAAGTAGGCCTATTTGATAGATACATAACATTTATGTTACTATACATATGTAGTATTTCATGTAAAGTAAGAATAGACACGTCAATGTCCGGGAATCATTACATAGGCGAGGCGTACTGAAAAGCATGACTACCAATAATGTTATTACATTTCCCGACGTAAAACAATCAAAAGAACCGAGCCCCGTATTGTGCTAACATGTATCATGCTACAGTATTAGCATCCTTTGTGTTTTGCCATTTTCAACATGATCTGGAGCAAGAGTTCATTGATTGGCAGGAACACAGTGTTCATATATATGTAGCCTATATTCTAGGATAGGAGATGAGTAGGACGCAATGTTCTTGTACATCCACACCACAGGAGCCTACAGCTTGGTGTAGGTGTGCTGGCTGCTGCCGGACCTCCGACGTCCGTGATGTCCAAACACATACGATCGTATCACTTCTAAGGGATCATTACGGTTGGCACACAGTAACACAGTTTTTTTCCATCAAAACTTTGTTTATTCTCCAATAATGAATTATGATAACGTAACAAAGGGAAAAAACCCATGTCGACAAGGTCAACACACGCACAAGCGCAAATTACAGCTGCACAGCTGTCTGAATCACACACGAGTGCACTGTAAATAAGGACGTTGAACTGCTTATTGTACACACAAAATGCAGTATATGCTGTATTATGTTTTATGTAAATTTGACAGATAATTTACCACCTGGCTTTAATTATTNTTCGTGATCTTCCCCCTCTACTGTTTTCACTCTCCTGTAACCACACTCTCTATGCCTCGTGCGCTATCTGAATCAGCCTAACGTTAAGTCGTGAGACGCTTGTGATGTGGGTTGCTAGAGACAGACCAAAACAGATGCAATGGTACTTCCTTAGTGTTGGGTGTGGCAATTTCTGTCTCTAGGTAGCTGCACATATGGGTGCGTTCCTCTCGCGCGCGCGCAGCACGAATCTTGCCTCGGTCTGTTGTCAGAGTGTGTGTGTGTGTGTCTGTCGTGTGTGTCTGTGTCTGCTGTCTCTCTCTGTGTGTGTGTGTGTGTGTGTGTGTCTGTCTGTCTGTGTGTGTGTGTGTGTGTGTGTGTGTGTGTGTGTGTGTGTGTGTGTGTGTGTGTGTGTGTGTGTGTGTGTGTGTGTGTGTGTGTGTGTGTGTGTGTGTGTGTGTGTGTGTGTGTGTGTGTCTCTCTGTGTGTGTGTGTGTGTGTGTGTGTGTCTCTGTGTGTGTGTCTCTGTGTGTGTGTGTGTGTGTGTGTGTGTGTGTGTGTGTCTGTGTGTGTGTGTGCTTGTCGTCATGCTCTGTTCGTGCTCTCTCTCTCTCTCTCTCTCTCTCTCTCTCCCCGTCTCTCTTCCTGTCTCTCTCGCTCTCTGTCTGTCTGGTGTCTCTGTGTGTGTGTGTGTGTTGTGTGTGTGTGTGTGTGTTTGTGTGTGTGTGTGTGTGTGTGTTTAGTGTATGTGTGTGTGTGTGTGTGTGTGTGTGTGGTGTGTGTGTGTGTGTGTGTGTGAAGTCATCCCCTGTCATGCCGCATTCACAGAGAGAGAGACGGAGAGAGAGTGGTACTCCTCCAGAGAGTTTGATATCTGGCCAGCTCCGCCAGAACCGCGCTCGCGCTCGCGCTCTCGCTGGGTTACACACCTGATATCTGGATATAGTGTGTTCAACTAGACTATATCAAGATATACACACAACACAGGGTTAGCATGGACAGTTCAACCTGGACTTATGTGTGTGTGTGTGTGTGTGTCACACTCCCAGCCATGACGGAGTGCTGGGCGGTGGAAGCGCCACAGGTTCAGTCGAGGATGCTCCTGCCGTTGCTGTCGGCTCCACGGGAACCCAGGAGTCACGTGACCTCTTACCAGGCGCGTGAGGTCATTTCCTGGCTGGGACAGGTGGTGCTTGAGCTGGAGGGGCTGCAGCGGCGCGACCCGCCCACCAGCCTCCAGGACCTCCAGGCTCGGGTCAAACACCTCAAGGTAAACAGAGGCTGGACCGTTGCTGTGGTAACCCAGTGACAGCGCCCTCTCTGGTCAATGCATCTTCCACATGTTTAGTGAATAAAATATATAAATAATATCATATTTTTATATTTGTTTTATGTTGTCTGTACATTTTTGTGTATATATATACATATTGTTATATGCTTTATATTCTTACATTTCTCTTTTTAAATGTATTTTATTTTATTTTGGGGTTTTTATTGTTCATTTTTTAACTTCTATTCTCCATTTTTGTATTTTTATGATTATGATTTTCTCTCGAGCAGAGCAACTGTGACGGTGACAGTTTCTTCTGGTATTGAATAAAATGCGTGTGTGTGTCTGTCTGTGCGTGTGTGTGTCTGTGTGCAGGAGATGCAGCAGGAGTTTGTCCACTACCGCTCGGCGGTGGTTGTGGACGCCGGAGGGCCGCGGGGGGCCGGGGATGCCGTGCACGGCGGGGGGCCAGACAGCAGCCTGCCGGGGGACCTTAAGCGGGTCTGGGGCCACGCGTGCTGCGGCCTCCGGAAGTGGGAGGACAGTCTCAGGACCAGCCTCATGCGCTGTCAGGTGGGACTGGGTTCTGTGTTGTACTCCAAGTGGGAAATGGTTTCTATTGCAATTAGGGCTGGGCAATTAATCGATCTCGAATCGAGATCGCGTTACATTTTTTGTCGATCTCGATCTATCAGCCTTTGCGATTTTTTTCGATCTGGATAGATCTGATAGCAGCGTCATGACGCACCGGAAATAAACGAGACAACAGCCAATCAGTCTGCAGTGTTTTGGCTCGACACACCCATTTATACCACGACACGAGGCGCCCCAAAGAAAGGACAACAGCATGAGTGACACCGGTGAGGAACGAGAGTTACTAAGTGAACAAATTGTCGACAAAAAGCGCTTCGCAAAGTTTATGATATGGAACTGGTTTGGTTACTTTAAAAACGACAAACGACTGTCTGCGTCTACATGTCGTCGGACGGTGTCGACCAAGACGGGAAACACGAGCAACCTATTGAAGCACCTGAGACGGTAGCGCCCCAGTGACTACACATGGGGGCGGAGCCAAGAAAGCCTTCAAGTAGCAGCGGGGCCCAAACAAGCATCAATTGTGTCTCATTTGCTGCCATTTCCCGTATGAAAGACGTTCAAAAAGAAGCGAGGATATAAATAATGCAGGATCGTACTTCAATGTGAAAGATATGATGCCTTTCTGGCAAAAAACCTATAATGGTGTTAAATGATGTGCACAAGATAAAATGTGTTGCATAATGACTGGTTTACAGTGTTTACAGATTTCATTTAAGAGATGTAAAGCCAGTAACATCCATCCATTTTCGTCTGCTTATCCGGGGTCGGGTCGCAGTGGCAGCAGGCTAAGCAGGGCCCCCCAGGCTTCCTTCTCCCCACCACACTCTCTAGTTCCTCCTAGGGGATCCCGAGGCGTTCCCAGGCCAGACAAGATATATAATCTCTCCAGCGGGTTCTGGGTCTGCCCCTGGGTCTCCTAAGTCCTGTTAATTGTATTGTCATGTCCTGATGGTGCAGTGGAGAGAGTGCATTGTTATCAACTCCAAGGTCATGTGTTCAAGTCATGATGGAAATCTCTTGTCCTTTTCCAACTTAACAATGCAGCATAAGTGTAATGTCAAATGCCACCTCCGACCACTTCATAGTGTGGTGTCTCAGTGGCACAGCGGAGAGAGTTCTGCGTGAAAAGCCTTCTATTATGTCAAAGTCCCGTGAACTGTAAAGTTAAATACGCCCGGAGACCATGTACAAGTAGGTGTCTTGGTGGTGCTGTGGTCTGCTCTGGAGGTTAACACTCTGGACACTCTGGAGACTCTGGTTTGAGTCAGCACACATATGCCAGCAGAACCCCCCCCTCAGAGGGGCTGGGGGGGGTGTTACAACTAAAGGGTTCTTGCTTGCAACTCTTTTTTTTTTAAATCATGAAAGTAACTTAAAATATTTGGTTTCTTTGTAGTTGGGTTTTTCCCTCCCCCCCCAAAATGTATCCCTGTTAATTAATTTCCTCCCCTAGACAAATAAAACACGAAATAAGCAAAAATAAAAGTTTCAAGCAAATAGGAGAATTCATTAAGCAAAATTAGGGGAAAGGAACCAACTACTTTAAGAAAGTCGTCACTTTAATGATTCATGCTTTTAAAAAAAAAGAGTTGAGTGAATGTGAGGCAACTGTAAATTGCTACATAAATGCAATTACTTTCCCATTTATGGAAAACATTTTCAGTTGAAACATACCAAATATAATTGTTATACTCGTTTTTTTCTAAAATACACATTCCGTGACAGCTGAACATGACTTTTGACTTCTTTTGTAATATATACTGTATATACATATATATATTTAACTTGTATAACATTTTTGAACATTCATGCGTTCACATTTTTGAGGTGTTTATGTTGTGTATGTGTCTGTAATAGAAGTGGTTTCAGATGGTAATAGAAGTGGTTTCAGATGGTAATAGAAGTGGTTTCAGTGGTGTACGCGACACTAACGATGCTTTGGTGGACGGTGACCTTTGCCCCCCCCCCCCTCCAGGAGTTCCACGGAGCGCTGCACTCCTTGCTGCTGTGGCTGGCCCAGGCGGAGAGCACACGCCTGGCTGTGGACCTCGGCCAATCACGCGCTCCGCTCGGCAGCCTTCGGCAGCGCCGCCGCACGCTCACCGTAAGCCAATCACAGCCCGGACCTAAAGCCCTCTTAATACCCACACCTGAGGACGATCACGATTGGTGATTAAGTGGTGTGAATCACACACGAGTGCACTGTAAATAAGGACGTTGAACTGCTTATTGTACTCACAAAATGCAGTATATGCTGTATTATGTTTTATGTAACTTTGACAGATAATTTACCACCTGGCTTTAATTATTTGTATCGGGAGTTAGCTCACAAATGATTGACATTGTCGATGTTAAACAATGTTAATCTCAAGGTTAAAATGTACATGATAAATTACATTTGCTTACATGCTGATTTCGTTTTAAATTAAATATATAAAACCTGTTCTAACATTCTTAAAGTGGGACACAGAGAAGGAAGAAGAAAATATAAAAAGGCCATTAAGACGTAAATGTCGTGAAAAAAATGGTCCACCAAATGTCCCCAGATATCGACTGATTTCAGGATTACTTGCACCAATACTGTACGGCTGGGGGGAGGGGGGGGGGGGGGCATGTGGGGTCATGTGGGTGGCGGGCCATTGGTGTAGCGCAGCATGGGGTGGAAGGATCGGGCCAGGCTGTTGGTCAGGGAG
>PIJE02000394.1:59634-122134 GCA_002895965.2 Coryphaenoides rupestris | reverse complement strand
GTCAAAAGGGTTTTTTCATCACAACACAGGGCCAAGCCTTAATTAACATTTAAACTTAATGCTGTCATGTCAATTGTTATGTCAAATAAAACCTCTGCCTAGATGTGTTCTCTGTGGAGCAGCTGACAGAGCTGTACAATAATGCTCTGGAAACCCAGGTTGGAGCCCTGCGGATTTCCATGGATGCAGGGTTTGCTCTTAGGTTTTTGTAACAGGGTTAGTTTTTCATATTAGGTGGTAAGTTGGTCAAAACTAACCTTAAAAACCTATCTCTGAAGGGCCAGAACCTTCAGGGGGTCTGGCCCTTCAGGGGGATCTTGGCCGGAATTTCTACATTAGGTTTCATTGCATTAGGAGCCCTGCAGGTGTGCACTGCTGATGAAACCGTAGCTCTCGCATGATGGACCACTGAGACGTTGGCCATCAACGAATCAACCAAAGAGTTCTGTCATTCTACACGGCATGGCCGCCACAGACCAACACGTTCACCGCATGTCGCAATGGATCACAATGGACGGAAGTAGCTCTATAACTTTCCACTAAATTTGAACGGAAAGTACGTTTTTAGACCAATTCTATGTGTAAAAAGATGTCACGCAATCATTGCCCTACATGGACCTCATTTGTCCATTGAAACCAAACTATATGCTATTGATTTTCCATGCTGGACTCCAGACTTCCAGGGGTTGCTGGTTTGATTCCACTTCATACCTAGTAATGTTTGCAATTATACTCCCTGTCTTAGTAATTCTATATCATTCTGGTTGAAGATAGAAATGTTTTTACTTAAAAGTTTTTATTTAGTGCCAGAGACACCTGAAAATGCACCTAAGTGTGAAAAACACACCTACTTCTAATACATATATTGATCTATCCCTCTTGGCCTACGTCTGCCGATAGTTCAATGGCTAGACTGCTTGCCTTCAGATGTGGAGCTTTTTGGTTCAACTCCTGCAGTGACTGTGGGATTATTTTTTAGCAGCGGCTGTAGTCACTGTTACAACATATCTTCATCGCCACTGCTGAGTAGTTTTCCAGCAATAGCTCAGTGAGTAGTGCACTTGCGGTTTGAAACCCACCAGGAGCCCAATATGGTCTGAGAAACAGCTTGTCTCTGGTCTCCTATGATTCTCTTTCAGCAGTAGACAGACCCTGAGTCTCTGGTCTCCTGCTTCCCTGCAGCAAAGGAGGCGCTATCCTCAAACACACACGGCGTCATTGGTCCTAATCTAATTGGTGGCTGGTGTCCATTGACGCTATACTGGTCTGGTCTGAGAAACAGCAAGTCTGGACCCAAGCCAGCCAACCTAGGGGGGCAGTTGGCTGTAAGGGCTGGTCTAACTTGAGACTGACTTCCAACCGTTTTGTCTGCGACACAGCTGCTGTGTCTCCGCCCTGTTCAACTGTGGAGCTACATCCAGCAGTCTCGTCTGAGGAGGAAGTGCATGAATAAAACTGCCACAGAGTGAGTGGTTTTGCGATGCTTTTTGATCTATAGGTTACCGCCAGCAGTTTCCTCACTTCACCCCCACACCTTCCACTTCAGCTGTTGATGCTTGCAGCTACTTTTAACATTACAAGTCACATCGTTTCCGAATTCACAGAAAACCCTCTGGGGGGAATTGAACCCACGTCTCCAGAACGGACAACCAACCAACAGCTCTCTCCGCTGCTCCACCAAGGAACATGTTAGAATTGTGTCAGAGGTTATCATCGACATTACAATTCACATTACATTGTTACATTGACCAAGCCCCTTAGATGGGAGGAAGCGGTCTGCAGAACTTGAACCCATGTCTCCAAAACAGATTCCCAACATCTCAGACCGCCGTACCACCAAGACTATAATTGATAGAACAATATAAAATGATGTCGTTCGTTATTGAAAATGACGTCATTACTGTAGGTTTCCATAGAGACCGCCATTGGCAGAATAGATAATTGGAACGCAAAGGCTTCTCTCAAAGTACAGACAGAACACACTCAGCGACCCAACAGCGGTTGATACGCGGCAGCTGGTTGTCTTGGAAACTAATGCACAATCCACAGATTGGGACAGCGGGCGGTGGAGGCTCCGTCCCCCCACTTTGCTCAGAGTCTTCCGGGAATCTGCACGCACTTCTCGGGAAAACCATTGAATCAGGCATCGGTACACATACTAAGAGCAACTAGTAGCATTTGTATTGATTAATTGCATTTGCACGTATTCACAGGTATTCCAATAGTTACTACTTTTAATGTAAAACTGGTGATTATTCTAAGTTTTCAGTTTGTATGTTTAAAGCTTAAATCTCTGAAAACATTTAGCATGTTTGCTTGATTATACCACTGTCCTACAGCTGGAAGAAAATTTGTTTATGAATGCAATCCAAGGACTTGGAGCAAAGATTCTTGATTGAGATGAAACCTTTTGAACTCCCAGGAAACTGGGGAGAACAAACACAAACACATGACGGTACGGCCCACCAAAAACAACACATTTAAATGTGATTTGAAGATTTGAAACAGGACAGACGAACATAAAGAACCCATATCCAATTCATCCAGAAGTTTTAATGCTGAGTTTAAAGGTGCAGGTCAACGTGGGAGTAAATGCCGCAGTACAAACGTATGATTGTCAAGCTGGAAAAGAAAAAAAAAAAAAAGACGAAATCCTAAAATACAAAAATAGCATTTCTTTCTCCATTGAGCAAAACAGAAAGGTGCATGAAAAAAACATCCTGCAAACAGTCGGTCTATGAAAAAGCGTGAGCAACCGGATGCGTTTGACTTGAAACAATTAGGGTATAGAGCAACGACCCCCCCCCTTCTTCTGACTGGTCACACAAGTCATTATGCTGAATATCATTATTATAATTGTTATTTTAGATCTTTTATCTCTTTTAATCTTCATGGTAATTGTTGTCTACCAACCCCCCACATATACATTGTTTTTGTCACTTTCATGTATTTGTATTTTTTTCAGAAACATGGCACTGAGTGTTTCTAAAGTGGGCCCTGGCATTTCATGATTGATGCCTGCTGCATAATAATAGATCGTTCTCCACTAAAGATCACCAGGTATTTACCAAGACTTGTGTCTCAATGTTCAAATTCACATCTGTGAAAGGCACAGGAAATAAGGAAATAAAAGCAATTCCGGGCTTCACAGTCACTTGAAAATGTTCCTTTTTGCGAAAATAGGTCACATTCATTACTGGTTATTTTTTTTAAAGATTAACACGAAAAAAGATACGGAGGTTACCCTGAAATGCATCGTGAGGGTCAGTATCCTGAGTTTGACGAGGATAGCGCCACAATGTTCTGTACAGCTGACTGCAGCCAACGCACAGCACACGCCAGCTGTATAGATAACATGTTACCTGTACAGCTGCCATGTTATATGTACAGCTGCCATGTTACCTGTACAGCTACCATGTTATATGTACAGCTGCCATGTTATATGTACAGCTACCATGTTATATGTACAGCTGGTTGTTTAAGTGCTTTGGGCTACATTTGGAAATGTTCTGGTACATTTTGAAAATGACAAAAGACACAAAAAAAATCAGTTTTGGTTGGCTTGGTTAAAATACATTTTCAGTCCTGACCAGAACGTGTTTTGGCACAACATGGCACGCCAGCAGGGCACCGGATGACTTGACAAAACGCCACGTTTACAGAAAAAAAAACAAGACTTAAAAGTATTCACGATAAAAGGGAATGTCCATCTGGTAGCTCATCTGAACTGGTTTCAGAACTTAGTTAGGAACACATTTTGTCCCCACACGCTAACCTAATTAGAAACCATATGAACCGCAGACAAATTCAAAGATGAATTGGTAGATCAGAAGTTAAAAAATTAACTCCATACCCCGACAGACGGCTAGGGCCCCCCTCTGACTGTCCAAACATTGATGTCAATCAAGAGACTAATTAAAGGCATATGTGTGATTGTTTATATGTTATAACAGGTATAAAGACAACATGGTATTACGGTAGGCATGATAATATTGTATGGTTTTATACTGCTTTTCCCTCCAAATCACTGCTCTAGATCATCAGGCGGTCTTATTCGTCAATCGATTTAAAGGATGAACCCAAATCTGTTGACAAGAGATTGAGGCTAAAGGCAGGCATGCGATAGAACAGGAAGGACAGGAGGAACAAGTTGATCCAGAGTGGGATCTTAGTCGCGTTACAAACATGGAGCGGTTCGCGCGCCACGAGGGGGCAATAAACCGGACTGTACTTCCATGAACTGCTGTGGCCATGTTAGTGACGACAGAAAATGCAACAAAAAACAAACAAACACTATAAACCACTATTTCCAGAAGTGAATGTGCTGGTTTTTCTTTCTTTTGCATATTTATGTACCACAGCTAATGTTTGTTGGACTAAAGATAATTTGACTGTATAAATAATTTGCCCTCTTGTAATGCTAAGAAATGTTACATGGCTAGCTGTAGTTAGCTGGTTTATTCGTTCGGATCTACGAACATGGCTTTCGTGGTTTAGTTGTTCATTGACCGTCAACCTGTCCACAGAACTTTTGGCCAAAATCAACGAGGATCATGACAATAATACGCTAACGTTACAATCACATTAAACAGTCAATGACATGTTTGGCACTTTGATGCTCATCATTTTCTTTAATCGATGGACGCAGCCGATACCATCTCATGATACCATCTCTATCAGGTACGTGTAGTTTTACCTTGGACATTCACAATGCATTCAAAAACGTATTCCACAAAATAACCTTTAAACAAACAATGTATTCACAGTGTATTAGCGCAGTTAACCGCACAACAAATCCTTGTCATCTCAACGGTTGTCTATCAGTTGTGTATAGACAACACCCTCACCCCCCCCCACCCACCCCCCTGTTTCCACACGGTGACATCACCAGAAACCCGTCTCTTGGCAGAGTCCAAACTCACAAATGAGGTCCAACATACGGTCACTAGTGACTGTAATCCATGCTGCCTCAATCTGTAATAATAACGGTGAACAGAGAGCTGGCTGCTGCAGTGGCAAAGAAGGGTGACAGAAAAAGGGAGAGAAAAAACAAACACAATTAGAAAAATAGAGTCTCTTCCCGCGTCTCCCTCCCTCTCTCTTGGCTGGTGCTCTACTCTGGCTGGTCTTGGCTGCTACTGCTGCTGCTGCTGCTGCTGCTGGTGCTGCTCGGCGTCCAGGTGTGGCTGGGGCCCATGGCGGTGGGGAGGCGGTGGGGGGCCAGCACCGGGGGGCTGTCAGCCTGGGTCTCGTCCTGCAGGGGGGCGGGCGGGCAGGGCAGGCGGCTGCCGTTGCTGCTGCTGCTGTTGCTGCTGCTGCTGCTGCTGGCTGCTGCTGCTGCTGTGCACGATGTGGGCGTCCAGCATCTCCAGCAGCAGGTCGTAGAGCGGCACCAGGTTCTTCATCTTCATGCAGTGGAGGTGGTCCATGCCCTTGTTGCTGCACGAGAGGGAGAGACAGGGAGAGAGAGAGAGACAGGGAGATATAGACAAGGAGATATAGACAGACAGACAGAGAGACAGAGGGACAGAAAGAGACAATCAATTCCAAAAGTGAATAAAAAAAAAAATCAGCAGGAAACAGGCCGTTCTCCTATCGAGCGCCCTATCTGTGGAACAGTCTGCCACATGTAATCAGGGAGGCAATTTACCCTTGCTTCTGGCTGCTAGGAGTGCCCCTCAGCTCCATTTACAGCTAAATCAACACTAGCCTACCCTGGCTGCCGATGGGTATTAGGGTAGAGGTGGCTCGTATGTTCCCTGTCCACTATGCTCCATCTAACCATCACGTTGTCTCAGATTTTTTGTGTGTCGCTGTGATCATGACCTGCCTGTCCACCCCACCTGACAGCTACCAGCTTGCTCTGCAGCCAGCACCCCATCACAATATTCAAATCAAATCAAGTTTATTTATATAGCACATTTAAAACAACCACAGGATGACCAAAGTGCTGTACAGTGAAACATAAAAGCAGTTAAGAATAAGAACAAAGGCAATAAAATCATATACGTTAAAACAAATAGATAAAATAGTCAGGGAAACTTCACAGACATTCAAATGCCAGGCTGAACATATGTGTCTTAAGTTTGTTTTTGAAGAGTTCAATGGACGGGGAACATTTGATTGAGTATGGTATACTGGTCCAGAGCTTTGGGGCAGCAACTGAGAAAGCGCGGTCGCCCAGAGCCCTTAACCTCGACCACGGCACTGACAGGAGGAGCAGGTCAGAGGATCTGAGTGTCCCTGGGATTGGGAGAGTGGGTGGATAAGGTCTGAGAATGTACTGGGGTGCCAGGCCATGTAGAGCCTTAAAAACAAACAGTAAAACTTTAAAATCAAATCCTGTACTTGATGGGTAGCCAGTGCAGGGATGCCAGTACAGGGTGTGATGCTGTCTCGTTTTCTAGTCCCAGTTATAAGACGGGCAGCTGCATTTTGCACCAGTTGTAAACGGGGAATATATGTGACTGGTTGATACCTAGGTATAGTGATTAACAGTAATCTAATCGTGAGGTGATAAGTGAGTTGGTAAACGGTTTTTAGATCGGTTTCGTGTGAGGAATGATTTTTACTTTGGCGATGTTACGTAGTTGAAAAATAGCAACCTCTCACAACAGAGTTTATTTGTTTGTCAAACTTGAGGCATGGGTCAAAGATGACACCAAGATTTCTGGCCATGGGGGTGGAGGTTGGGTGCCAGGGGTCCTAAGCAGTCAGCAGTGGTCATGGTGATGTTGGAGGGGCCGAATAGTACCACTTCGGTTTTGGCGTCGTTTAGCTGGAGGAAATTTCTAGCCATCCACGCTTTGACCTCGTCTAGGCACTTAAGGAGGATACTAACTGAGCTGTTGTTCTTATTACTTGTTTCTATGGGGAGGTACACCTGGTGTCGTCAGCGTAGCAATGATAAGACACATTGTGTTTTTGAAATATGGAACCTAGTGGGAGCATGTATAAGGAAAACAGAATTGGCCCCAGGATTGAGCCTTGGGGCACTCCGCAGGTGATGGGAGCTGACGTGGATAGAAGGTTTCCAGCCTCTACAGAGAACGATCTGTCAGATAAGTAGGATGTAAGCCACTGGAGGGCGCTGCCCTGTATACCGACCTGGTGCTCAAGACGGCTTAGCAAGATATTGTGGTCCACAGTGTCAAAGGCGCAGCTAAGAATATTACTATTCCATTTACCATTTGTACTTGCACTGTCGCTTATAATTGTTATGCTTTGTTACTCCTTTTTTAATGCCCGTATGACCCACTGCACTCTGAAGGAGGGATCCCCCACTATGCGTTCCTTCTCCAGATGTCTTCCTTGTTAATTAAGGGAGTCGTTTCTTGCTCTTAGGGGGGCTATAGGGCTAGGGGGGTGTCAATCATATGGCCCATAATCATATGGTCTGTAAAGCCCTTTGGGACTGTCACTGTGATTAAGGACTATAGAAATTAAATTGACTTGACTTGACAGAGAGGGAGAGAGAGAGAGACAGAGAGAGGCAGAAAGAGACAGAGAGAGAGAGAGAGAGAGAGAGAGAGAGAGAGAGAGAGAGAGAGAGAGAGAGAGGCTAATTTGGAATTTAGACTTGTGCAGTATGTGTGCTTCTGGATCAACACTGACACAGTAACTTCCCAGCCTCCCTCTGGTGTGTCCGATTCAATGTTTGTTTCCACAACATCCAATCGGGCACAGCTACAGGGCCAGTGTTTTCGACCAATAGGATCATGAGGAGTGAGTAGAAATGAATCTATCAGTATGTGCTCGTTTCAATGTCCCGCGGAGAGTGATACAAGCGACCCTTGTACCCATCCACCTCATCCAGGAATCCGCCCTCATTCAACTGAAGAGGCAGCAAAGGACGTACCCAAGTACAAGGACGAGGTGATGAGTGCAAATGGAACCCCCTGTCACGGGGATACATCATTTGGGATTCTTTCCACGCGGTGAACATTAGTTATTAAACTCAAACTGCGCTTCAGTATTTGTGACGCACTAAAAAGGTTAAAACATAAGAGCATTGGAACACGGAACCAGCAGACAGAATCCTAATTGTCGCTAAGTGCGGAAGAGAGCGCCGCGGCTGATTAACGGCAAAAATGACTTTCTGTGCCCTGTTGCCACAACAGTTGAGTGGATCTGTCTCACACTGGCCGCTAATACCACAGACTCCTTCCCACCGGAGGGACTAACACGATTACCATGGCAACTGGAGTCTTGACACAATGCAAAGCAAGTAGATGGACTACTAGGACCCTGTATTTAAATAAAGTTGAGTCAGTCTGCGAGGATGTGAGAGCGAGTGGCAGCGAGGAATGAACTGATGGACATGGACAGCGTCACTCCATGTACGCACTTGAAGTTGAAATGTAAGATGTGTTTTATGTCCATGGAAATAATGTTGGCATTGTTGTCACACACCGAAGCAGCATCCAAAATGTACTCAGAACTTAGAATGTTGTCTTCTTTCTAGAGTGATTAAATAAAAGAACTCCATCAGCCATCTTGTAACCATAATTACATAGTTATAATCATTACCCCTTGCTTCCAACTGCCGAGGTGTGGTGTGCCACAAGTATGAACACCACCATGGTCAGACGTACCACCACAGACTGGTGGTGTGTGCATGCATGTGTGTGCGTGCGTATGTGTGTATGTGTCTGTGTGTTAGGGCTTGCACAGAAAAGTCGACTTATCGACGCGTCGACGTCACTACCACAAGTCGACGTCGACCGGGAGACGTCGACGCGTCGTTGACCACGTGATTTCACACTTTAAGCATATTTTTTTTTACACCAAGATATTTGGCGGCCACCGCAAATCCGGTGTCACAGTGTGGTGTAGTGCGGTGTGCCATAGTGTGCCGCAAATGTGCCGCAAATGCGGCGGCCACCGCAAATGCAGGGTGGGGGAAAATTAAGCGATTTCGAGCGGCTGTTTGCGCAGAGGATACCCGTGCTTTTTTTTTTTGGACAGCCCGTTCTGCGTTTTTTGCGTGCGTGTGTATGTGATGACGTCATCAACGACGCGTCGACGTTACGTCGACTTTATTGATAGAAACGTCGACTTGAAAAAATCAGAAGTCGTGCAACCCCTACTGTGTGTGTGTGTGTGTGTGTGTGTGTGTGTGTATAAGTTTGTGCACGTCTGTGTGTGTGCATGCCTGTGCGCGCGCGTGTGTGTCTACGTCTGTGTGCATCTGTGTGTGTGTTTATGTGTGTGTGTCTGGCCACGTGTGTGTGTGTGTGTGTGTGTGTGTGTCTGTGCACATCTGAGTGTGTGTGCATGGCGGGGGTGGGGGGGGTGGAGGGGGGAGGGAAGGGGGCGCCCTCCTGCTCCTAGGCTACCTACCTGACGTGGCGGATGTGGGAGAGCAGCATGAGCAAGTGGGCCAGCCGGGTGTACTGCTCCCGGAAGGTGACGCCCGTCTTGCCGATGGCCAAGACGAGGGCGTCCGTCACCGACTCCAGCAGCTGCAGCAGCCGGGAGCGGCCTGGCAGGTCCCCGTCACTGTCCGACGAGCTCAGACACATGTCTGGAGACGGACACACACACACACACACACACAGAAACAGAAACACAGACAGACAGACAGACATTGAAACAGAAACACAGACAAACATTGAAACAGAAACACAGACAGACAGACAGACAGACACACATTGAAACAGAAACACAGACAGACAGACACAGAGACATACACTCAGACGCGCACACACAGACACACCCACATGCACACACGGACACATGCACACAAAGACACACACACAGAGACGCACACACACGCAGAGACACACACACACAGACACAGACACACACACAGAGACACACACATACACACACACAGACAGAGACACACACAGAGACACACACACACACAGACACACACACACAGACACACACAGTCAAAACAAGTAATTTTGTGTCGAGCTGAAAAAAGTGAAACAAATATATATATTTTTTAAGAATAACAAACTGGAGTGGGAAACACTCCCACTACCAAGCAGACGGCCATTATGTCATGTTCACCCACACCCCCCACCCACACACAGATAGCAAAGGTGCAAAGTTATTATTCAGATATTCACTCATGGGGGTCTCTTTGTTTCCTTTGGATGTGTTTGTTTGTTTGTTTGCTTGCTAGTTTGTTTGGATGCCTACAGCTGAAGAAGAAAGAAACGCGATTAGACGTATTTAATTCTAACGGCAACACAACGTTCTGCTGGTGGGGATCGGGCTCACAAGAACCAGGAGTTACCGGTAAACAGGTACAGCCTGTCTCACAGAATACTCACCCATATTCAGCCACAAGCACCACCAGATGGGGGGGGGGGAGAGAGAGAGAGAGAGAGAGAGAGAGAGAGAGAGAATGGGGGAGAGAGAGAGAGAGAGAGGGTGCGAGACGATGACTCAAACAACACAGTGTTCTCATTAAGGCCTCCTGCTAGTGAGTTATGGAGATGTAGAACTCCCTGCCAAGCCTCCTTCCACTTACACAGATAGGATTACACTGTGGAGCAAGCATGAAAGACCTCACACACGCACACACACACACACACACACACACACTAGTATATTCATACGCACACACCACACACACACCTACAACAACCACCTGTACGGACACCGTAATGAAAACAGAACACACGCATACACGTGCGTGTTGTGATGTGTTGCATTAGTCATTAGTGGTGTTGCTTCTCTACACACGACAACAATACAAGTGTTTCCACACCTGCCTCTAGTCACATACTGCTGGTTTAAAACCTTCCTGGTCGAGTAGAGCGGAATATATATATATTCCTTATATTAAAGAATCAACATCAGGCCCAATTCGGGAATATTCACATATCTATCTATTTTAAATTAGTTGCAGTTGCAGATTTAAGAGAGTTTGAGTGAATGGGGTTTATTTATACAGTGTGCCGTCCAAATCTAATGTTGACCAAAACCCCATGACCGTATGAACAGAAGCCAGTCAGCCAGTGCGTGCACTGATGTATCCCAGTGCTACTAGCTATATCTAACTGTCATAGAAGGAGTCCGTGTCTATGTGTGCATGTAAAGAAAAAAAGAAGAAAGAAAGATCACTTTATTAGTCCACACTTATGGTCGCAAACACACAGCATGCAGGAAGTGGCGACCGCCAAACACACGCGTGCAGGGAGGGTGGCCCGCGGAAATGTAGTCTCTGCATTTCATCCATCCTGTGTTATGCTGTTGTGTCTTTAATTAGATTTTCTTGACAACCGTTCATCTGATCGACTTCATACTTGGCCGGAGTTTTGCTGAGGACCCAAGAAAGTGCAGTGTTGAGTGTGAAGTTGTTTGGATGAGCGGTTCTCTGGATAAAGCTGTTGGCCCGTTCAGAGCAGGCACGGGGACGGGCACCGCACCGGCCGGTGGCTTGTCGAGGACCCCAGGAAGTGTGGTGTCGACTGAGAAGTTGTTTGGGTCTCGAAAAAAGCTGCGAGCAGCAATAACTGACGGGGGCCGCACCGTGGGTCAGATTAAAATGGCCACGTTTGCAAACGGGCACATAACAAGTCATACTATCAAATACATTCATGTGCCTCCCACAATGCAAGAAAAAAAAATGCTGACTTGTGCTGGACGGGAGCACACACACGCATGCACACGCACACACGTGCACACACACACACGTACGCATACACACACGTACGCATACACACACTCACTCACTGGAGTTGAGCAGGATCATGACCTTGAGGCAGACATACTCCTCCTTGTGCAGTTTGAGCTCCCGGACGCGCGCGGTGGCCACCACCAGCATGTCAAAGATCTCCGCGAAGCCCTGCACACAGCTGCTCTCCTCCCTAGCAGGACACACACACACACACACACATGCACATGCACATGCACACATGCGCACACACACACACACACACACACACATGCACACACAAACACACACACACACTTGCAAGTCATTTTCTGTTGTTGTCATTCATGAACAATGGTAAGATGTCATGTTAAAATGTTAAAATGTTAAAAACTTTTACCTTAAATTATATGACTTACTACTACAGGACTATTGTTTTAAATGTATTTTTAAATTCAAATTACAATTTTGGCTGGCTACTTCACTACAGATGAAAACTAATTCTGGCATATTTACAGTACTGTTTATTAATATGCACTGTCCCCTGAGAAATAAACTGAATAAATAGAAAAATGTAATAAAAAGACACCGTAAAATAAATATTGCTGAAAGACTCGGGCCACTCATTAATGCTCCAATTTGATCACTAAAAAGGAACTGTAATGTTTTAGCATAGTTACTTTTTCTAAGGATTCAGACAATAGGTTTGTGTGCAGGTGGACCCGGTATAGACTCCTTGGGGTCCTCGGTGCTAGCCAGAGAGAGAGACCTGTGTGTACCTGCTCAGGCAGAGGTCCGGGGAGAAGATGAGCATGCCGGGCCGGTCCACGGAGCGCCACATCAGCCCGATCATCAGCACCTCCAGCCAGCAGCACTCCAGCAGGTGCACCTGGTCCAGCAGGCCCAGCTCCACAAAGCCTGGGACACCACACGGAGGAGTCAGACGGGGTCACGGGGTCACTGGGTCAAGGGGGCCACACACACACATAAACTAAACCCAGCATCTTGAGCAGTGAAATTACTTTTCGCCTAAGAATGGATCGAAGCTGTTCCCCTTTTGAGGTCAACTACCAATAACAGCTTCACCCATTGGACGCCGGACAGCGCAGTCTTGTCGAGCCCCCCATCACCTATCATGTCACTCGATTGACTTGAGATGCGTCAGGCTGCAGACTTGGCCTCCCTCCCTCCCATAGAAGTTAAGTTAAATGATTCTGTATTGTATTTTGTGTCGTACACTTAATATAACAGACGTGGAGTGCATTCAGCATCAACGGCTATGGCTAAGTCAGATATGTATATATGTATATACAGTTGTGGTCAAAAGTTTACATACACTTGTAAAGAACATGTATGTCATGGCAGTCCAGAGTTTCCAATCATTTCTACTACAACTCTTATTTTTCTGTGATAGAGTGATTGGAGCACATACTTCTTTGTCACAAAAAACATTCATGAAGTTTGGTTCTTTTATGAATTTATTATGAGTCTACTGGGTCTTGGGCGCAGTTGAGTGTTCCAACAGGACAATGACCCCAAACACACATCAAAAGTGGTAAAGGAATGGCTAAATCAGGCTAGAATTAAGGTTCTAGAATGGTCTTCCCAAAGTCCTGACTTAAACCCCATCGAGAACATGTGGACAGTGCTGAAGAAACAAGTCCATGTCAGAAAGCCAACTAATTTAGCTGAACTGGACCGATTCTGTCAACCAGAAGCTTGCCAGAAGCTTGTGGATGGTTACCAAAAGCTCCTAATTGAGGTGAAAATGCCCAAGGGACATGTAACCAAATATTAGCATTGCTGGATGTATATTTTTGACCCAGCAGATTTGGTCACATTTTCAGTAGACCCATAATACATTCATAAAAGAACCAAACTTCATGAATGTGATCCATTTACCATTTACATGCTAAATGGATTGCAGCACAGGTGTGCAGCCTCACCTCAGCCCTAATGCTTATTCACAGGGGTCTGTGGGAAACCACCCACTGTTTCACATTTCATCTAGAACAGTACAGTGGTTTTTCTTTAAGGGGGGGGGGGGGGGGGGGTTATATAACATATCAGAATCCTTCTAATTCCAACAGATGAATGGAGGGAATGGAACACAAGCATCTGTATGACTCAAGAGTGGATGCTCATTGGGCTGATGACTACTGTTCCCATAATTACCTATTGACAGGAATGTAGACCATTGATGAGAAACATTTTAAACTAAGATTAAAAGTGTTATTTGCCAGAAAAAACCCCACTTTGTAGCGATGAAGCACAATCTCATTGCAAGGATTTCAAATGAGCGCTCAGAAGATCCGAAGCCCTGAACACAAGGACGGCTCTGTATTTGAGAGCAGTTAAACTCAGAACAACAGGGTTCACGAGATCAACAGGGTCAGCCTCGCCGCTAACCCTGAATCCCCTGAACTAAACTACCTTCATACAAAAGGCTATAGGACGACAAGCTGAATCAATGTATCCCAACTGCTTGTGTAGCAACAAGTAGTACCACATCTAATACATTTCACCCTGAATGCCATAATACAGGCCACATCCGGGAGATTCATTTCCGAGTGCTTTGTGTGCTGCAGAAACCTTTTCAAACTATTTGATGAAGAACGTGGCTCAGTAATACAGCATATCAATATATATATACACAGTATATACAGTATATATCTTGCACTGGATGTACCCAAGCTTCCAAACTGCGGGCATGATGAAGTAGGTTAAAAGGATTGCATGAGCAGGGTTTGACAATAAACTGATGCAACAAATCAGCTTTGGGTCGAATTTAGAGACTGCGCTTTTGGAAGTGTTACTCCATTTAGTTCTCTTTCACGATTTACCACTTGGGGGAAAGGTCCCATCATAATCAAGCTCAGCTTCCAACTCTGTTCATCCATTGTGGCTATGCAGGAACTTTCTTGTAAACGGCAACGTTCTGAGACGTGTCTCTCTGTGTATTGGCTGTGGCAGCAAGCCATTACACAGAGAGAGCTGTAGTGCTTCAGGGCTGCAGAGAAACAACTGGCTTCCACACACACCATCAAGATCATGTTCTGGGTTTGCTTAAACACAAACAGTCCAAATGTTAGGTAACATATGTCACATAGTTGACATTGTTAATTATTATTATTATTAAATGGATTGCATTTATATAGTGCTTTTACCCAAATCGCTGTACAGTTGCCTCACATTCACCCATTCATACACCGATGGTGGTGCCAACCATGCAAGGTAACAACCAACACTTCAGGAGCAGTGAGGGTTAGGTGGTGTCTTGCTCAGGGACACCCCGACGCTTAGCTAGGCGGAGCCCGGGGATCGTACCAGCAACCTTCCCGTTGGCAGACAACCACTCTACCTCCTGAGCTACTGCCGCCCATATTATTATCATTATCATCAGGCAAGCATACAAGTTACCTTGCTTACAATCGCCTTGGCAAAACTGCCCCAGCAGCCAGCCAGTTTGGTGCTCCCTGACTCCGGTCCCAACAGACGTCCTGTTGTAGCTTATAGCTTTACAACACGACCTCTGGCTCATCAGATCACATGGAAAACTCAATCCAATTGAATTGTTCCTGACCACCCTGCAGAGCCCAACTTAGAGCCAATGGCCACTTATCTTAGAGGAAACTGCAGACAATTTAGCATTTATGAAACTCATTTTATTAGCCTCGCAACTATGAATGCTTGAAACCGGCTCTATTCTTTATGTACCACAGCGTTATATTGTTGTCTCCTTCAACAAATGTACTCTTTCTAAGTCGCTTTGGATAAAAGCGATTAGGATAAATGTCAAATGCCCTAAATGTAAATGAAACTGCACTGCTAAACCGTGTGACACTGCAGTGGAGAGCACACACACACACACACACACACACACACACACACACACACACACACACACACACACACACACACACACACACACACACACACACACACACACACACACACACACACACACACCCCCTCCCCCGTACCTGGAATCTTCTTGGCCCAGGTGATCATGTGCACCAGCTCCTTGTCGGCCAGGTTTGTGAGTGACATCATCACGGCGGCCTCGGTCAGCGGCCTCTTCATCTCCCCCATGAGGTAGATCTCCGGTGGCTCCGCCTCCATTATCCGCTCAATCAGCTGCTTGGGTGTGAGCGCGGGGGGGAGGAGTTCCACCAGAGCTCCGCCTCCTCTCCCCGCCACCGGTCCATCTCGACCCGCCACCTCTCTCCTCTGGCCGCCGACTCCGGCCCCGCCTCCACCCCGTGACGACAAGCGGGCTCCCCGCCGCATCTGGGGGCTGCGGATGGTACTACGCTCCCGACGCATGCCTGAGACAAAATATTTAAAATTAATTACGTTAAAATATTATTTTATGTATTCAGTGTTACTTTAATAATGTGTATTGCCCAGTCCTCATACAAATGCGTGTTTTTTGTACTTAGTTCTACGCTAATCCTCTCTTTTCTGCTTAATATTGAAATTAATGCAAATGACAGTCCTTGCTAATTCCTCAGGGCACCTTTTATCATTGATGCTCAAACTGCTCAAACAATAAAAACAACATAATACACTCCCAGCAACACTTAGTGACATACAGATACCAAAACTGCCATTTTTTCTACATAATGGGCAATATATTATGAGCCACTTATGAGCCATGTTTGTGTATATGCACATTGTTCTACATTTTATCTTTGGTACTGTAATAATATTATGGAAAGAATGCCTAAAGAAAGGAAATAATACAACGTTTTTAACTTTTGCTCAATCCCATCTGTTTGTTGTTTGTGTCTTTGTCTCGCCCGATGCAAAATCTCACTGTGAAATCATGCGAGATCCACACTGTAAGAATCAGCTAAATAATCAGCTATGACTTTGAAAATGGTAAATGGATTGTATTTATATATCGCTTTTATCCAAAGTGCTTTACAGTTGCCTCACATTCACCCATTCATACACCGACGGCTGGTGTCACCCATGCAAGGTAACAACCAACACGTCAGGAGCAGTTAGGGTTAGGTGGTGTCTTGCTCAGGGACACCACGACACTTAGCTAGGCGGAGCCCGGGGATCGAACCAGCAACCTTCCTTCCTCTTACCTCCTGAGCTACGCTTTCTGTAGTCCAACACAACAGACTCTTGCGACTCTCTCCAACTCTCTTTTCATTTCGCGGCATATCTTGTATGTGTATGTGACGATTAAACGTCTTGAATCTTGAATCATTCACGTTCCCACTGCTCTCTTGCTGCAACAACGCAACTCTCGCCAGACTTCTCCTCCGTGAGGGAGACTTGGTTAAACACAACACACAATAACAAGCAGATCAAGCCGGATCAAACATAAGGTTATGAAAGAAATGTCTCTGTAGGGATTCTTTCCATAATGTTGTCACGCATATAATAACAATCCTAGTCTGGACCAATTTAAAAAAAAATGGTTGCCCACATTAGTCACATGGAACCCAAAATGATGGGATAACAGGATCCAGGTTTAAAAAAAAAATAAAATCACAAAAGTGAATGAAGAACATTGAACCTGTGCATGGCGGAGGGGAAGAGAGAGGAGGATACACACCACACTTGGTCATGCCCACTTCATAGCACTTGCGGAGGCGGCAAGCCTGGCAGCTCTTGCGCCGGTTCTTGTCGATGGTGCACTGGTTGGTGGCGGGGCAGATGTAGTCTGTGTGTCCTGGGGGGGGGGGGTGTGGTGCGTGAGACAACAGCATACTTTCAAACTATTCAATTACGAGCTCAGGTGGACATGTTTTCACGAAAGACTGCTCTCAAAGCTAGATGGATCATGATTGAATTATCATGACATTTTTTTTCTTTTCTTTTTTGATGACTAGATCGGTGTACCAGCTGGTACAGTCCACTGGGCAGGCTGGTAGACTGATCTAGTCAGCATACATGGGTGGACACGCCCACTTGTGATGTCACTTTGTTCCGTTGACAATTTTAGTCACATGACAATTTTGAAATGGCTTGTATTGGCTGATCACGCTCACACCTGGTGGGCCCTGTAGCAACGTCTGTTGCTACTTGCTACATGCCACATAAATGTAGGCAGGGTGACGGTAAACAGTCAGGTTTAATAACAGAGCAGATGGTACCTGCTAGCATGCTAGCTCTCTCTCTCTCTCTCGTGTGTGTGTGTGTGTATATGGTGGGTGGTTTAACCTGTGTGCCTTGATTAGACAATGCACCACAGGTGTGCAGCCTTACCCAACCCCAGACTCTAACTGGGCCAGGTGAGGCTGACCAGCCACCACACACACACACACCCACACCCCTTTAAGCATTTGCTTTTTCCAAATTCGTACTGCAGGTATGAATAAAGTCTTCATGAATGAGTCTTCAAATGAGGTTGATATCTAGTTGATCCATAATACCTTTACTGTTTTATCATCTTCTCATTTGTGTAATATAAACCTTTAGATATTTGTTTGTATTTTAAAAAGTCTAGTTTCCAAACAAATAGCTTTGTGAAGCCTGTATGTGAACTGCTTTTTAGTTTTGTTTATTTTGTAGCTTTGACTTAAATCAATTGTACAGCATATTTGCTTCCTCTCAGAATAAAACTCCTTCACCACGCACACATACGCACACACACACAGACACACACACATACAGCACATAATTGCTGGTGGGGCTGCATCATCACCTCTTACATACACTGATAATATATGAAAATATGTGTCCTCAAGCCACCCCGCGCCTGCAGCCTCGTGAGAACATCAAATCTCTGTTTCTCTCTGCAGATCGGTCTGGCCTCGAGCCGGGTGGAAGCCCTTCACAACAACATTATGCATACAAATCTATGGCAAGGCACAAGTAAACTGGAGCAATCACAAATGTTGTTGTTTTTTTATCTGAAATAGACTGTTAAAAGATTAACTGGACCTACATAGAAGGTTTTGCTCAGATTACAATGTTGTTGCTTTGCTTCCTTCCAACCGATTTGGACGAGAGCAAAGAGAGCACAGGCCTCACTCTGACTGGCTGGATTTTCTCTATAACAACACAAGGCCGCGGCCATATTTGGAAATCAATTACGGTGCGACCAAGGCCAGACTGATATTCACTGTGAAATACGCACGTGAGTATGACCACACTGGTCTCAAGGCTAATCCTCCTCTCTTATCTCACACTGGCTGTGTGAAATCACACACACACACACACACACACACACACACGCACACACACAGGACCAGAGGGCAGCTTTACCTTGGATGCTCCTCTTGAAGAAGGCCTTGCAGCCCTCACAGGACCAGACTCCGTAGTGGTAGCCCGACGCGCAGTCACGACACACGGCGCAGAAGTGCATGTCGGCCTTGCCCCCCAGCGCCACCCCGCTCTCCTCGCTGTGCTGGGGGCACATGGTCAGGGCCTTGCTGAAAAGAGGGCGAGAGAGAATGACACGGGGTGAGAGAGAAGGAACGGAGCTTCAACATTCAAGAAGTTTAATTGTCACATACACACATGTGCGACAGAACAATACATGTATCACAAATATCACAAATTGAAGGGTGGAATCAGAATATCAACACTATTTACAGTCTTTACAGCAAAATGTTTGGACTGAGAATGGAATGAGATGCACAGGGGTTCATTCAGAAAATGCCAAGACACTTAATGCAACAGGAACTTTGCTGGGTAAAGGCTACTGTGGGAGTGTGTTGTGTGGTTGGCGGCTGGTTTAGGCAGCCTCACCCGAGCCCACCGAGTCAGAGTATGGGGTCGGGTGTGGCTGCACGCTTGTGATGCATTGTCTAAATCAGTGTGCGCAGTTAAAGTCATCAATCGCTGTAGCACATTTGCTACGCTGGGCAAGTGTGGAAATTGCTCCCGCTACACGCCAAATTGCTTGGCTCCTGCTGGGCTCCTCAAATATCAGGACGGCGCGGGTGGTACTCTGCTAGCATGCTAGCGCTGGCGTGGGTGTGTGTGCGGTGATGACTGCGGCTGCTAACCTGTGCACACTGATTAGTCGATGCATCACAAGACAAGTGTGCAAGTTTCTAATCCTTACACATTGACGAGGATTTTGTTCATCCAATCAATAGACACATTTTGTTAATGCAGATTAATGCAGAATATTTAATAAATCAACATTATGCAGTTTTGGTTAAGATTAATACAAGGATGGATCAGGGGTGAGTCTGGGGATCTTGGTCCGGCCAGTAGAGGGCGCCCTACCATTTTAACATCAGTGTACTGCTAAAAAAACAAACATGTATCATCAGCATGTAACCATGACTACATGGCTGGATCATAGACACTCAATATTTTGTTTACAAAAAATTATCTTGTACTAATGTCTAACACACACACACACACACACACACACACACACACACAAACACAAACACAAACAAACAAGTTTTGCACCAACCCAGAGCATGCCCATTGAATTACATTGAAATCCAGTCTAACCAAGTCTAACCAGTCCCTTCCACTCACCAGCGGTCTGCTCTCAAGTCAAAAGGAGCACAATTCTCACAGCCAAGGCAATGGAAAACAAGGACGCCTCAATCCAATTGGCTGAGGCGTTTCTCATTCAAGAGTGGCGGTTTGTCTTTTATGCGATGAACAACTGGAGAGACTCGTTGCGGGACATTTCATTTGTATTTGAAACACGTGACAAAAGTTTGTCTAGTTTTGTGTGCTGAATGTAATCAATGGAAGTAGCACATTGTGATAAACAACTTCTATTTATCGCGATTTCCTGCCAGATGCAGTTATAGACTTGCAGTACAGAACACACACACACGGACACGCCCAGTCCCCACCCTCCTCACCTGCTGTCCGCCAGAAGGCTGTCGGACGGCGAAAGCTCCGCCCACGAGCCGTGGAGGTGCGGGCTGCGTTGGCTGCACGGCATCGAGCGGTGGTTGAGGGGGATGGGCGGTCCGATGTGGCCGTGGGCGTGGCCGGGCCAGAACAAGGTGGGGCTGAGCGTCTGGCGGACGGGCGAGTGCTCGGGCAGGGCGGGCCGGCGTAGCTGAAGATGGTGGGTCCGGCGTAGAAGGGCACCGCGCCGAAGTCGTGGCCCAGGTCGGTGTACGGCGACGGGATGCAGACGGGCAGGCCGGGGGAGGACGAGGAGCTGAGGAGCGGGGAGGAGAGCACTTGGGAGGAGACCACCCTGCTGGAGTCCACCTCCTGCAGCTGGAGGAGAGGCTGCTCCAGCTTGAAGGAGGAGGAGGAGGAGCAGGAGGAGGAGGTTGCCATAGCGAAGGCAAAAGAAAAGGTGCTCTGGTACAAAAAATGTGAGTGAAACTAGAACATGATCGGAGGGACTAGACTAAGGCGGCGTGGGTGAAAATGTGGGGGGTGGGGGGGGGGGCGCGGGTCGTGTTATAACATATTTGACAAAGATTACAACATTGTCCATATGTCTTAGGGTCTACTGAAGTGTGCGCGCAATACTTCTTATTGCCAATGTGCTGACAACAATGAATGATGGCTTTAAAGTTGCTCAGTTTCCAGATTGTGAATCCCAGGGCCCCGCTCGCTGAAGGATGCTCTCAGGGCCTTTCGCTGCGAGTTACGAGATGAGAGACGACGGACTGTCACGGTCGGTCTTATTCCAGCGCTCAGACGTCCAGCTCGCCGATTGGATGAGGATGTGTTCTCAGTTGAGCTCCCAGGAAATCCACTCCAAGGGCTAAGGAGAGACCGACGGGAGTGGGGAAAACGGTCGTACGACATTAGAACAACATTCCCTCACAGTTACATGTTTTATACTTCTGCGTCCGATGTGCTAAGTGTGCTAGTGCTAAGTGTTACTGCTAGTGCTAGCTCTGCTGTGCTAGTGCTAAGTGTTACTGCTAGCGATACTGCTTAGTGCTAGTCCTGCGTGCAAGTGCTGGTAGTAGTGCTAAGTGTTACTGCTAAGCGAATTACTGCTTAATGCTAGTCCTGGTGAAGTGCTGGTTAGTAGTGCTAATTGTTGTGCTAGTGGTGCTGTTGTAGTGTTACTGCTTAGTGCTAGTGTTACTGCTAGTGCTAGTGCTAGTGTTACTGCTAGTGTAGTGCTAGTGTTACTGCTAGTGCTAGTGTTACTGCTAGTGCTAGTGTTACTGCTAGTGCTAGTGTTACTGCTAGTGCTAGTGCTAGTGTTACTGCTAGTGCTAGTGTTACTGCTAGTGCTAGTGCTAGTGTTACTGCTAGTGCTAGTGCTAGTGTTACTGCTAGTGCTAGTGTTACTGCTAGTAGTGTTACTGCTAGTGCTAGTGTTACTGCTAGTGCTAGTGTTACTGCTAGTGCTAGTGTTACTGCTAGGTGCTAGTGTTACTGCTAGTGATAGTGTTACTGCTAGTGCTAGTGTTACTGCTAGTGTGCTAGTGTTACTGCTAGTGCTAGTGTTACTGCTAGTGATAGTGTTACTGCTAGTGATAGTGTTACTGCTAGTGATAGTGTTACTGCTAGTGCTAGTGCTAGTGTTACTGCTAGTGCTAGTGTTACTGCTAGTGATAGTGTTACTGCTAGTGCTAGTGTTACTGCTAGTGCTAGTGCTAGTGTTACTGCTAGTGCTAGTGTTACTGCTAGTGCTAGTGTTACTGCTAGTGCTAGTGTTACTGCTAGTGCTAGTGCTAGTGTTACTGCTAGTGTTACTGCTAGTGCTAGTGTTACTGCTAGTGCTAGTGTTACTGCTAGTGCTAGTGCTAGTTACTGCTAGTGCTAGTGTTACTGCTAGTGCTAGTGTTACTGCTAGTGCTAGTGTTACTGCTAGTGCTAGTGCTAGTGTTACTGCTAGTGCTAAGTGTTACTGCTAGTGCTAGTGCTACTGTTACTAGTGCTAGTGCTAGTGATAGTGTTACTGCTAGTGCTAGTGTTACTGCTAGTGCTAGTGCTAGTGTTACTGCTAGTGCTAGTGTTACTGCTAGTGCTAGTGTTACTGCTAGTGCTAGTGTTACTGCTGGTGCTAGTGTTACTGCTAGTGCTAGTGCTAGTGTTACTGCTAGTGCTAGTGTTACTGCTAGTGCTAGTGCTAGTGTTACTGCTAGTGCTAGTGCTAGTGTTACTGCTAGTGCTAGTGTTACTGCTAGTGCTAGTGTTACTGCTAGTGCTAGTGCTAGTGTTACTGCTAGTGCTAGTGTTACTGCTGGTGCTAGTGTTACTGCTAGTGCTAGTGTTACTGCTAGTGCTAGTGCTAGTGTTACTGCTAGTGCTAGTGTTACTGCTAGTGCTAGTGTTACTGCTAGTGCTAGTGTTACTGCTAGTGCTAGTGCTAGTGTTACTGCTAGTGCTAGTGTTACTGCTAGTGCTAGTCCGGGTGCTAATTGCTGGTGCTAGTGTTGTTCTAGTGTTGTTCTAGTGTGAGTGTCTGAGGAAGTATTCTGTGACATTCTGTGAATGTCACAATATAACAATGTATATTTTATTACATTGATTTATATTTGTATTGCTCCCCCTAGATTTTTTGTAACTTGTTAATATAGTTTTCTAATCTATTTCTATTTCTATTTGTATTCTTTTATAACTGCGGTCGGCTGTCGGGCGTTTTGCACATAAGAATTTCACTCACTGCGAAGTGTGTGTGTGTGTGTGTGTGTGTGTGTGTGTGTGTGTGTGTGTGTGTGTGTGTTGAAAATGAAATGAAAATGCTTCTTGGAACAGTGATTGTAGCAGAGTAGCATCCAATACAAATATAGAGAATGGTAAATATATGCACAGACAGACCCACAGACAGACAGACACACACAAACAGTGCATTAGAGATAAGAGAGAAGGCATGAGGACACACACTAGTTACGACACCTGTACGTAATAAGCGATGATACAGCAACTCCAGCAAATATGAGTTAATAATTTTTTTAATGGCCGCCTCTCACTGTTTGTCTGTACACATTGGTCACCATCTAGCTGACAGACACACCATTCCCCCTTTTGGTTTATTGTCTCCATTTGTGCAATATTACCTCATATCTCAAACAAGGCATGTTCGTTAGGAAAGCCTTTGCTTTTTAGCATTTTTTTTGCACAAAATGTACATTTGGATCGTTATTATAATTATTAATCATTCTGTTGACGAAGTGAAATGCCCTACTCATGTCTCCTACAATGGTTTTTGTTATATATTATTATTAATATTATTACAATATATATATAATATAATATTATTATTTGTTATTATAATCGTCCCACAGTGATTATATTGTGTGTCTTCCACTAACTGGCGTCCTTTAGGTACAGTGGAGTTCAAAGGTCATAGGCTGGGATTGGCCGAGACATGTGGGGCATTAACATTCGTGTGAGCGTTCTGTGTGGCCCGCTTTTATCCTTGCCAAACATTGCCTATTTTAACTGACTGGCCCGTAAATTACCCGCAACCCCTTAATCATATATTTGCCAGACTTGGAATAGACACTTTTCACAGCAGGAAAACCACAGGTGTAGCTCATAACATTAAGTACGGGTCCATGCTTGACCATGCTGGTGCTACGACATCAATAAAACCCACCGAACGTTCAAATGACTGCTAATGACGACCTGTGAAAAGGGTCGAGACTCGAGAAACCACTGGCTGGCAAACAGACAGCAAGACAGTCAACCTTTGGCTGGAACGGCGTACACGACCAGAACAGCCAGAAAGCGACCTTCTAAATCAGAAGATATGCCACTTGGCTGAATATATGAAGCAACCAGCCACCAGGGGCGCTGTTGAGCATATGGACAGTGTAGCTGAAATGAGAGTCAATGGGGATTTTCCATGAGATCAATGTCAGACAAGATAGGCTAATCATTTTTTGATTGTGCCATCGCGGTCATATTCATTTACGAGCTTATCATACATAGTAAAACACGTGATTCGTAATATAAAAGGAGTCCAGGGAGGCTCGGCCTATTTCAACAAATAAAAATCATGCAGGCCTATTCTATAATGCTGGTTAAATAATAACATCACTTTGCTTCTGCCAATTTTTTTTACAAACCCACACACAACTCAACTTGACCTACTTTATGCCTGTTTTTATTCACTGACTGTTAAAATGATAGATGGTCCACTTAATGTCATGGCAATGGTATGCAGTAGCCGCTGAGGGAACAAACATCAGCTGTCTGTTCTGGTTTTCCGTGACATCACAGCACATGGTTTATTAGAATACATTTTAATTGTTTATATCATTTTGTATAAACTGTATATGTACAGAAACAATGATCCTCAACCCGAACATTGACACGAGCCCACTCAACCAGATTCAAAAACAACAACGTGTGTGTGTGTGTGTGTGTGTGTGCGTGTTCTTTTGATGCTTTGACCTTGAATTGAGATCTACCTCCTGACGCACACCCCGCCCCCCCACCCCTGTAAAAAGTACTCCTACCTAAACCTGGGCTAAGAAGAAGATTACGGTTAATGAAAAATAAAAAACTGTACGCAGATATTACATATTAGACATTTACGTGACATAGGCCTATTCCTAAGTGTCTCACTGGAATTATTTCAGAAACATTTCTAATGAAGAAAGAATGATTCACAACAAATAAAAGACTACATAAAAACACCGACTCAACAAAGCCTCTCTGCTGCCAAAACTTTTGACTGGTATTCTGCCCAAGACGCTAACACACACACACACACACACAATATACAACACACAACATGCACACGCACATGAACACACACACACACACACACACACACACTCTGCATACCTAGGACGCGTATCCTCCTAAAACCATAGACGTAGAATGGAGCCAAATTAAGCCAAAATGTTGGGGAGAGAGGAGAGCGGGATTCCGGCCCCCGGCCAACGGTTTGTGCATTTTAAACAAAAGCCCAAGGCCACGGCCGCAGCGTTCCCAACGTTCCCATCCTCCACACTGGTTGACTCCCCAGCACGAAGCGGAAGGGGAGAAGGTGGAATGGCTCTTTCAAGAGGCTTGGCGAAAGGAAGCTCTTATATAGCCTATTGCAGGGCAGAGGTCGGCAGTCTCTATATGGAGGAGAGTTAGAAAAACATGAATGAAGGACGGATGACTGGGAAATACACATCTATTTTGGTGTCGCTTTTATGTCGCATGCGGCTCATATGGGGAGCAAAGCACACACAAATAGGCAGCCCTGAACTCCCTCTGTGGAGAGAATGCTCCAGACAGAGCGTTCGACATTAGTGAAAAAACACAAGCTGATGATTCATATCGACGTATAAAAAGCCGCCTCTGTCTTTCCTGTTTGTTGCGTGAACTTTTGAATGGAGGTGGCTGAATAGGGTATTGTAGAGTGGCTGTCGTTGGTGGCTGCTTGCAGCGAGGCTGGCTGCAGGTATAAATAATGTGTAAGATGTAAATTATGTAAATACAACGGCATGTTATGCATATTGGGAAGTCGCATACATTTACACTTGTGCTGGTTAGAGAATGTTGAATATAACACTTTATTTTACTGATATATTCACACTATTTGGAGAAAATATATGCACTTTCCTCAGTATTACGTGCAATATTAATATTACTGTCCAACATCATGTGCAATACTCTATCATGTGCTATATTATTATTATTATCATCATGTGGTCTATAAATATTATCTATAACACTACATCTCATCTCCTCTCATCATCATGTGCAATATTATTAATGTCATGTCCAAAAATATTACACTTCAATTATGCCAAATTGTTTCGCCGTCGGAATATCTTATCTTGCCTACATATTTGCATATATTAACTGTACATTTGTAAATCCGTTAGTTTATTTTTATTATTCTGTTGTTTTCCATATTGTTTTATTGTACTGTATTGCTATGTAACCTGGCACAAGAATTTCCTTCGGGATTAATAAAGTTCTATTCTATTCTATAATTGCACGATAAGCTTTACCAAACAAGTACTGCCATATACTGTATATCATATATGTAGTCACATTTACACAGTTGCATTCACATTTACCAGTGAGGAATAAGAAAGTGTTTTAATTTAAATAGATGTATTTTACTGCGTTCTTCCGATAGTTGGTCCAGATTCCACCACACAATCAAATGTAGTGATTGCCTATCGGATTGTCCCTTTATATTCCTTGTATAACTAACTTTGATAACTTTGATACTATTGGACCGAACAATTTACATTGTTTATTAAGTCATTTGCATGTCTAAGAGCTTAATAATTTAAGATGAAAAGGCTGCATCAAATGGGGCTGTAATTTTACACAGAAAATTAGTTTTAATGGTCAGGAGATGGATTTTATTTTATAGCACACCCATTCCAACAGAGCAGAGCAGTGGAGCAGGCTTTTATTTCTTAGTGTTTTCTGGTTGTGATGATGGAACCTTCTACAGATGGGATTCTGTGTGCACATGTTCCCTGCTCAGCATCGCAGGTTGAACCATCACCATATTTTAGGTCACACATTCAAATGTATATATAGATGTGGTGGGTGGTGGGGGTTAGGAGGAGCCCATATGAATCATCTATCGAAACAAAAATATTTTGAAACCACTTTTGAGTCATAGTGATTGTTTTCGGTCAAATTAAAAACCCACTCTAAGCCGCCAAGATATATACAGTTGTGGTCAAAAGTTTACATACACTTGTAAAGAACATGTATGTCATGGCAGTCCAGAGTTTCCAATAAATTCTACAACTCTTATTTTTCTGAGTGATTGGAGCACATACTGTACTTCTTTGTCACAAAAAACATTCATGAAGTTTGGTTCTGTCAGTCAAGCGTGTTTTACATCGCCATGGGCTGAGAGGCTGCCGTGCAAGAAGGAAGCCCTCGCTCCAGAAGCGGCACCTTAAGGCTCGACTGAAGTTTGCTGCTGATCACATGGACAAAGAAAAGGCCTTCTGGAGGAAAGTTCTGTGGTCAGATGAAACAAAAATGGAGCTCTTTGGCCACAATGACCAGAAATATGTTTGGAGGGGAGAAGGTGAGGCCTTTAACCCCAAGAACACCATGCCTACCGTCAAGCATGGTGGTGGTAGTATTATGCTCTGGGCCTGTTTTGCTGCCAATGGAACTGGTGCTTTACAGAAAGTAAATGGAATAATGAAGAAGGAGGATTACCTCCAAATTCTTCAGGAGAACCTAAAATCATCAGCCAGAAGGTTGGGTCTTGGGCCCAGTTGGGTGTTCCAACAGGACAATGACCCCAAACACACATCAAAAGTGGTAAAGGAATGGCTAAATCAGGCTAGAATTAAGGTTCTAGAATAGCCTTCCCAAAGTCCTGACTTAAACCCCATCGAGAACATGTGGACAGTGCTGAAGAAACAAGTCCATGTCAGAAAGCCAACTAATTTAGCTGAACTGGACCGATTCTGTCAAGAGGAGTGGTCAACGTTTCAACCAGAACCTTGTGGATGGTGACCAAAAGCACCTAATTGAGGTGAAAATGGCCAAGGGACATGTAACCAAATATTAGCATTGCTGTATGTATATTTTTGACCCAGCAGATTTGGTCACATTTTCAGTAGATCCATAATAAATTCATAAAAGAACCAAACTTCATGAATGTTTTTTGTGACAAAGAAGTATGTGCTCCAATCACTCTATCACAGAAAAATAAGAGTTGTAGAAATGATTGGAAACTCTGGACTGCCATGACATACATGTTCTTTACAAGTGTATGTAAACTTTTGACCACAACTGTGTAAATAAACATGTGGACCAAAACATTTCTGCTATTCTAAGAGATAGCAGCTTGTTCAACCCATCACTTTCATTGCTGTATTACATTTCACAAAGAAAATCCAATAGAAGTCTATGGAGTCACAAAGAGAAAGAATATGTTTCACGAACCGATTATGCAGACTGATAGATAAATGGGGTTTATCCATCATTTCTTATTTCTCTATCATTTCACAAAACACCAACAAATACCCACAAGCACATTATACATTCTCATTATTACAATATACTTGTTTGTTTACCACACAGAAGCAAAACACGTGGCTTATAATAATAATAATAATAATAATAATAATAATAATAATGATGATCCTGTATTGCCATTAAACAAGCTTAAATGGGAAGTCTACAACACATTAATATGCGTTCAATATGCGCCCAGGTTTAGGAAAATAAACTAATGTGATGTGAGGGGTGGAGGGGGTGAAATAAAGAGATCTCTTATACATGGACTAACATCTAGCAGCTGGCCGATAAGACGATGATACTGTTTACAACACACAGCGATAAGTGATGTTTGAAGTGAGACCAGGAATTTAACGGGAATACATTACATATGTTGTGCAAATTAAGAGATCAGTCACCAAAAACAACAGACATCCTTCTCTTGAATGTGTGTGTGTGAGAGAGAGAGAGAGAGAGAGAGAGAGAGAGAGAGAGAGAGAGAGAGAGAGAGAGAGTGTGTGTGTTAGCTCTCTGGGTAAAAATAATCTCGATATCAGGGTTACTTAAAGGTACTACATGGAAGAATCAAGTGCATTCTGAGCTCCATGGGTTGAGACAATAACAATGTAACTAATGTTAGTTCTAAATCATAATTAAACTTTGTACACATTTGAAAAAGCTATGAAATATATATTTTTTTTTTATTATGCGCGCTTACTTGTCACTTCGTTCCCTTTTCCCGCGAAATCCGACTCCAATGTCAGAGAAATCACCCAGAATCTGTTCTACAACAGAGAGAGTCTGGGAAGCTCTCATGTTTTAACTTCAACCACAACCTGCTCACAAACTGGCGACTTAAAGAGATTTGTGCTAAAAAAAAAAAATCCTCCATGTAGTCCCTGAACGGATTCATGATTCTTACATACAGGACCTTTAAGCGAGAAACGTCCAGAACGTCCAGGTTTTCTGTGCGTCCACTGACACATCACAGACGAGGACGTGACGGCTGAAGGCCCGACGGCAGCGCGTCAACACGTCGTCTCCGGGCGCTCAGCTGTCACTCCGACAGGTGGATCACTCCTCTCAGAGGCGCGCGCGACTCATTCACACATTTCTGCTTCGCGTCGCTTTCCGTTCATCTCTCGAGTTCCCTGAGTCCGTTGAAGTAGTGGAGGTAGTAGTAGTATAGTAGTACTACGCACTCTCTCTCTCTCTCTCTCTCTCTCTCAGTACAATACATCTTAATTCACACACAGCCTACGTGTGGTAGTTGTAGTTTTAATGGACGCCTTCTTACCTTCAGTGGCAGCGGGTCTGTGAGCAGCGCGACCACCAGCAGCAGCTGCAACGCTTCATCTGGTAACGACAACACACACACACACTCAAGCGTCGTCTGTTCCGATCTGTATCTGCTCGAGTGTTCAGTCAACGTTGCAGATATAATCCGGAGCGGTGGTTCACTTGGCTCTGGTTACTGCAGACTGTAGTAATAAAACGCTGTTTCTCTCTCTCTCCACCTCCAGCAGTGTCTCTCTACTTAAACTTCAGAAGAGACGTGCGGGGAAATTCTAGCGGCGGACGACGACCTCACAATATAAGCCACGCCCCCTGCCACGCCCCCGTCTTCTTCGGAGACAGGACGTCTAATCTTTTGCGTCTCAATAAATAAACCTGCGCTCGTCTATGTGTAAACAACGAGCACAATTATACGATCATAACTGCTGAAGTATTGATGTTGATATTATGTTGAGATATTCTTGTGCCTTATTCCTGTGTCATAACGTCACACGACTGGGGGGGAAAAGTGCTAAAAGGCTGAAATTAAAAGTTTGTTTTTATTTGGATTTCTTTTCTTCTAAGTCATTAGTGACACAACGACAGTAAAATAGGCTAAATAAAGTGGTTGATGGACCAAATTTGGATCAAAAAGAATAAAACAAAATATATAATATACTAGAAGACTCCAAGCAAACCTAATTAAACCACATAGTAAAAGTATCACAGTATTATATGGGTCCATATATATAATGATGGTCTAAATTATGTTAAAATTATTTTTTTGTAAAATAACTTTTTTTCCCGCTCGGCCGAGGTGGGGCCCTATATGGTTTCTTTTCACGGGGGCCCAAAATCCCTGCCAGCGCCCCCGGTCACACGATCAAAGTAATGTATTGTGATTTCTAAACCCGAGTCGATATCGCTCATGGCTTTACAATGTCGCTCAAAGACGATAAGGTAGGGCTACAGTTTGCAGACCGGTGGTTCGCAACCTTTGACCTCAGGTGAATAGACCCTTCTCACAGATCATCAGTAGCAGGGTAAAGTCACTTCCTATTCCTGTCATTTTAACCTGGGGGGGGGTTATTTATGTCTTGTCGCAGCACCAGCATCAATGTATCAATGTATATTTACTGGACTAGTTGTGTCTATACTGGTGCACAGCCAGACCTACATCCAACAGACCCATCATTAATGTTATGAGCTACATTATGTGTTCCTGCTGTGAAAAGGGTCGACCACCTCCTATGCAAGCAGAAAAAAAGAATTTCCTTCAGGATGAACAACGTTCTCTCTTGTCTTATCTCACCAGTAATACTGGTGTATTACTGGAAGCAGGCTATGATCAGTGGGATACACAGCTCATGCTCCCATGCAGTGTGTTTATTTGTCAAACACAAGTTAACGCAAACATTCAACATTACAGTGGAAAAGCATTTCATCCGTGCTACAGATGGAATGCACAAAGCGACACTGTTTTTGAAATAAGAACAAGCCACAATCTTATATTTACTGAACAATATTCATAATATATTTATGTTCAATGAGATTATTATTTATTATTATCTAATTTTTTATACTACTGCACGTTTGTCTATTTCAATAATAAAATGCCACATACCAGCTGCAGTACCCTCACGCACTACAACGCTGATGTAGACGATGCATCACGGATAACCTATCAAATCAATATTGGAGTGACTGCAGATGGTCACTGTGGGAGTAGGATGAAGCCATATGTCTTTGATTAGACAACAAACGTAGAGAGGAATATATGAATAGCCTAACACACACTCAGAGTGTAAAGGGGAACTTGTAGGAGAACATGCACTTGCTAGACACTATTTAATTAGCAAATAACCCTTTATCCAATAACCCCAATATTAGTTATTGAATTAACATTGATTCGAGGTGAGAATCATATATACATGTCGGCATACATTTAACACAAGATAAAAGATGGCCACCATTCATGTGTAAATGAAATGCAAAGAATGCACAATAATAGTCAAAATAGTCCTAATAGCACAGCAAATCCTAATCATGACACTACCAGATACCAGTATTATTATTATTATTATTACTTACTTGATAACCAGCCTGCAGCTGCCCAGGCCGCCAGCACACCACCACAGAGTTTCTCAACAATGGCATTGATATGAAGGGTTGATTTCACCATAATGTGTGCGTGCGTGTGTGTGCATGCATGTGTGTGTGTGTGTGCGTGCACGTGTAGGGAGTCACTGAATGATATTGGCCATGCGAAAATAAAGACGATGTCCACGTTATCTCGCCTCCGGTGAGTAACAGCACTGGAAGGTCAGTAACTGCCAGAGTGGTCATGTTGATAAAGTTTAAAACAATGTTTCAATTGTAACTTGGACGTTAGACGGAGTGCGCTGGGTAACCTCGTAGGTATTTTAATGTGGACACAACAAACCATCTGAAGGCAGTGGGAAAGAGGTGGGAGAGCCGGGCGGGGGGGTCTGTTGAAAGATCAAAACTGCTCCCTGAACGTGATCTATGAGACATTAGCTACAGCGCTTTGGGCTCCAGCCTTGAACAACGCCGATGGACTTCACGGCTTTATCACCATATTTTCACGGCCTTCATGTTCAGTCCCATGATGTCAGCACTGCTATTTTCTGAGGTCAACGCCTGCTCTTTTTCGCACTGCATTGCATCTTTGCATTCCGTTTATTTAACTACTACTTGTTGGTGCGTCACGCCACCTGGCCTATGCTTGGTACCACTCTTCCTGACTGTGTGTGCTGATGGCTGCTTAAACCTGTGTTCACTGATTGATTAGTTCATAATAAGAATAAAAAGCTCAAAGTGCTTTACATTATGCCATTACACACATAAAAACAACACACATCAATTAAAGAGAATAAATCGGTACATAAATATTGAATAAAAGATCCAATAAAAAGACAGTAAAAATGCTAGAATGTTTTTAAATAAAGATAAAAACATACAAAATTAACTAAATGCCTTCCGGAATAAGTAGGTCTTCAGTTGTCTTTTGAAAATGTCTACAGAGCTAACTAGCTGAAGTTTTCCTATCAGCTTTTTGGTATGCCAGTAAAGAGGGCATTGCAACAGTCCAACCTGCTAGTAATGAAAGCATGAATCAACTTCTCAGCAATGGCCTTACTTTGGAGAGATTTCTCAGATGGAAGAATGGTCACTTTGCTAATATGGGCTTCGAGGTTTAAATCAGAGTCTAAAATGACACCAAAACTATTAACCTCTGATTTGGTCTGGTGTGCCAGGTTCCCAAGCCGACTGCACCACAGGTCGTGAGAACAGCCTGGTGCAGCCTCACCCAACCCCAGACTAATCAGCCTGACTCTGGTCAGGTGGGGCTGTTTAAACCAGCCAGCAACCACACACACACACACACACACACCACACTCCACATACTGTACAAATGACTATTTAAGCAAAAGTGTATTTTAGCAGAAACGTTTGCTCATGGATGCCTACGGACACGAACCCAGAGACTTAGTGATAGTGTTGTTCATGCTGCCATGAGCCAATGTTTTCTGAAAATATTATTATTGTGCTATTGATGGTGGTCCAGACCACTTCCCACCTGATTCACAACGGCTGTGTTACAAGCAACCGCTGTACAACCTCTGCAGATGATTTAAAATGTAGCAGGCGTCTTTAATTAACCTTATACCACAGTGTTGTTGAATACTTGATCCTGATTGGTCAGGTCAGGGTGTTTAGTAGAGAGATAGTAGAGTGTTAGTGGGAGGTTATTAGAGAGATAGTAGACGGGTTAGTAGAGAGATAGTAGAGGGTTAGTAGAGAGATAGTAGAAGGGTAGTAGAGAGATAGTAGAGGTTAGGGATAGTAGAGGGATAGTAGAGGGTTAGGTTAGTAGAGGGTTAGTAGAAGGATAGTAGAGGTTAGTAGAGGGTTAGGTTAGTAGAGGGGATAGTAGAGGGGTTAGTAGAGCGTTAGGTAGTAGAGGGATAGTAGAGGGTTAGGTTAGTAGAGGGTTAGTAGAGGGATAGTTGAGGGTTAGTAGAGGGTTAGTAGAGGGTAGGGTTAGTAGAGGGTTAGTAGAGGGTAGTAGAGGGTTAATAGAGCGTTAGGGTTAGTAGAGGGATAGTAGGAGGGTATGTTTAGTAGAGGGTTAGTAGAGGATAGTAGAGGGTTAGTAGAGTGTTAGTAGAGGGTTAGGGTTAGTAGAGGGTTAGTAGAGCGGATAGTAGAGGGCTAGGGATAGTAGAGGGTAGGGTTAGTAGAGGATAGTAGAGGGTTAGTAAAGGATAGTAGAGGGTTAGTAGTTAGTAGAGGATAGTAGAGGGTTAGTAAAGGGATAGTAGGGGTTAGTAGTTAGTAGAGGGATAGTAGAGGTTAGGAGGATAGTAGAGGGTTTATAAAAGTTCTGAATAAAGTTCCATAGGGTTGTTGCAATTATTCTCAATTACGGGACACTTCTGCGTTTCCGAGTGCGCACAATCCATCGTTACATTTTTAGTTTCAGCGTATTTAAGTTGATAAAAAGTCAAATGTTATCGATGGAAGTAATTTATGTATCTCACTACTGTCGTATAAGTGGAATACCACACCCTGACACCCCGTCGTGGTTTATTCCTTAAAAAGCGCAACACAAATATTATTTGTTCAATTACTAGCTTACTGAACAGCCCAGCATCAAGTTAAAAACCAGGGTGGTCACAAAGTCTATAACCTTCATCTGGCCCTATGCCTAAATACACACACACAGACCGACGCACGCACGCACGCACGCACACACGCACGCACGCACGCACGCACACACACACACACTACAACCCACAGTAATGCATCTGTGTTGTATCTTTATCATGGTATGTACTTTTATTGTGTTCATCCATCGTGCGAATAAAGTGCATTAACATTCACTGACTCAAGAGTTTTAAACTAAGCTTGCTTTTCGAAGCCAACACTCATCTCATTGCTTCTGGACACAGGGGTTGTGCAGCATCCATTGATTATATTTACTATAAACATCATGGCTGCTTTTAATGAATTCATCATTGATTTTAACATTATTTAAACATCAGATGAACCTTTAAGAAAAGGTTGGGTCAGCACGGCAGTGGATGAGGACAGAATGGATGTGTGCTATTACGTGTTCAGTGTTACACCGAATAGTTTGATTGTTCATTTTTCATTATGTTACATTGTTTGCAGAGAGCCAATCAAAGAAGCACCATGGAGTTAGCTTCTCAATACATACTGATTTTTTGGGTATTGTAAAACGTAGCTTTTGGTTAACATGCTGACGGAGAATCACGTTCAATGCATTGTATCTTACTACTTTCCACTTTTACTTGCCAATTGAATTCCCAATTTTCCACACATGATCTCTCGGGAGGATGGTGTGATTCATTTGTGACTGCACTCGCCGGTGTGCACGTGCGTGTGTGTGGGAGAGCACACACGTGTGTGTGTGTGTGTGTGTGTGTGTGTGTGTGCATGCAACAGAGAACACCTCTTCCCTCCCTTTGTGTTAAAAAAGAAAATACCAGATCCTCTTGGAAATACCATACTTACGCCTGCTGAGATAATCATGCAGAATTATGATGTGCACGTGTCAAAACTTCTTGAAATCCTATTTTGGTAATTTTTTTCCCTGATTTGAAGCGTTGCATGTGGTTCTCGGAGACCTCTTTGACATCACATAACCAGATAAGCCGTGTGTGCGGTGTGCACCAGGGACGGCAGGGACAGCCTGTACACTGGTTTATATGACCAAGGCGTCACCATAGTACTCTCTCATTTGGTGCTCCGGGGACCTTGAGAGCCGGATTAGCCCAAGCACACCTTCTTTCTTTCAAATAAATAAATAAATGCTTTGTAAAAATGGAAAAGATATGTAATAAAAAAGGATATATTATTATTATTATTATTATATTATTATAATATCTCAACAATGCATCAAAGGTTTGTGTTTTTTGCATTATTGTGTATTTGTTTGTAATTGTACGTGTTCAGATTAGTATTGAGATTGACATTGACAATGCAATTTACAATCTTCACTATCTTTCCTGTTCACAAATTGGAGTATGATTGATTGAGTATTGATTAAGATTTCATGATCAGCATGATTTCAGTTTTTCATAAGAAGGTGTGAGAAGGGCAAAAGGTTCAAAATAATGCAACTAAATCAATATATCATAATAATATAATATAATAACACAAGCGGTGCCCGTCGGAGCGGAAACAGCTGCCTGGCACGGTCAGAGAAAGGAGAAGTGCATCAATAACAGGAACACATCAGGGTTATGCCCCAAAATCTCGGCCCCCCCACCAGAAGGGGTCATAAGGCCAGTGCAGCTAACAGCTCACCTCCGCATCTCCTGCAGGCAGAGGGGGCAAGTGGGCATCCATTCTAAAGTATCATTGGGCCCTGCCAGGGGTTATATTATCTATGGCCTTCTTGAACTTTTAATAGTTCAGGGACATTCACGTAAGTAGTCTGTCATACGAGGGCAGCTCACCATATCAACCAGGTCGCGAGGCAAGCCCTCCAGTGGATGGCATCGTAGAGTCGGGACATTCTCAACACGAAGGAAGGTCAACCTGTTTTGGACCTGGCAACTAGGCAGTTGATACAGTATATGGCAGGAGAGGGGGGTGAGGGTGTGTGTGTGTGTGTGTGTGTGTGTGCATGTGTGTGTGTGTGTGTGCCACTGTGCACACACGCTTCAGTGCATAAGAAACAGAAATGGGAATCAAAACTAGATGACCTCCGAGGGTGCAAGGTCCCTGCGCGGTCATGGGTTCGCGCTGACGCTGTGGGGGCACGGGACCGGGCAGGCAGGCATCACATGTTGACAACTTTGTAGAAGTGAGAGTGGGAAGTTGTCATTTGCGTTGGGTACATGGCTTGGGTCAACGGCGCGGGCAGTGGGGGGGGGGGGGGGGGGGCGTGGCATGGCACGTTTTTGGGCTGGCATCGGGCTCTGGATGGGCAACCGGCATGTTGCTGTCGATGCTCTGTTGTTGATGTCGTTGTTTCTGTCAATGGGTGGACTGTCAGGTGGACGTTCATGGACGAGGTGCCTGTAATGAGGCTCAGCGACAGACCCGACAGAACCCGCTCGGGATGGCGACACAGGCCACTCACAGGTCAGCCACCTGTCTCTGAAGAGGAATACATAGGAAGCACATACATGTGGAAGTGTACGTCGACTCCATGCTTGTAGAGTCAAACCCGAACGCCTAAAAGAGTAATCATTACAAGTGGATAAAAAACTTTTATCGTTTTTTTTATCGTTTGCTGCACTGGATCTGACCAATCGCGTTGGGAGTCGGAACAATTGGATTTGACCCTTTCACAAATTAACAACATGAAAATCTGCTTCATCGCGGGACGGCAATCTCGTTTCGGATTTGTTGCGTTTCAGGTGAGAGCCAACAATGCTTCCATGCAGGTGAGTGACAGAGGAAGAGGTGGGTGGTTGGGTGGGCTTCTGTGTGATGATGACAACACCACAGAGGGAGATGATTATACCGAGTGAGGAGAGGAACATCTGTTTTTATTGTAGTTTAGCATCAACACAAAATAAAGCACACATCTGATTCAGGTGAGACAGTAGCGGTGGGTGACTTTCCGGTCTCTGTCTCTGTCTGACCAAAGCTGTCCGAGAGGAAAGATGTGTTGAAAGAGTTTGTAAAATTGAGCAGCACGTTTAGTTGATGCTAATTATATTTTAAAAGTAAAATTGGGGGGGGGAGATAGAGGAAGGGGTGAGGGTGGGTGGAGGGAGAATAAAGAGACGGCTGAAGTGGAACAGGAGGAAAAGGCCGGGAGGAAAGGAGTTCCAAGAAATTCCGTACGAAATGGAAGCGCCAAGGCCAAACAAGGAAATCCTCCAGATTTACGATGCTGGCATTACGGCCTCAAATGCTCCATTTGGAACCGCATTAGAGTCTGTGAGTATCTACTGAGATCTATCTACTGAGAGTGAATATCTAGTAGAATCGCCGTAGTCGGTCGTAGAGCGAATACACCTGAAGCTGTAACGTTGTCAACTCAATTCAGATCAATTCGCTTGCTTGGCGGTGAGACAGGTTCTCTCTGACAAGTTCTCTCGTTTTGATCCGTACAGAGGCGCAGGCTAGTCGTGGTTTACCCTCATAAAAACAAGGTGTCCAAGTTGCCTTGAAAACAACCATTGAACTTAAAATGTCAGGTGTGTCTAATCACTAAAATATGCTTCTGGGATGTTGCATTGTGTCAGCAATGTGTTTTGTGTGTTTTTTCCGCCATATTTAATTGAGGACTTGTCGCTGTTGTCTTCCTGCTGGCGTCCATCGGGGAGGATCTGTATCTCTGCAGATCACTGAGCACGTCAGCAAGCATCTGGAAAGATGGAATTGGAAAAGCGTCTCAGAAAAAAATTGCAACATGTTATGGTTGCAAAAAACAAAATGTTTTAGAATAATATGACTAGAATCATTATTCTGGTGAATCAGTATAAACATACTAAACGTCGTAGGCCAACATGGCAATCATTGAAATATTTTATATATTTTTTCTTTATACCTTTTTTCACATGGAAAGGACACACAGAAAGAGAGGAGAGGGGGGGGGGAGAGAGAGAGAGAGAGAGAAAAGAGAGAGGAGAGAGAGAGAGAAGAAATTGAGAGGAGACAGAGAGAGAGGAGAGAAGGAGGGAGAAGGAGAGAGAGAAGAGAGAGGGAGGGAGGGAGAGAGAGAGAGAAGTAAGAGGGAGAGGAGAGAAAGATGGAAGGAAAGTGAAAGAGAAAGAGGGAGAGAGAGAGAGAGAGAGAGAGAGAGAGAGAGAGAGAGAGAGAGAGAGATAGCAGTGGTGTGTGGTGGTCCCTGGGAGTAGCTCGCTGCTGCTGCTGGTTTCCTGCAGAGATGTTATTTATGAGTGGAGCGCACCGTGCCTCGCATTCCCTCCTGGTACACTGTGTGACTGGGAGGACCTCTGCTCTTCCCAAAAAGCAATTAAGAAAAAGGGCATCCAGAGGAAAAAAAAAAAGTCAGCAAGTAAATAAATAAATAAATAAATAATCCTAAAAACAGGAAACACACAGAACCGGCCACTGTACGGCACGACAAAATGTGTTTCATTGTGTTTAATTGAATTACGGAAAATCAGGAGGGTTATTGTATGACTTCATTGTCGTCTCAGCAGATCATTTTGATAGAATTTGGTGAAGTTCAATTCAAGATGTTGGTGATGAAAAATAACTTATTATAAAACATTTAGCAAAGTAGTTTGCGGTTTATGGGATTGGAGTTGAAGAATATGAACCAGATGTGAGATCATAATTAGATACTGGTTTAAAATAAGTTCATTTTATGTTTGGTTCTCATTCTTGTGCATTGCATGCTATTGTTTCAGTCTCTCTAAACTTGCAAGGTCATTCTTGTGTGTGTGTGTGTGTGTGTGTGTGTGTGTGTGTGTGTGTGTGTGTGTGTGTGTGTGTGTGTGTGTGTGTGTGTGTGTTCGTGTCATGGTGAATTATGTGAAATATATCAAGTTCCCTCCAAAGAAAAGATTTTTTGACGCCCCCATGTCTATTTCCCAGCTTTTCACAGTCAATGAAACCCTGACGATGCAGCAACCAAGATGAGTCGTGTTTGTCTTTCAAGTTAAAAGCCATTTAATGGTTTAACGGTGTTGTTAACATGACTTGCATTGAAACAAGAAGAGGGGAGTGCAGGTGCATTTTATTCATTCATTTTTTTTTACATTACTCATGTGTTGCCACTTGTTGGTTTATTGCCACTTGCCAAATTAAAAATGTTAAATGTAGTGATGATGGACAGAAAGGACAACTGGGGTCAGTGTGTTTACTTGATTGTACTTCATTGTATTTTCCTTGTTCCTCTTCCCACAGAACATGTAATGGACTTGTATTATTACAGCCTGTTGGCTTGAGATGCAAGCTCTTCCAGCACTGTATGCTTCCTTCAACTCTGAAGATGCAAGAGTATTTCAAGTGTAATCTTGAAGGTGAAGCTTTGCAAGTCTACACAACAAAGTAGACCTATAGACAGGAAGGGCCTATAAAGTTTTCAGTTTGTGAAATTGACTTTAAAATAATAATCATGTAGGTCTATTTATATATTTATATCTAAGGCTGACTGTTCTATAAGCTATTTGGTTTTGCTGGATTGTGTAGGTCAGTCTACTCGGTTAATTGGGTTTGCAAATAGGATGTTGCTGCCCTCTTTTGGCCTTTTTGGAAACAGTAAACATAAATTAGTTAGTGTTTAGCCTGCTTCCTAACCATCACTTAACTTAGGCTACTACTTTGGTTACTGCTGGTTTAGACTACTGCTTTAAAAGGACTAATGTTTGATTATGGTAAGAAAAACCCCCAACATATTTAAACATACGTCTGAAAGCAAATATATGATATAGCCCCCTCGCTTGGAATGAGCTCTGAAATCCATCTACATTTGCAGCAGGCATGTTAACCATTGGCTGTATATGGATGTCATCGTATATGTTATTGCAAGTGTACCCCAGCACATAAAGTCATGTAATAGTATCATGATACAAACTATGCACTGACGTTCACAGCCTTCAGCCTTGGGCTTCTAGTCAAATCTACGCCCTTTGGCCACACAGCAGCAGCAGATGCAGACTGAACAGCTGTGCAGTCAGCAGATTCACATTTTGTCTTGGGTTAGAAATCTAAAATACAAAAGACAACAGCGAAGGGAAGACACTATTGGTCAGGAGAAACCATCGGTCAAGAGAAACCATTGGTCAGAAGGAGCCATTGGTCAGAAGAAACGCATTGGTCAGGAGAAACCATTGGTCAGGAGAACCTGGTGCTAAGCGAGATGGCGGTGAAGGTCTGGTCTCTGTCCTGGCTTGAAGATATCCTGCAGTAAAAAAAAAAATGCACTAGTTAGTACTTGAGTGAGGCTGCAACCACGGGATGCTTTTTGAATAGTTTGTCTTATGATGGAGTTTTGTCTTGGGTTTCAAGGGCAGATCGTCAAACACGGACACTACTTCGACCACAGCATTATTTTTCCATGATCTATATGGTTTAAGCTGTCAGTACATTTTGCTTCAACAGATGAACTTTTCACACACTGACCTTTTTCATTAATGGAGGCAATCTTTTCATTAGAAAAAGGAAGGGGGGGGGAGAGAGAGAGATAGAAAGAGAGAGAGAGAGAGTAGTGATGCATCATTGGCCTCTACTGAGTGGTGGAGTTTGTTTGCAATAGCCTGTGAAGTGTTTATAGCTGCGTGTCATCCCAGAGAGATCCTGCACGACTCCTCACCCCATGAAGTTTGGCGGCCAAAACAAAGCGGTTTATAAGCAGTTAAGCGTCACGTTTCATGTCGATGATACCATTGAAGTGACGGGTTGATAAACTATTGATGAATGGGACTTACTGATGAAGAGGGCTCCTTGCCACTGGTGAATCAAGTGCCAAAAACAGGATTCAATTAAAGTGTTTTTTTGGTTTATTTTAACACAGATTCACGGGTCCAGACACTGTAGGACCACCTCCCGTCATCCCATGTCTAAAACGGGAAACATACTTTTCCATATAAATACTTGTTCCACGCTTAGGTGGTAATATTTCCTAATCCTACACACTAGGAGTGGTTGTTGAAGCTCTTGTCCGTCAAGTGTGCTCTTCTACAGCCTTCTCAGATGCCTCAGTCTCATCACCCCGCCTAAAGCCCCCCCCCACCTACCCCCCCACGACCCCTCCTGACCTCCCCTCCAATCCAATTGTTGATATTCTCAAAATGTGATATATCATTATTATCATCATCATTAGTCTTCACATATTGTATGCCATTCATTTTATTGACTGGTGTTAATATCTGGTGCAGTGTGTTGTCTCGATGAGTGAATCTCAATGGGGTTCAGAGAATTTCCTTCACCAGCCACCCACTTAAAAAAAGCTGCTGTAAGCTTGTAAGAGCTCTCATTTTAGTGTCATTTTGGCATAGCCACCCGTCAGGCGGTACTGAAATGCTCCGTGAGAATATCGTTTTTTTGGGGAACTCTCTCCTACAGTATGTTGCCTGCAGCACCTTTGAAGACTCAAGAACCGCGCAATCAAAGTTTTCTATAAAGTACAAGGAAACCGTCTCAGAGGAGATGCCAGACCATCGCTGTGAATATGGTGTGGCTTTCTGTCAGCATGATGAGTAATCCTGCTTGCACCAGATAACATCCCCTCTCCCTGCAGAGCTGCAACGTCTGGAGGCACACAAGAGCTTTTGGCATCTGTCGTGCATACAGTACTTTAAAGTATGTCCAACATGGGACAAGAAGATTATAGTCTCGCCTTTTATAGTCTTGACACTCTTGACGGGCTCTTAAAACGGATGCGCCGAGATATCTCTGAACTGTCCGTCCAGTGGGACAGTCAAGCTAACAAGAGTTCAGCTGACGAGAAAGTCATTAAAAGTGTATCCCCTCCCTCTGTAGCAGTTAGCTGCTACACACACACCACACCTACACACACCTACACAGGTAGGCGTTGAATAATTTGGTTTATTGTTGAGGTTTGTAGAATGAATTGACAGCAGGTGGTAACAAGGTAACAAGCACTCTCTTGAGTGTGTGTGTTGGTGGCTGGTTCTAACCTGGGTGCACTCTAACCAGGGTCCGGTGAGGCTGCTTAAACCAGCCACCAAACACACACACTTTCCACACCCACATGAAACCGGAGCTAGGCTAATGTACCGTTTCAAGTCAATGGAAGCGGCTAACGGAAAGCAAATGTTAACCCGGCGAACTCTCCCTCTCTGGACGCACAATGATGATTTGGGCGTAGCGAGCTCTGGAAGGACGCTCTCGTCACCGCCTATCAACTGACAGCTGAGAGCTGACAGCGGTCCAATCAGATGCATGAAGACGGTCAATTTAAGACCTTCCATCTCACACACACACACACACACACACACACACACACACACACACACACTCTGGGAGTTAGGTGCTGGATTTCTGGACCTTCTTTGGTTGTCAACGACACTATGGGTTGAGATATCTGATTTAACCCATGGGGGGGATTGTATAGTATTCCCTGTATACTGTATCTGACATCTGTAAGCCATAGTTTAAATCCTACAGCAGGTAGCAGCCTAAAAGTGTGGAACCATGTCATGCAATAAATGGTTACATTTTTGACATGAATGATTTCTGACAGAAACGAAAAACCTTTCCCCAACTACCGAATGTTGAATAACTTGAATATGATGGGAGAGATGTTGTGTATGCTCAGCAAACAGGAGCTGCAGAAGCCTTTGAGTTTAATGTTTATGCTGTTTGATGGTTTTCACTTGAGTAACACACACACACGCACACGCACGCACACACACACACACACAGCCAATGCTTGAGTAGCAGGCATTGGGAAAGGAAATACAAAGTAGATAGAAACAAGTACATAGAAACTGGGATAGAAAATGTCAAAATCCTCAAAAAAAGTTATTAGTTACAAGCTATTGCATGATGCAGTATAAATATGCATGCATAATGAAAATAGTGTGTGTGTGTGTGTGTGTGTGTGTGTGTGTGTGTGTGTGTGTGTGTGTGTGTGTGTGTGTGTGTGTGTGTGTGTGTGTGTGTGTGTGTCTTCACTGCTGTCAGCTCTGTCCTGGTGATGAGTATCTCCACCAGCCTCTGGAGAGTCAGTCTCTCTATCCGGTGAACACGGTCACAATGGTGTACAACACTGTCCTCCTGTGGTTCGCTGTATTTAGCGCTTTAACTGGTCTACAAGCCGTTGTGTTTCTCCCTTTATAATAATCAGAATATAATATCTATGAGTGTCATAAAATATCTATGAGGGCCATTCTGCCATAGGTATGTAGCCTATTGATATACACACATACTGTACACACATTAAAAGACACACACACACACACACACGCACACAAACACACACACACACACACACACACACACACACAGAACTGATAGAATGAAACAAGACACACACATGTTTCTGTATTATGGGCAGTTTGTCCCATCAAGAAGACCACTAGAAGAAGACACAGTAAAAAGCATTGTACTGCAGTCTTCTGCTTTTAACCTAATAAATGGTCAACAAATGTACTCTTTGTAAGTCGCTTTGGATAAAAGCGTCTGCCAAATGCCCTAAATGTAATGTAATGAAATGTCATGGTCAGCTGGGCATTCCTCTTCTTGTATAAATGTTTTGGTGTGTCTCCAAGTTTCTTCTTCCAAGTTAGAGACTACAACCTGGCACGGCTGTGTGTGTGTGTGTGTGTGTGTGTGTGTGTGTGTATGAGAGAGAGAGAGAGAAAGAGAAGGTGTGTGTGTGTGTGTGTATGAGAGAGAGAGAGAGAGAGAGAGAGAGAAAGAGAAGGTGTGTGTGTGTTTGTGTGCAGACATGTGCGTGTGTGTAAGAGAGGGTGTGTGTGTGTGTGTGTGTGTGTGTGTGTGTGTGTGTGTGTGTGTGTGTGTGTGTGATTGAGAGAGGGTGCGTGCCTGCATGCATGCATGCATGGATGCATGTGTGTGTATGCACATGCATCCAAGTGTTCATCTCTCCATTCTACATGATATAAATACAACAACAAAAACATTTTTTTACCACCCAGTGTTCCTGCCTACACAACAACAAAATGGTCCAAACCTGAACCGGTAGACGCTAGTTTGATTCCCCTCAGGCGATGTCCTCAGCCTGACCCTGGGTGCCCTTGTTCACTCGTCCGTCTCCTCTCCCGGGGGGGAAGGGGGGGTGGGGTGGGGTGGGGGGGGGGGGGGCACATGTAGAGCTCCCCGCGGAGACACCAGAGCTGTGTGTGTGTGTGTGTGTGTGTGTGTGTGTGTCTATGAACCGGCGACATCATGCTAGCACTTCGTCAGTGTTGAAGCAGCTCTCTCCATGCCAGCACAGCACAGCACAGTACAGCACGGCAGGGCTCCGAGATACAAAGGCTCAGAGATGTGTGTGTGTGTGTGTGTGTGTCTGTGTGTGTGTCCTCCACCTCCACCTCCCACCTACCACCTACCACCTACCACCACTCCAGGCTCCCCAGTTAGCCACAGAGCGCGACGTGGCTACATTGTGTTGCATTGTCACCCAACTACAGGCACCCCTTGATTTATAAGGCCCCGGCCCGCGCAGAATGGCTTCCTTTGTGTTTACAGTGAAAAGACGGGAATGTCGGAACGCTCTGTTATTTAGGCGTTATTGTCTGCTTGAAAAGGTTTGGGTGGTGGGGGGGGGGGGTGAGGGGGTCATTCATTGGCAATGATTTAGAAACTCCATAACTGCGACCTGTTAACTTGGAGGAGAGTAGACTGCGGGAGTTCTGATTGGTCTGCCCAGCAGCATTGCATTGTCAGGCCACACGCAGCACACGCACACACACACTGCATGCATTCCATCCAATTCAATTGAAACACAGTGCAACAATTACTCTGATGGGGAATGTACTTATCTTTTCCTAAAATGTCTTTGTGAAGTATGCTTTTTGCTGCTGCTTAAGGAAACTGTTTTAGTAAATGTGAAGACTTTTGGTTCTTCTTCGAACCTACTAGCTCTGACTTTTTAATTAGTTTGTGCATGTCCACGGCACAAACAACAGTACATCTGCCAGACAGAGCATTTTTGTTTGCTTTATTGAAAAAGCAGAATTACACACGCTTTATCCCCAAATGTACACGACATCTCAAGAGCAAAGTGTGTGAATTCAAAACCAAGTGAACTTCATTTCAGTAATCCACTGGCCAAGAAGAACATTGTTTCTTTAAGTGTTGTTCTTACAGCCTTTATTAGAATGATCATTTTTGTCCTCCAGCAGGGGGCGCTGTAGAGCACAGTGGACGCATGTAACTTCGCTGACTGGACAGTAGGGGTCAGTGTTGCCCTTGCTGAACGGCACACATGCAGGCACTCTGATCAGATGCTGAAATGAAATCCAACTTCCATACACAATTTACAATGCATTTTTTTTTTATACCTTTGATTTGACATGGTACATTAATCATCACTGTAACATGACTGCTAGTATTTACGAAGGGGTAGATTCGGGGACGTTGTGCCTTGAGGATATCTGGGGAATTAAACTCAATAAGAGTTTAATTTCCGCAAACAACCCCACACTTGACTGTCTGTAGCTTCATAATTGGCTGTATTCGTAGGCCTGCTTCTCTCCGTCTCTCTTTGATTGGTTTATTGCTGAACTATGTCCCAGAGGTGCTAAAATACCGCTCGCCTGTTTACTGCTTGTCTTGATAAGAAGTTGGCTCTGGTTTTGGATCAGGTCGGTCCATTTGGCTAGCTCGGCTTCCTCTTCTCCTCGCTCTTTTGGCAGAGGTTCACAAGTCTCCATTTTGACCAGAGGGATTAGTGTACAACAAACAACACAACACAGCCCCATCGATGCTTAACATCATTAACATCAGCCAAAGGGATTGATTGGGATCAGTGGGTTAATGCATGTGGAGTGCTTGATAGCCATTTTCGTTTTTGACTATAGGCCCAGTGGCCATCCTAGACTCTGCCCCCCCACCCCCCCCCACACACACACACACACCCTAAAATGAGTTTGTTCAATCAACATACACACACAGACACAGAGGTCTGAATTTTTCATGAACAAAGGAGGAGCAATATGTAAATATGTAACAGATATGCCATTTTGAAGGAGCCCCTTTTCCCAAATTTTATTTGGGGGCCGCCAAACATTCGCCTGGTTTGCCTCTCCGAACGGATCCTTATTTTTTTGTTGAAGTCGCCAGATTTCTTCAGAAATGGTAAATACGCTATCAACTCAGCGACTTCTAATGGCTACCGTTGCCATCACAACAAAACATGTATTAAAAAAATGTTACATGTGTGCATGTGTTGAATCCCTCAACCCACCCACCATGCCTCAGAGTGTTGCTGTGTGAAGTAAAGCAAACCCCACCTACACACACACACACACACACACACACACACGAACACACACACACGCACACACAAAGTCACACACACACACACATGCACACAGACACACACATACACACAAAGTCACACGCACACACACGCACACACACGCTCACACACATGCACACACACTGCATGGTATTTGCACATCCCGGCTATGCAGGCCTACGCTCATCCGACTGTGATTCACGAGTCATCTCGCTGATAAGGAACGGAAAAGTCCTCACATGCCGACCATACAGGAAACTTTTCTTTTTTGCAAACCAGATTTCCTTAGAAATTTGTCGAGCACCAAACAAGCATAACAGCATCACAGGAAGGCGCAGTCCATCAGTCCCCAGACACCATTAGCGGGGTGGAGGCTGAATATCCATCGGCATAGCATATAGCATAGCGTAGGCAATACATAGCGATAACAATACAGTAGCGCCTTGTGAGGACCTTCGTACGGCCCGTGGTTCGAGAGGACACGTAAGAATGATTGCAAGATCTCTTTACCAAGTCATTTGCAATGCAGCGACGATCATTCATTGGCACGTTCATATGATACAACGGTGAGGAAAAGACTCCCTTTGCCTCATCGTAGCTCTCTCTCTCTCTCTATTCCTTTTATGTTTGAATCTCTTTCTCTCTCTCTCTTCTCTCTTCCCTCTCTCTCGCTCTCTCTCTTTCCCCCCCTCTCCTGTCTCTCTCTCTCTTCTCTCGTGGTTCCTCTCTCTCTCTCGCTCTCTCTCCGGGCTGTAAACTTACTGACCTTCCCCTGCCTGCTGCAGTGGTGCTGGGAGCAGCATTGACTCCTCCACCGCTGGAGAAAATCAATGAGGCGGCTTCAAAACAGCCGTCGAGGAGGAGGAGGAGGAGGAGGAGGGGGAGGAGGAGGAGGAGGAAGCGGCACTGTGAAACACTATGAAAGCACAATGCAGGCAAAAGGATTTATGAGGAGACCTCCATGAGGGTAGTTGTGATCCGTGAGAGGATAAGACGATATAGAGATAGGTAGATAGGGATTCTTCTCGGGAAAAGGGTGTGCTCGGTGTTGTGTACTGGCAACCCTGCCTTGTGATCAATAGAGACCTAAAAATGTGTTTCTTGGAAGCGACAGTGGCGTGTGGCACGGCTCAAATAAAGGAATATTATCGCCCCGTCCACAGGGCGCGGGCGACGGCGATACCTCGGCGGACCCCCACAGCCATCAATACACCACTCGCCCATCTTTCGCCAATTCTATTTTGACCGTTTTCTGTGGGAGGGTGGGGGGGGGGGGGGGCTGCGAAATGAATACGCTGGAATATTAATATACCGTTGTGTGCCGATCGCCGGACCACTCACACTCTGTCAGAGCTGTGTGCGTAGGTACTGTATCTGCCTGGTGGTCTGCCACTCCACACACCCCTCCAAGTCCAGCCTGGCGGTGGATCTGCCGCCAACAAGTTGTCCTCTCTCTCTCTCTCTCTCTCTCCATCCATGCCCTCCCCCCCCCTCCCCCTCGCGCCTACACACACACACACACACACACACACACACACACACACACACACACACACACACACACACACACACACACACACAACACACACACACACACACACCACACACACACACACACACCCTTATCAGGTGTCACTCTTGTCACAAAATCCAACCTCCACCCCCCACCACCACCACCACCACCACCTTCCATCACCACCATCACCCACCACACCGCCACGATTCACCAGCCTTGCAATCTCTCCGCACACCGCTAATTTCGTTACGCTCGTCGTGAACACAGCACCAGGTGCCGTCTCATTTCATTTCATTACATCAACCCACACACAGAGAGAGAGAGAGAGAGAGAGAGAGAGAGAGAGAGAGAGAGAAGAGAGAGAGACGAGAGCGAGAGAGAGAGAGAGAGAGAGAGAGAGAGGGTCGACCGGAAGACAGAACACATCTAGAACCATCTCTCCTCATTTCCTTCCTTCTCGGGTCGGGGTGAGATATCCTCCCTCCCCCCACCCACCCCCCCCCCGTTAATATAATTAAAATAATATAATAAAATAAAATCGTTTTTCAGCAAGGCCTCGCGAGAGACATTAATGTTCACTGACGTTTGATATTAATATTCAAAACCAACCGTATGTATTTCACTTCAAATCACTGCAAATCATTCAGTACAGAACATTTAGAATTATTGTGTTGGGACTCTCACACACACTCACACACATGCACATTCACACACACACACCACACACACACACGCGCATACACACCTACACACACACACAGCCACACACGCACATGCACACACACACTACACACACACACACACACACACACACCTACACACACACGCATACACACACAACCACACACGGACACACACACACACACATGCGCACACCACACACATGCACACACACACCCACACATCGACACACACACCCACACATCGACACACCACACACACACACACACACACACACACACCACACACAGACACACACCACATCGACTTAAGATAGCCCCCCCCCCTCGACCCCCCTCAAGCTAATCTAAGCTAACCTTAGGCGCCCTTGCCTAAAACTGTCCCCGTGGCTCACAGGGCAGGCGTGGGAACCCAAGGAGATAAAAGCCCGGGACTCAACACTCCATGCTAACCCAATCACCAGATACAGATGCAGACTTTCTTTGAATCGCTATTGGCAATTAGCCCACCGCCGGCTAACTGTCCAGGAAGGGCAGCAGACGTGGGGGGGGGAGGGGGGGATGTCGTTGCCACGGCGGCGAGCCCCTGGGAGGGCAGTGAGAAGGTCATCCCGGTGTTCCCAGGAGTCGTTGCATATTCCCAGCGTTAGGATGCAGATCTAAGAGCTAATACCATCACATGGCCTCACCTGATCGGCACGAGAGAGAGAGGGAGAGAGAGAGAGGGAGAGAAAGAGAGACACAGAGATAGAGGGAGAGAGAGAGGGAGAGGGAGGGAGAGAGGAAGAGAGAGAGAGAGAGAGAAAGAGAGAGAGAGAGAGAGGAAGGAGGGGGAGAGAGGGAGGGAGAGAGAGAGAGAGAGAGAGGGAGAGGGAGGGAGAGAGGGAGGGAGAGAAGGAGGGGGAGAGAGGGAGGGAGAGAGAGAGAGAGAGAGGGAGAGGGAGGGAGAGAGGGAGGGAGAGAGAGAGAGAAAGAGAGAGAGAGAGGGAGGGAGAGAGAGAGAGACGAAGAGAGAGAGAGGGAGGGAGAGGGAGAAGATCAGAAAGGGGCTAATGTGTGGGTTGGCTTGTAGCAGCAAAGTACTCGTCTGATATATGGCCCTCTCTCTCTCTCTCTCTCTCTCTCTCATTCTCTCTCTCTCTCTCTCTCTCTCTCTCTCTCTCTCTCTCTCTCATTCTCTCTCTCTCTCTCACTCTCTCTCTCCCTGTCTCAACTCGCTCAGGGAGAATTCAAGAGGTGTGCAAATGGCAAAAGTAGCACAAAGTCACATGTCCAACGCTTTTGTGTTGCTCTACTTTTGCATGCAGCCACCACCCAAGGATTGTGTGCATGTGTGTGTGTGTGTGTGCGTGTGTGTGTGTGTGTGTGTGTGTGTGTGTGTGTGTGTGTGTGTGTGTGTGTGTGTGTGTGTGTGTGTGTGTGTGTGTGTGTGTGTGTGTGTGTGTGTGTGCCCTTATCCTATATGTGCCATGGAGCTGTCTGATGCCAACCTGGATTGAACAAAAAGGGTTGGCATCAGATAGCTTGGATGAGAGGCTGCACTGCTATGCACACACAGACACACACACAGACACACGCGCACACACACACACACACACACACACACACACACAATCAGGCTGTGTTAAAGCAATACGCCAAAATATCTGTAAATTGGCGTTTCGTTGTCTTACTCAGATTTAGACCAGTTGTTTAATTCCAAAGTCGTCATTGTGTGTCCAGAAGGGGAGTTCACTGGGATAGCATTTGCTCTCCGAGTTACAATAGAGTTACAGTAGAGTTACAGTAGAGTAGCCTAGTTCCTGTGCATGTGAGGAGAACTCTTCTGGATGCACATTAATGACTTTGGATTTAACTGGCGGTGTATCCCGCTAAGAAACGGGTGCGTGCACACACATGCAAAACTGCATGGTCCACATGCCTCAATATACCACTGGGGCATACTGCACCGTCAGCCACACTGCACCCACAACCTCACCAAGGACCTGCTCTGGCCTCAAGTCACCAACACAGCCACCAACACTCCGAAACAGTCAGTGACAGTTAGCGACACATTCAGCGTCAGTCAACAGTCACCAAAACAATCACCGACATAGTTAGCATCACAGTCAGCGACACAGTCCCAAGCCCAGACACCAAAACAATCAAGGGCGTAGTCAGTGACACAGTCAGCGACACCAGTCACCAAACCAGTCAAAACACAAACTCAGTCACCAAAACAGCCACCAACACTGTCAGCAACACAGTCACCGAAACAGTCACCGACAGTCGCCAAAACAGTCGGCGACAGTCACCAAAATAGTCACCAATACAGTCACCAAAACAGTCGGTGACACAGTCCGCAACACAGCCACCAAAACAGTCACCGACACCGTCAGCAAAACAGTCACAGATACTCACCAAAATAGTCACGGACACAGTCACCCAAATAGTCACCAAAACAGTAACGAAAACAGCCACCAAAATAAGTCATCGACACAGTCAGAGACACAGCAACCAAAACAGTCACCAAAACAGTCGACGACAGTCAGCAACACGGTCACGGCTGTGGGAGGCAGTGGATTGGCTGTTGTCATGGCACAACAATCTCTTCATCTGAACTCAATACACCCGTTAGCACGTCTCATTTACAATTACACGTTTGAGATCGTGATGCACATTTGGCCAGTGCCCAATAGTGGGTAGACACAAAATGCTGTACGCTCACTCGCTCGCACACACACACACACACACACACACACATACACACACACACGCTGGGCTTAAATTTCCCTCCACTCATGCACTTTGATGTGTCTTTCAAGAGACGGTCTATTTTTACAGACGCCACTTGTTGCATTGGAGAGGGCAGCCGCTTATGTTGCACCATAGACCCCCACTGTAAAGCCCCCCCCCCTCCTCACACACACACGCACACACACACAACACATGCATGCACACAGACACACATGCATGCACGCAGACACACACACACACAAACACATGCGTGCACACAGATGCACACACACACACACACACACACACACACACACACACACAAACAAACACATGCGTGCACACAGATGCACACACACACACACACACACACATGCGTGCACACAGATGCACACACACATGCACACACACACACACACACACACACACAAACAAACACATGCGTGCACACAGATGCACACACACACACACACACACACACACACACACATGCGTGCACACAGACACAGATGCACACACACACACACCAAGCAAAAAAGCAGCATATAATAAACACGGGCGTCTGGAGAGTACTGGGCCTCCTTATCGACAGGAACCCAAAGTTCCTCCGGGGGGAAACGTCTTTGTTCCCCTCACGGCTGACACAATGACTGCGACTTTCTGGAGTCGGAGACCACCGCCACCCCTCACCGCCCCCCCCTCTCCGCTCTCATTCCCCGCATAGCATCGCATCGGAACATCGGACGTGGCAAATACTTTGACCTTGGCTGCTGAGAAAATGGCTTCAATACAAGCGGGGAAAACAACGCTGTCACCTTGGCACACATAAGCATACACACACATGCATGCATGCAGCCTCAGACAGATCCGAGGCGGCAGTCGCTCAGGAGGTAAGAGCGGTTGTCTGGCAACAGGAAGGTTGCTGGTTCAATCCCCGGGCTCCGTCTAGCATCGCGTGTCGAGGTGTCCCTGAGCAAGACACCACCTAACCCTAACTGCTCCTGGTTGTTTCCTTGCATGGTTGGCACCGCCGTCGTGTATGAATGGGTGAATGTGAGGCAATACTGGAGCATTTATATCGTGCTTTGGATAAATGCAATCCTTTTTATATCAGAACACGTATGTTCATCCTATTCAACAGTAAAACTGTAGTGACTGCATGTTAGCCCGTACACGCAATAAAGTGTCCGCTCTTGGTGGATACGAGAAAAAGGGCCAGGATGATATGGATAATTGAATGTGTATATAATGCGTTTCACACATTGGACTGAACTATGAGTTAGCTCTGTACCTGCACAGGCCCGTGGTGCAGCGAGGCGTGGGACTCGCTAGCGTGTGCGTGTGTGCGTGTGTGGTGTGTGTGTGTGTGTGTGTGTGTGTTAGGCTTTGCGCAATGCTCTCCCGTGCAGCCCACGCAGATACTTTTCCTCCAGAGATTGCAACACAAAGAGGATCTGATGCACAGTCAGCACACCTACCTACTACCTACCTACCTACGCCAGCGCACACACGCACACACACACACACACGCACACACACACACACACACACACACACACACACACATTCCCCCCCCCGCCCCCCTAATGACTTCCCGCACGGCAGCAGTCAGATGGGCCTCCCGTGAGGATTGTAAATCTTGTTACGGCCGGCTCTTCACGACGCCTTTAACCGCATTATCATTCGCTCGCACGTCTGGGCCCAATTTGTCCCTCAGACAAGATGGTGTAGAAAGATACGCACGACGCCAAGCAACAACAACAACAGACAAGAACAACGAACAACAACAACAAATAAAAACCTAAAACAAAACTAAAAACGGTTGTGTTTTTTCCCCCCCGACTTTCCTTCTGAGGATCTTATTCCCTGTTTCCCGCCCAGGGACTACAGATGCAAATTAGCTTTAGCAGTAAGCAGTCCGTGTCAAATAAAATAAATAAATCAAACAAAAAATAATCCACTTCATTGGATTTAGCAGAGAGCGTAGCGGAGACTAATTCTGTGACTAACTCTAAGGTGTTTTAAACGCTAGATAAACACCAGGGCGCCTCTCTGTGTCTTCTGTGTGGATAATATCCACAGAGCAAGCGGAGGTAGAGGAGGTAGAGACCCAGACGTCTCCCGGGCCCCCTGTGTCTTCATCGGGAAGGTATCCCCCCCCCCCCCTCCCCAGACAAAACACACTGGACCCAGATGTGTCAGCCAAAAACACACACACACACACACACACACACACACACACACACTCACGCACACGGGTAGACGCACACCACGGAAGCTGAATCACACACACACACACACTCACGCAGTCCCATGTGTGCAAGGCGATGTAAGGGATGAGTATGAGTCGTACAGGAGGGGCAGGGACAAGAGGGGAAGAGAGTAGGAGGATGTGGGGACGGTGAGCAACACACCGGGCCCGGCATGCGTGCGTCACCAGAGCGCCGTCCTCCGCCGCCGTTGCTATCTGATCCACTCAAGTGAACTGTAAACGCCAGCGGCAGAAACCACGCACGAAAAGGGGGCATCGAAACAATCTACAGCACAACAGAACCTAACACGTGACCTATTGCTAACGGACCAATGAGGCGGCAGCAGCTCAGGAGGTAAGAGCGGTTGTCCGGCAACTGGGAGGTTGCTGGTTCGATTCGCAGTAATAACCAGAGATGCTGCTGCCCTCCCTTGGGTGCCATGCGAGCGTTGGAGGTGACCTTGAGTGCCCAGACTCACACAACGTGACAGAGGACAAAGTCAATGCAAGACTCGGACGGTTGCACCTCCGTTGTAGCTTAGGGCAGAGAGCGGATTTCACAGGTGTTTGATCGTAGCTGTATACCGTATGAAGCTAGCGGTACAGTAGTTAGGTGTGACGGCAGGAACGTTGTTCATTCAGAGATAGAATTCACCGAGGCAGGAAGAGCCCAGCCTTTGGATTCGGGACCTTTCTTTGCTAGTATCCAGCTCCCTCACAGACACAGTAAGGAAAGCCCATGTGGAGAGTGGAGGGTGGAGAGTGGGCCAAGGGAATGGGGTGGGGATGAGGGGGTCCGGAGGGGGGGGTGGCAGCAGGTTGAAGTGTGTGTTTTGGTTTTATTCCTTCCCTTACAGGATCAAAGGGCCATCCCTCCCTCCCAGAGCCACGCATCCACCTGCTCTTCCCAGCAACCCCCACCCCCATCACCCACTCCACCTCCACCCCCATCACCCCCACCCGCCCACTCACCCCCTTGGTGCCAGTGGACTATCCCCCCCATCCACCCCTCCCACCCTCCCCTTTTCAGCCCTTTCTTCACTACCTGCCTCCATCCACACACAACTCCGGTGAAAGAAATGGATGAGAATTAAAGGAGGAAAAAAAGGATACAACCAAGTGTATCAGGGCACCCTAACGATCCCCATTCATTCATTCATTCATTAATTCATTCATTCATTCGTTTGAGGCAGCAGTCGGAGAGAATGAGGACTGCCATCCATTCTCCGTCCACGGGACAATGGCGGCGACCTTCGGGCTACACTTTGACTCATTGTAATTGCATTGATTGAGGTGGAATGGGGTTGACCCCCAGAGTTTATTAGCCGACTCCAGGTCAAACGTGTCAAGTGTCGAGTCGGGGACAATCGATTGGACGGTGGTTTAGTGGATAGATTGATTATTTGTTTTGTTCTGAAAATCGCATCGTTCCAAAGCCTTCGGTGCCCCGCAACCTCTAGCGGGTGGGCGGGTGGAGAAGGGACACGTCTTTGTCCTGCGCTTCATCGCGTCCGTCCCACGGGGGACACGAGACATACATGGTTGCTGTAAGGCCTCGGAAAGTATAGAAGTCACTGAGGTTCATTGGTCAAAAAGCCACACCTGTGTGTATATCGATGACAAATCATTTTATATTATAAAACCAGATGTTTTCGGAAGGGCTTTTAGTTTACATTTTGCTTTTACTTTATATCATATGAATTATTAAAGATGATATGTATTCGCATAGCTAATTATTTCACATAGTGAATTTCATGGTGTCATTCCACAGATTGCAGGCATCCACTCCTTGGGCGTGGAAGCGTGCTAAAGGTGCTTAATCATTTACCCCTCAAGTCCCATCAAATGAAACACGTTCACATTTTTCACCTTCTTTTGACGTGGCTCAAGGCGATGCGTTTCTCTGACATGCCTCAACCAACTCCAGGAATTTATAGTCAAAATTCTTTTGAAGAAGATACTGAGATGATCTGAGTGATTCATGTGTCATTTATGTGGCAAGCCGCGAGACATTTTCCTTAATATTGATATCAAATTGTCATTTATATGATAGTTGGCTATGTTGGCTATGTCATGTCTTAAGTAAAACTAAAATGGAACATTGAGTTCAGAACTCTGACCTGGTCCTCAGTGTTCCTTTAAGTCTACAATTAAAATCAATTTGGCTGTTTGTAATAGGAAATGTCTGTAATGGTAATGTGACAAATAATAAAGTCGTATAAAAGTTCAAAATTAACAACTATTAAAATTTCCGTCCACCAATCGCGGGATTCATCAAAGGACGAGACGGTCCAGGTGGAAAACCAGCATTCCGCCCTCGGCCATGGCGGGAACCGTCACTCCATGTGTCATCACCGCTCAGCCCTGAAGTGATGAATGAGCACATCATCACCACGACGTCGGAATCACCATGACAAGTTGGAGCAATGCATGGATCATCCTATTGTGTTTTTAGGTTTCTTTGTTTTTTTTTCCAATCCAACTCCCGCAGCTACCTACAAATGGATTTGGGAAAAGTCGCACAGCTTGAAGACAGAGAAACAAAGCAGGTGCACGTTAAGGTGCACATGCAGCCGTGGAGGGCGACCCTGCCGGCCAGACCAACAGCAGCAGCGGCGGCGGCGGCGGCGTGCCGCAGGCAGGGTCACCGGAGCTTGGACAAATAGACATCTACTTAGCATGTAGACGGAAATACTGTCATGGGATCTCACCCCGGTTCCCAAACGGCCCGGAGCACGGAGACACGGCGGGAAGCGAGCTCATAAATAGCCCGAGGAGTGGTCCGCCCCCCACCTCTCTTCTCCTCCGCCGCCGCCGCCCCACCACATACCTCAGAGGAGTGTGCACGGCTAGAAGCGTTTATGCACACAAATGCAAAGGCGCATGTGTACCCACTTTGACACATCCAGGGGCAGGAATGCATGCAGTGCATGTAATGATATGCATGTGTGCACTGATGAAGAAACACACACGTGCACGCCCACACATACACACACACACACACAGCTATGGCCTCCCCTCACACACACGATGCGCTTTGGTTTTGCAGCATAAGCTGTTGAAGGTCACACTGAAAATAAATACATAAACTAAAGCGTTTTCTGCAGAGGTTATGTGGTGATCCACGGGTCAGGTGGTCGATGGGAACGTGATGATCCGTGTTAAGTCGTGGATTTTGGACAACATGGGCAAGAGTTTAAAGGTCGTGACCTTCACCTCTTGTGGAAAGGATCTAACAGGAATTAACTGCTACAGCTAAGAGCCTGCTGCTTTATGGCAAGAAGCAGCATGAGCCTCTTTTGTTCACATAACGCCAGTTCAGCATAGCATAGCATAGCATAGCATGCAGCATAGCATAGCATAGCATGCAACATAGCATAGCACTGCACAGGACGCTGCTAGGAGAAATTGTCCTCTGAGCCTAGCATTGTATCTTTGACACTGGAAGTAAGCCAGTGTTGTAAATAGCATCCATATGCTATACTTAACACAGCCCATGACCCCCATGATGATAAGCCCATGATGATAAAAACCCATACTGCTCGTCAATTACTGAAGATTCTACGATAGTAATAGACAGACATGAAGAGTATAAGGGGGGGGGCGTGGCTACTGCTCATCTCCAGAGCAGTAGCCACACCCCCCGGAGCATTGTGAATGACCAATTAGCCTGGAGAAAGTAGGAGTGCTTTTGGAACGCACCCCAGGACACACAACAAAAATATACACGCAAAGAAATGAAATGTAAATCATGTATCACAACATCAGTGTCACATCCATTGTGCACTTTTGATCTCCGAATGATAATAGCTGCATCATGTGGCCAGAAACGCCCGAGCACACCGGCGTGCATAGCAACATCACACCATCTAACCAACGCATTTCATCAGCAATGTACCAGGTTACTGCTCCAGGATCAAAGTTGTCTGAGCTTGTGTGTGTGTGTGTGTGTGTGTGTGCATAGATAGGCTTAGGAGGGCTTAGCCTAGAACCCTGCCACCCAGCATGCTTCCTCATTACCCCCCCCGCCCCGCCCCCCCCCATCCCCCTCTACCACCACCACCCCGAAAATAAACACAAAATTCAAACGCACCTACGAACCACTCCTCATGTGCAGGTGAACGCCGGTATTAATGTTCTATGCTACACACTGGCGCTCCGTTTGCTTTACGAGGGTGCCTCCTCTCTCGTGTGTGTGTGTGTGTGTGTGTGTGTGTGTGTGTGTGTGTGTGTGTGTGTAAAAGTGGCAACACAGAGGCCTACAGTCGTCTAGTCTGGGGTTCTGTTGAGCCGGGCAACAGGAATACTACTTGTTTACAAATGCCAAGCCCAGAGATGTCCTTGGCCGCGGCAAGGAGTCACTCCAGGAATCCGGTGTCGTTTTACCCGTGCAGTCTTGTCTGGGACCGGGGGGGGGGGGGGGGGTAGTGGTGTGCAATGCTCTGATGTGTGTGTGTGTGTGTGTGTGTGTGTGTGTGTCGATACTTCTCAACCACTGCGCATTGTGTTTCCACTACAATGATAAAACAGGGCCAATGCGCTCGTGTTGCTTAGCGATGACGTTTTGATGAATGGCATTCGTTGAAGCAGAAGGCCGTGACATCACATCCTGTGAAGAGGCTACATTCGAGGGAGGTCGTTATATGTTGTCCTTTCCAGGTTCATAAAGTAAAAGTCCTCCATGTTCTATTAGAGGGGCCCTAGTGAACCACATTGTGTGAACGTGATTAGCCATTACAAGCCATTTCAAAATTGTAATTTTGACAGTGACATGAAGTGGGCGTGTCCACCCGGATGTATGTACGACTAGGTCAAACTACCAGCCTGCCCAGTGGACTGTACCAACTGGTAAATTGATCTAGTCATCATACGTCTGGGTACACCTGTGATGTCACTATGTCACATCGACCATTTTAGTCACATGACAATTTAACAGCTTGTAATGGCGAATCACGCTCACGCCTGGTGGTATAATAGGGTCCCTTTAAGTAAAACCGTGTGGATTTACTGCCCAGCGCCATCTATGAATACATCAGTTGGCAAGGCTGCAAGGGTGGAGCCAAACACAAAATAAAAACACAGTTTGACCTCAGTGAACCAGGAAGTAACCCCAGTCAGTGTAACCCCTCTCTCCACTGGGAGAGAGGGGTTACACTGACTGCTGCTCATGAAGATTTGACCTACATACTGCACATGGATGCGATTGATTGTTGAAAACTAGATGTATGAATGTGTGTGTGTGTGTGTGTGTGCTTACACTACCACACATGCCCTTGTCTGTATGATATCGTGTGTTTTCCACGTGACATAATTTCCCAAGCATCATCATCATCAGATCCCTGCCCCACTTCCTGCTCTGCTCCATCACCATGACGATCCTGTAAATTGATCTGGATCATCTCTGAAAAAAAAAAAAAAAATAGAAAAGCCCCATTAGCAAGAGGCGAGCAGGAAGAAAACTGTCCCAGTGCATCATAAACTTTAACTCATGAAACATTCACATAACCGGTGTGTGTGCGTGTGTGTGCGTGTCACGCGGGCCCTCCGATTGCCGGAGAGCGCATCGGCCCAGAACAGGAGACGCCGCGCCATTGGCTAATTCTCTCAGCGGTTTGGTGGGAAGGAGGGGAGCCTCGGCGGGTTTATTATTGGACTAATCGACCCGGCCTACTCAGTTCACCGGGCGCAGGAGGCTGCAGCATCCTCCTCCGAGGCACGATGGATCTGCCATCCTGTGCAATTGAGTGGGATCTCATTGGGATTGCATTACTGTGGGGTAGAGATAACTCGTGTGATTCTTGGGAGGGAGCTGTGATCACACAATTAAATAACCAGAGCGTTGTGATATAATAAGTGGCAACGATTAATCTTTGCGCTTGATATTCCCATAAAAGGACTTTGTTTGAGACTTTCCCCAGGGAGAAAATAAATGCTGATGAGTCACGCCGTCAGGCATGTGGCGGAGGCACGAGTCGGTATTTTGCTGTCCAAGGTAGCTCCTTGTAAAACTAGTATGCACTTGCTCAGAAACGGTGACTAGACGAATCAACGTTACTTCAATAGCTGCACAGTATGTTCCAGAAGGCGTGCTGGAGAAAGAGGAAAAGAAGAAAACCCCCCCGAAAGCCATGTGGTTTTAGTCTGGAACTGAGCATTTGTATGCCAAGAAGGTGCATGTATTTAGCTGGGAAACCCACTGCCGCACCAAGTTATGTGCTGTATATAAAGACGAACGAAGAGGAGGAGGAAGGAAACGGAGGAGGAGACGGAGGAGGAGAACGGAGGGCGAGCTGGAGTTTGAGGGGGACATGGCCATGGAGGCCGGGAAGTGGCAGGTTTGCAAGTACTCAAAGGGTTCGGTGGCGGGCCCCGCGGCGGAGGGGGGTGATCTGCACCCTGCGCAGCTCCGGCGCACTGCCGTCGCTCCACAAGGCGCCCCACCGGACGCCCGCTACTGCCCCAAAGACAACCGCTGGAAGGACGCCAGCGGCCCTTGGCCATGCCCACCAAAGACTTGAGAGGCCATTGTGTATAAAGTTGATATTTAAAAAAAATAAGTTCATAATGGGGAAGGGCATCAATATGTAAGAAAGAAGAAAGAACAGGATCGGACGTGCGGCGGCGAGAGAGCGCTGTTGAGTGACTGTACTTTTTTGGGGGAATAAAGAGGAGGACAAAAGGCTTTACCTGAATGAAGCAATTCTTTTTGTTGTTTTTTGTCACTGTCTCTCTGAAGAATTGCTCAAAGCCTAATCGTTAGAAAGAAGTTGATGATTTGGCTTCGAGATATTATAATTTTTATTAATAATTTTTTATTTTATTTTATAATAGGGTTATTATATTATATTTCAATAATTGTTCAAAATGGAACAGAAACATATGATTCTGGAGGCTGGAAAAGGCCAGCCCTATCTTTTGTTTTTTTTTATTGTACCATTTATAAGTATGAATGAAATCGTCTACATGGATAAAGACTGTATCTGTATACTTTATTTGTTGTTTACAGGTGACTATGATTTAAGCTTTTTCTTTAATCATCCAGGCTCCATTTTTGTAAAAAAACAACACAAAATGGTGGTAAGAGGAGGGGGGGGGCGGTGTTGTTGGTCGAGGGGGGGGGTTGGGGCGGGGTCATCCGACCTCTGACCTCTTCGTCGTCTTCCTCTCTTCAAACGAGAAAAGGCTTTAAAAGGCGGTGGCTTGTGGTCGGACTGCAGCCAGTCACCCACCAACCGCCATCAGCAACCACCTCACCTCCAGTCCTTTCTCCATCCCTCTCTCTTGGGTAGACCAACCACCCCCCCCCCCCGCCCCAAACCAAAACTCATGACTGTGGCGGCCTGGAGGAGAGGAAAGAGGAGAGAAGGAGGAGGAGAGGAGGGCGGTGAAACACCCCAGTGCCTATTATGTGGCCTTCCACTCCTGAGTCTCAGTTCTGTATCACGGCTGAACTCCTCTTGCTTTTTATTTCTTATTTTGTTGTTGTTTTTTGGCATTGGAGTTTGTCCCACTTTTGTTTGCTCTTCGTCGTCTGATTCCAGTGTTTGTAACCTTATTCTCATTTTTATTTATCCAGCTTGACTTGTAGCAAGTGCCTTCCCAAGGAGCCCCACCCCCCCCCCCCCCGGGGGATGTGGCTTAGTCTCGCTGCCGTTCCTCAAACTCTGCGTGTTTTTCTCGAGATCTGCACAAAGGGGGAGAGGAGATGTGTGTGTGTGTGTGGTGTGTGTGTGTGTGTGTTTGGTGTTGTGGTGTGTGTGTGTGTGTGTGTGTGTGTGTGTGTGTGTGGTGTGTGTGTGGTGTGTGTGTTGTGGTGTGTGGTGTGTGGTGTGTGTGTGTGTGTGTGTGTGTGTGTGTGAAGAGCCACGGTTCCAACAGCAATGCTCTTGTTTATTTTTGTTTATTCGGCGGAAATGAGAGGTCTGTAACAAATGTGGTATATACTGAGGGAGTCGCTGTGTATATTTGAATTTAGTAATTAATGACGCACATTTTTTATTTTATATTATATATTATTGTTATTTTATTTTACGCTTTCATTCCTTTTTTATTTAGCAGTCTAAACGGCAAGGTTTTAAGACATTTCCAAACTAAATCATAGCCAGGATCCACAAAGTCAGGAGCAGTAACAGTGAGGTACAACTATAGGAGGTCTTCTGCGGAGTTTACTGATGGTTCAGTCGCTGGAGTGTCCGTGCCTCGACCAATCCTGCCGCTTTCTCTTTGACTAAAGCTACTAAATGTGTGCTCGCGTCATCTAGTATTGTTTGGGTTTTAAAGGACAAATGACTACCAAAACACAATAATTGATTTCCTATATAAACAAATTATATATATATATGTAATATAATTCCTATCGGATTACTTAGGGGTTAATCTTTCCCAGGCAGTAATGCGACGGCAATTGGCACATTTGTAGATGTTTTTGTTCTTTTTTCGGCCCGAGCGAGAACCATATTGTAAACCCCGCAACGAAACCCTTTTGGCTTCAGGTGCCTTAAATGTAAAGTGTACCGCATTTATGTAACCAAATGGTCTTTTTTTTTTTTTTACGTTGTCTGTCGTTTGTTTTTCACTATTTACAGAAAGTAACTCTTTTGAGAAAAGGAAAAAAAAACAAAAAAAAACGTGTGGTTTAGCGTTTTATCCACCTGGGGGTTAAAAGTGCCCCCTCCCCCTCCCCCCCCCCCCCACAAAAACA